>OZ024741.1:340517427-340567427 GCA_964016885.1 Eledone cirrhosa
AAGTAAGAGAAGATTGGGTCGGCTCCTCCATTGAGATGCTAATCCAAACCAACCAGGAGTGCATCGAAGCTATCCCGGATGTGATAGACTTCGATAACGGCACTCAACTGCCCATAAGTGTTGAGGGCAAACGCCCGAAATGCTTTCGCTGTGGATCGAAGACTCACCTCAGGGCCTTCTGCAACGAGAAGACCCTGAGAAAGGAGAAAACCCCCCTCCTCCCGAATCCGGTTCCACGGCTACCAGCAACAGGACAAGCGGCAACCAGGAACGATAGGTCCGTGGCACCCATACCCACTCCACGGAAATCAAAGACAGCAGCAGCAGTGGAAATATTAACAACAACAACAGCAATACCAAATGCAGCTGCAACAGAGACTCCAGTGCAAACATCACCAACAACAACAAGTGAAAGAGTGGAGCTGGTACCCCTCCCCGACCTTACAGAATCAGACATGGAGTGTGAGGTGGGAGAGGGATGGCAAAAGGTCTCAAGAAGGCACAAACGCAGAAGCAGCGCATCGTCGCCTTTGAAAAGGGAGGAAAGAAATGAGAAAAGGGTAAAGTCTACTGCAAAGAGACCCACAGCAGCAACACCACCAACACCATCACCACCCACACCAGCACCACCATCACCACCGGCGACAACCCCACCGCCAACAACACCTTCAACACCACCACCACAAGCACCAACATCGCAAACACAACAACAAAACACACACACCCAGCAACAACGACAAGAAAATAGCAGAACCACACCCCACCCCCAGAAAAACAAATGCACGGCAATAAACACACACAACAAGAAACTAATGACTTACATAATTGAACACACAGACATTTCACAACAGGACTACATAATACCAGCACCAATCAAAACGCCAACTAACATAAGACTGCTAAAAATAGCACAGAAACAATACACAAACATTAAAACGAAATTCCCCAACGCAGTTGGTGATTTCAGGGACCTAGGAGGAACCATTAATCGAAGAGTATATTCAGACATTCTCTTAGAAGAGCCGACGACCAGCCGAAGGGACGATTCAACGGTCCCTTCACCAGACGATCAAGTGAAAAGGGATGTAAAAACCATCCCTCCTCTACCAAAAATACGGTAAGTGGTCTTTCCCATCTTTTCCACTCTATTTTAAACATGACCTCACTCAGAATAGGCAGCATAAATGCGCGTGGCTTGGGGTCGTCATGGAAGCAGGGTCACCTGCTCAACGACCTCAGGTCACTAAACATAGATGTAGTGGCCATCAGCGAGACCAGAATCTCCGAAGCACGGGCCTTCGCACCGATCTTCGGCGGCTACGATGTGTACGCATCTCCCAGCCGTCCTGGATCGGGTGGAGGAGTTGCTGTGCTTTTTCGGAGAGGTTTGGATCTCGCCATACGGGCCATCTTCCTGGACCCAGAGGGTAAGCTGGTGGTGCTGGACGTGACCAGCGGAGACGGGCAAGCTTTCAGGCTAGTGGCCGTCTATGCCCCGACAGGAGCAGGGCGGCCTGATTTCTTCCGGCGTCTGGAGACCTTTCTTGGAACGTCGCGCTCTTTAGTGTTAGTGGGCGACTGGAACGGGATCTTAGATGCACGCTGGGACTGTGTGGGATTAGCGGATAGGGGTGGAGGGTGCAAGAGCCTCACCAACCTGCTCAGGCGTTTTGAACTGTCTGACAGGTACCGATTGGATTTCCCGAATGTGCCAATGTGGACTTGGACAAACCGCATAGGGTCATCCAGATCATATCTAGATAGAGTATTTTGTAGGGAAATAGATAGGTCTAGCATAGGCTGTCCACAATTCAAGATAGTCAGCTACACGGACCACAAATTCGTGATCTGTGTGCTTGACTTAGATAGGCTTCATAGACGAGGACCCGGCTACTGGAAGCTAAACGCGTCCTTACCAGCGCGCAAGGCCTACAGAGACCGGATTAGCGAACTAGTTAAGCGGGCGTTGACGGGGGCCATCGTCAACAACAAGTGGTGGTTTGCTCTGAAAAGAGCGATTAGAATAGAATCGATTAGGTTTAGTAAGGCTTTAGCAATAGAGAAAAATAGAGTAGAGGGAGAACTAGTTAGAAAATTAGACGAGGCGCTTAGCAAAGGCATTGCGACCGACGTGCTTGCGGCGAAATTGGCCCTTGACCAATTCTTCAATGCAAAGCACGAAGGCTGCGTTGTCAGAGCTAGGGTGCGTGCTCTCAGACACGAGGGGACGAAAGCCGTTCAATGGGCCCGAGTGGCGGAGGCGCGTCGTGGCAACAAAGCCACGATCCGGTCTTTGGTGGACCACGACGGGCGCATGCTACTCGATCCCGGGCAAATGTGTGAAGCTTTTCAGCGACACTTCGCTCAGCTGTTCGGGGGCAGCGGGGGGCCGGGTAGAGGGATGGACTTTAGTGTCTACCTCGACGGACTGCCGCGGCTCTCGGCCACTGAGGCGAAGTGTTGCGAAAAGCCGATAACAGCCGCTGAAGTAAGGGAGGCAATGACTGGCTGCACAAGGGGTAAATCGCCTGGTTTGGATGGTCTGCCCTATGAACTTTACGTACAGATGCCAGACTTGTTCGGAGGCCTCTTGGCGGACGTCTACTGCAACTGGCAACAGAACGGGAGAATTCCCAGTTCTGTGAGCCGAGGAGCGGTGGCACTGCTGAGAAAGGATCCGAACAAGGGGGATAACATAGACAATTTCCGGCCCATAACTCTGCTAAACACAGAGTTTAAGATTTTGGCCAAGGTGCTAGCAAAGAGGTTGGCGCTTGTCGTTGGTGGTCTGGTGGGAGAGGCGCAGACATGCGCCATTCCCGACAGATCCATCCACGACAACCTCCACCTCATGCGATACATCGTAGAGAGGGTAGCTAGGGAACCTGGCACGGGTGGGTCCTTGATCAATTTAGATCAGTCGAAAGCTTTCGATAGGGTCGACCATCGTTACCTAGCGGCAGTCCTGAGGGCGGCTGGCTTTGGGCCCGTCTTCAGAGGCTGGATCGCTGCCATGCACAGCGACATCTGCTCTGTGGTGAGAGTGAACGGTCACCTGTCGGAACCGTTCAACATCATGCGCTCGGTCCGCCAAGGATGTCCCCTCTCGTCCCTCTTGTACGTATTGACTCTCGAGCCATTACTGCACAAACTGGAGACGTTGAGGGGAGTCCCGCGCGAACTAGGATGCGGAAGATCCGTGTCAGCATATGCGGACGATGTCACCGTAGTGGTGTCGAACGCCAAACACATCGAGGCGATCGGCACTACACTAAGAGAATACGAAGCGGTGACAGGAGCAATGATCAACCAGGAAAAGTCAGTGGGCCTGCAGCTCGGCACCTGGAGAGGCAGGTCCATGCCGTCCAACAGCGTCGTCGGGCGCTGGACGGACGGACCGGTTAAATTGCTAGGGGTCTGGTTCGGTCCGGACCTCCAGACGGACAAAAACTGGGACGAGGTGACGAGCAGGGTGGCTTCTCTCACCCAGAAATGGGCGGAGAGGAAGCTATCCCTGAAAGGTCGAGCGGAGGTGGCTAACGCGTACATCGCGTCTGTCATCTGCTACCGCCTAACCGTCGTACCTTGTCCTAAGCCTCGCCTGACTGCGCTGGAGCGTTTGCTCTTTCGCTTTTTGTGGAAGGGACGTGCTCCGATGGTCAGGCGGTCCATCTGTTGTCAACACCCGCTACGTGGAGGGCTGGGCATGCCGTGGCTGATGATGCGCAGGCACGCGCTCAGGCTACGACATCTCCACCTCTTCCTCGACGGTGATCAGGTGTGGTCGCCGTTTGCTAGACGCGTTTTTCCCCAGCTCGTTTCCTTGACGGAGCTGCAGTCCTGGGTCAAGCGAAGACCGAGAGGGAGCGCCTGGAGACTGGAATGTCTTCAGGCGCTCACAGCCCTCGGCCAATCGGGCAATGTGATCGGTGGAAACTCCACCTCGGCGTTCTATAGAGGATTAGTGGAGGGGAAGAGCGACGACGTACTTGGGGAAACTCTAGGCGTCGACGAAAATCAACTAGCCAATCTCTTCGGAAGAACTTTCGGGCCAGGGCCTATGGACAACTTCCAGAAATCTCTGGCCTGGCAGTGCTACCGAGGAGCCTTGCCAGTTCGGGATAAACTCTACAGGCATGGAGGTGCCGTCAGCCGGGCATGTCCGAGATGCGCGCAGGGCGACGAAACCGTCCTGCACGCACTCGTCCAGTGTCCGAAAATTGCTGACTTGTGGGTTTATGTCGAACACCTGCTGTCGCGTTTAGGACGGATCCAGTTATCATCTGAGTCTATCGTGAGGATTGCCCCGCCCTCCTCCTTTAGCCGGGAAGGGCAGGCAGTTTTTATCTGTCTGGTGGCCATGGCGAAAGAGATAGTATGGTGGACACGTTTGAAAGGGCTGAAGACGAGCACTTACCTCTTCGGTGATGCTCTGATTGACTTTTTCAAATTTCATTTGAAAAGGAAAATCAGAGTAGAGAAGGAAGTGCTCTCTTCCCAGCATTTTGTTGAAAGATGGGTGAGAGAAGCAAGAATGGCCCGAGTGAATGGGCCGACTCTGAGTATATATCTGTAAACTAAAGGTGGAAAACTGGGAGAGGGCACTTGCCTTGGTGGTCAGGGTCATTGTGGCTTTTTACTGGGCTTTCTCCACAAATGTCTCTCCGAAGTCTCCCCCCTATTGGGGAATTTTTCATTGTTTTTTTCATTGTTATTTTCATTGTTATTTTTGTTACATCCTCTGTTTTTGTTTTTTTACACGCAGAAATGCCCATTTGTACCGTCCTGCATTGTCCTGCACTGTCCTTAATGTCTACTTTATGTAAACCCTTGTGGTTAATAAAGAAATCATTATTATTATTATTATTATTATTATTATTATTATTATTTGCATTTATCTTGCTTTATGTTTATACGAGTTATCACCAAGTCACAACCAGTGACCTCAAGAGACAACAAGGTCCGCCATGTTCAAGAAAGAACACACATATTCACACATGCATCCTTAGTGTTTAGACTTGTGATGTACTTATATTGACAGGATCTTCCTTAGTATATGGGCAGTTCCCATTAGTACTATCTTTTGTATTTCTCCTATACGCGGGTTTCCTGGGATTTGCGATAAGTAGTCGTTAGACCCCTTAGGTATCATTCCCAGAGCGCCTACAACCACTGGTATTGTTTTAGTTCTCAATTTCCACATTTTTCCAATTTCTATCTCCAGGTCCTTATACTTGCTCAATTTTTCAAATGTTTTTATAGATACATTCTTGTCTATTGGAACAGACATATCAATTAGCAGGCATACCCTCCTTTGAAAGTCCTTCAATATTATATCAGGTCTATTTGCATCTATTTTTCGGTCTGTTTGGATGCTAAAGTTCCACAAGATTGAGATGTGATCTTTTTCAAGTATGGGAGGTGGTTGATGCTCCCACCAATTCTTTTGATGGGGCAGGTCAAAATGCTTACACATTATCCAATGTATGTATTGTGCAGCTCTGTCATGCCTGTTTAGGTATTCGGTTGGAGCTATAGGACTGCACATTGAAATTATATGGTCAATGGTCTCTGGTTGTTTTTTGCATACACGGCATAATGGGCTGCACCCATTTTTTATTATGTTGGCTTGGTAATTTTTTGTTGGCAGACACTGATCTTGTGCGGATATAATCAGTCCTTCAGTCTCCGATTTCAGTCCAGAGGATGCCAACCACTGATGGGTTAAAGTTTTGTCAACATCAGGATTGTTAGCTCGCTCTGGGTATTTTCCATACAGAGGCTTTTCTTGCCATTTCTTAGCCAGTTTCTGTAGCAGTTCTTTCTTTGCAGTTACTTTTACCTGCTTTGCTTTTTCTGTGTTTTCCATTTCAGCAGTAAATGGGACTTCTGAAATTTGTAGTCCATTACTGTATCTTTGTGCATCTTTTGTAATGGAATATGATCTTTTGGTGCTTTCGTGTTTCAAAACGAGTTTGATCATCCAATCATGTGATTCCCTTAGATATGTGGATAATCCAATTGTTGCAGTTTTCAACGCAATGTCTAACTGGATTAACCCACGTCCTCCTTCTTTCCTAGGGAGATATATTCTATCTATGTCTGCCTTAGGGTGATGCATTCTGTGCATGGTTAAGAATTTTCGGATTTTTGTATCGAGCCTACGGATCTCTGTGCTTGACCAGTTGATGACATTGTAACTGTAGGTTACTACTGGTATGGCAAGCGTGTTTATGGCATCGATCCTATTCCTTGCATTCAATTCCGTTCTTAAGATTGCTCTGACTCTGCGGTAACATTCCTTCCTTATCCTTTCCCTCATTGTCGAGTGCTTGATTCCGTCTCCTTCACAAACACCTAGATATTTGTAAGTTTGTTCTTGATCAAGCTCTCTTATCACGTTCCCCCGATCAAGATTAATGTCTGAACTCTTCAGCAGCTTTCCTCTGGTGAACGTTGCTTTGGCGCATTTATCCTGTCCAAACTCCATTTTAATGTCATCACTGAACTGCTTCACAGTGGATAATAGCCCTTGCAATTGTTCATCATTTTTTGCAAATAGTTTCAGGTCATCCATGTAGAACAGGTGATTAATGGTTTTGTCATAGACTCTATATCCATGTTTTGTTTCATTGAGCATTTTACTTAATGGTATAAGTGCGATGCAGAATAAAAGCGGTAATAAAGAGTCACCCTGAAAAATTCCACAATTAATGTTAACTTCTCCAGCTTCCAGTGATTTTGTTTCACTATTCAAAAGGAGTGTCGTTCTCCATGTCCTCATACTGAATGACAAAAACCTCCTGACAACGGGGGATATTTTGAAAATCTCTAAACATTTTTCAATCCAACTGTGTGGCAAACTATCAAATGCTTTTTTATAATCTATCCAAGCAATCGATAGATTTTTGTGTCTATTATGACAATCTTCCAGTATCATTTTGTTAATCAGAAGCTGATCCTTACAGCCATATGAGCCTCGTTTACACCCTTTCTGCTCAATGGGAAATAGGTCATTTGTTATCAGGTGGTCATATGTGTATTCAGTTAGGACTGATGTTAAAATTTTATACATTGTGGTCAAGCAGGTTATCGGTCTGTAATTTTTGCGATTGTTTGTCTCATCATTCTTCGGTAGCAGGAATGTAATGCCGTTAACTAGCCATGATGGTATCTTTTCTGGCTCCTTAACTATTTCATTGTAAAGTTGGGCTAACAGCTCATGAGACTCTGTGAAGGCATTTATCCAAAAGTTTTGTATTTTGTCTTTTCCTGGGGATTTCCATTTGCTGGTTTTTCTTAGAGCCAAGCGCAGCTGTTCAACTGTTATATTTTCCCATGTTTGTTCTTCAAGGTGAGCTGTTTCTTTCATTTGTCTGTCTATCCATGGGGCATGTATGTTATGAACTTTTTCTTCGGCCCAGATCTTTTCCCAGAATTCTTGCACTTCCTCCTTGGGTGGTATTGATTTAGCAGTTATTGTTGACTTACCAATTTTTCTGTAGAAGTTTCTTTGGTTGTTTTTGAACATATTATTGTCCTTATAGAATCTAGATCGTTTTTCAAAGCGCCTTATACGAGCAGCTTTGGCCGACACTTTTTGCTTGATTGTTTCTATCAGCATGTCTATGTCACATGTTGATCTTATACTGTACTTTTTTTTCAATTTTCTAAGTTTAGTTTGTTTAACATGTTCACCTACTTTATAGTTTGTTAAAATTTCTATGTCAGATCGGAGAAGGTTTATTTGGCGATTGATGTTATCTTGCCAAGTAGATTTCTTGTGGGAATTCCTTTGTTTTTTCATCTTCACTCCACATAAGTGAGTGGTGACTTTAGCCGAGGCATAATAGAGATGATTTAAGTCAGTAATGTTTAGTTTGTTTGTGATGATAATGTTTTTGAGAATTATGTTAGTCTTGTGTATTATCTTTTGGTTCTGTTTGGAGTTCTGGATCTTAGGGAGGGTGTCTCGTTCCCCCATGTCAGATTCTTTCATTTTCATCCATTCGATCATAATTTCATCCTTCAAGTTGGCAAGTTCATTCTCATTCATTTCTTTATCATTTACGATCTCATTATTTTCATTTGGAGTTTCATCCTGAGCATGCACTCCCTCCACTTTTTCGCTCCTTTCTTTAATTTGTTCTGTTGCCAGTGATTCCGCCCCAACTCTGGGATTCGAAGTGTTACAGTTTACCTCGTTTTCACTGACACATGCTTCATTTTCCCTTCGCTGACTTTGTGCTACTAGCTTGATCTGATCAATTTCTATATCAGTTAGTAACTTTTTTCTTACAATATTTCTTCGTATATTGGCTAGTTTGTTACTGTCAATATAGCCTCTGTTTTCGGGATGTTTCTTTTTCCAGTTGATATATGTTTGCTCTGTATTCGATGTATTTGATGGGTAGTACATGGCAGTGTAGAAAGCCTCAAGGACTTCTTTATTATCTTCCCTTGACCATTTTTCTCTCTTTTTCTTTGGATTTCTTGGTGGTGAGCATGGAGGGCCAACAGTAGGAGTATTCCGGTTATGGGAGGTCTCCAGCTCCGAAGTGATGGGAAGGTTTGAACCATTAGCTGATTTTTCGACCCCAGTCTGGTTCCTCTCTGAGGGACGCGGCCCTTTTTTACCCGGGTGACGGCCGATCCGGTATGAGATTTCATCATTAGACATCTACTTTATTTTGTCGCGTTTTATCCTTATCCGCCAAGGGGTAATCTTTTCGTGTTACCACTTCTAGAACGAGTGTCAACCAAGACTAGAGGGGTCGTTCTCCCCTAGAGACATGGCTATTCCCCGCCGGCCGCCATCCTAGTATTTCTTGGTCACGGGGTTTTCTTTTTGTTGTTTTTTTTAAATTGTTATTATCATGAGTGGTTCCTTAATGTGAGCATTGCGTGGCTTAAGAATGAAATTATTAATAATTGTCTCCACTCCAGGCACAAGGCCAGCAATCACCCAGTGCATTACAATAATATAATATACTTTTTGTTGTAGTTGGCTGTTATTGCTGCTGGCTATGTCGGTGGTGGTGCCGGGGCTTTTTATATTGTTGGTGAGGAAGGGGTGAGCCAGCAGTCCCATAATTGTTGATGTAGACGTTTGTCCGTGGCAAGGTCACCAAGTCAATCTATTTATATCTTTTGTTAGCCTCTCTCTTGTCTAGTGCTACCACCACCTTATTATTATTATTATTATTATTATTATTATTATAGTAATATCTTCATATAGATACTTATGCACTCATATGAGTATGTATGTATATATATATATATATATATATATATATATATATATATATATGAAAGCACAATCATTGTCCTTGCTGCAATAAAAAGTTGCAAGGAGACAATCTGTCTATGATTTTGTTTAGTCTGATTTTGTTTACTACCATTTTATCTACAGACGTCAATTTGTTATATGTTAACATCTACAGCACAAGAAACTCATATGAAACACACAATTCCCTTGTTGACCATCCAAAGACTTACACTGGGAATATATATATATATATTCAATACTAAAACGAAGACATAACACAGAGAAATGCTAGGACACGCGTTTCGTTGAGTGAAACTCAACTTATTCAACTAGCAGTATTTCAACAGAAAAGAACTTCCAGTAGAAGAGAACATGGGAGAGTTCTGGGTTTTCGGGGCAAGTCATTTACAGACAAGTTATTTATTATATAAAGGGGGATGGTCACTCTAAAAATAAGTTAATAAATCATATTTATTAACTTGTCGCCTGTCAAAGCTGTTTGTTTGGTGCTCCCTGTATGGGATGTGTAGCAATCTGAAGCCATTCTGCTCAAATGACTGGATTCTTTGTTCCAGGCCAGCTGTGAGGGTCCAACCCATGCAAAAGGATCGAAGTCACCATGGACCTGTATAGTTTGAGCTTCGTTGGAAAACTGATGGAGTTGCTTTTCCATATGACATTCAACTTTACCATGACAGAAGTGGCCAGGGTGAGACTTGTCAATATCTCCTTTTGAGATCTGCCATCTTTGGTCAGAATGGGTCCTAGGTACTTGAAAGTGACCACTTCAAGTTTCCTCCTTTCAGCATGATGCTGGTTGCTGTATTCTGATTATTCCTATTAACCAGAATCTTGCTCTTTTCTGAGCTGATCTCCATTCCATATGCTGCTGATAGTTTTCCTGGAGTTCTGCTTCACTGCTTTCTAACATGTCGGTGACATCAGCAAATCACAGGTTGGAAATGGGCCATCCTCCAATTGAAACTGAGGTATGGAAGTCTTGGAGAGACTCTTGCATGTTGTTTTCCGGGAAGATGTTGAAAAGCGCTATTGTCCCGAAGAACTCTTCAATGTTGTTATTCAGAAGAACTGGACTGTTTGAGTTGCCATGTAGTGCTTGGATTACTTGAATAAGGTTGATGTCAAATTTGTAATCTTCCATCACCTTCCACAAACCCTCATGTCAAACTCGGTCAAAGGCTTTTTAAAGTCGATGAAGTTATGATAGAGGTCAGATTGGTTCTGCAGATGTTTCTCAATGAACAGTTTGATGCTAAATATCTGCTCTGTTGTACTTCTTTTGGCTAGCATCTTGCCTGCTCTTCTGTCTTTTCCTTAAGTCTGTTTAGAAGAATTTTTATCAGTACTTTTCCGGGGTGGCTAATTAGGCTGATTGTTCTGCAGTTCTGGCAGAGTCTTAAGTTTCCTTTTTTGGGGAATGGGTATCGTCAGGGGTTGGGTCCATTCCTTTGGCCACTTCTTTGTTTCCCATATCTTCTCACATGTAACTGTCAGTGCTTTAATAAGTTTTGGCCCTCCATGTTTTTTTAGGAGCACTGATGGAATGTTATCGACTCCAGGGGATTTACCATCTTTAAGAATATGCACCGCCTCTTCGACTTCCTCCTATAGAATTGGAGTATCCTCAATTTCATTGTTTTTATTGGTGGAACTGTCCAGGATGTTGATGTGATTTAAGACGTGACATGCGGAAGACCAATCAATCTAACAGATTAGGAGGCAAGACAACAATACAACCCTGTGAAGAGGAAGGTCAGGAAGAAAATGAGGGAAGCCAAAGAGAAGTGGGTATCAGGCCAGTGCAAAAACATAGAAGCTGGAATAAAAAAAGGGTAACAGCAAGGCTACTTGTGAAACCCTCAAAATGCTTACTAAAGGAAAGCAGCCCACCAACCACTGTCATTGAGGACAAAACTGGCTTGCTCCTCACAGACATGGCCCATGTCATCCAAAGATGGTCTGAGTATTGCGAAGACCTTTACACACACACACACACACACACACACACACACACACACACACACACACACACACACACACACACACACACACACACACACACAAACACACACACTCTCTCTCTCTCTCTCTCTCTCTCTCTCTCTCTCTCTCTCTCTCTCTCTCTCTCTCTCTCTCTCTCTCTCTCTCTCTCTCTCTCTCTCATATATATACATTCTCCAAAAATCCCAAAATGTGTTTTGAAACAGAAAGTAGGCTAAGATGGTTTTATTAAAAATGCTAAACATCCTGATGCTTTATATTCCTTAACGTCATGAGAAGCTGAATACAGTTATAGTGAAATATATGTTAGATTGAGATTTTGATGAATAACATAGTACAAGTTTACAAAAAAAAAGAAAAAATGTTTATAGACATGGCTGTATTCCGGTGTTATATTATACACAAGGATGTAATTTATTTCTGTTAACTTTAGGAACAGTGATTCATATACTTACTTCGTTTTATGCGTAAAGAAATACAGTAATAAAATATGATACGAGCACATATGCAGTTTCCAAAGCGTATTACACCAGAGTTTATCAGTCCAGAGAGAGAGAGAGAGAGAGAGAGAGAGAGAGAGAGAGAGAGAGAGAGAGAGAGAGAGAGAGAGAGAGAGAGAACCTGTAGTTAGTCACTTGACCTATTAGAAACAACAGCCATATCTCCCACAAACTACCCCATGGTGTCTTGGATATATAAGAACATAATGGGCAATGTAGTCACACATACAAAAAAAAAGAAGGATTGGTACACCTTTGATCACAGCTTTCCTTGATAATCGTTAGCTTCTTACCCACACAATCATGTCTGTTTCTATAGCGATCTTCTTAACCACGCATCCATTTCTGCACCTATAGTGAACTTCTTAGCCACACAACCATGTCTGATTGTATAGCGAAACTTCTTAATCACACAACCATGTCTGCTTCTATAGTAAACTTCTTAACAACATAGCCATGTCTGCTTCTATAGTGAACTTCTTAACCACACAACAATGTGAACTTCTTAACCACACAACAATGTCTGCTTCCTATAGTGAACTTCTTAACCACACAACAATGTGAACTTCTTAACCACACAACAATGTCTGCTTCCTATAGTGAACTTCTTAACCACACAACAATGTGAACTTCTTAACAACATAGCCATGTCTGCTTCTATAGTGAACTTCTTAACCACACAACAATGTGAACTTCTTAACCACACAACAATGTCTGCTTCCTATAGTGAACTTCTTAACCACACAACAATGTGAACTTCTTAACAACATAGCCATGTCTGCTTCTATAGTGAACTTCTTAACCACACAACAATGTGAACTTCTTAACAACATAGCCATGTCTGCTTCTATAGTGAACTTCTTAACCACACAACAATGTGAACTTCTTAACAACATAGCCATGTCTGCTTCTATAGTGAACTTCTTAACCACACAACAATGTGAACTTCTTAACAACATAGCCATGTCTGCTTCTATAGTGAACTTCTTAACCACACAACAATGTGAACTTCTTAACAACATAGCCATGTCTGCTTCTATAGTGAACTTCTTAACCACACAACAATGTGAACTTCTTAACAACATAGCCATGTCTGCTTCTATAGTGAACTTCTTAACCACACAACAATGTGAACTTCTTAACAACATAGCCATGTCTGCTTCTATAGTGAACTTCTTAACCACACAACAATGGGAACTTCTTAACAACATAGCCATGTCTGCTTCTATAGTGAACTTCTTAACCACACAACAATGTGAACTTCTTAACAACATAGCCATGTCTGCTTCCTATAGTGAACTTCTTAACCACACAACAATGTGAACTTCTTAACAACATAGCCATGTCTGCTTCCTATAGTGAACTTCTTAACCACACAACAATGTCTGCTTCCTATAGCGAACTTATTAACCACATAGCCATGTTTGCTTCTATAGCGAACTTCTTAATCACACAACCATGTCTGTTTCTATAGCGACCTTCTACATCACACAGCCATGTCTGCTTCTATTTAGAAACAATTATTTATTTGTCTCTGAAACAATAAATTCATATCCTGTGATTATTGAAGAGGTGGAAATAGAACATTGTTACATCATACACTTACTTATTAAGCGTGTTAGTGACGACAGCAATGCGAAAGTGGTTCGCCAGTAAACTGTGGCGAAGTGTACGATTTTTCTGTCGCAAACACACATTCAATGTTTCCCTCCAGAGATTTGAATTTCCCTAGTCATTTAGAAGAGATACAAGCGATACATTATTTATGTCGAGTTAATTAATTCTGCTGATCTCATGTGACATGTTACATAATAATTGTTAAGTTGTTGCTGTAACTAACGACACAGAGATGATAACTACGTATCTGATGTCTCTAAAATTAACTGAAAATTCATTGCTATTGTTACTATGTCTCAAGTAACAACTATCGTTTTTCAAGTGTGTCTGGCACACACACACACACACACACACATACACACATACACACACACACATATATATATTATATATATATTATTTATTATGTTTCATACACTTAACACGTATAACCTTTTCGCATTTTCGCTGCTTATACATACATATATACGTAAATAAATACATACACAGACACACACACACACACACAGACACACACACACACACACACACACTCACACATTCACTCACAAATTTCTATGCATGTATATACATGTATTGATATATGTCTATATCTATATATATATATATGTATAATGTAGGAGGTGAGTTTTATTGTAGTACAATAAAGCAATGCAGATATCGGATAAGAAGCACTCTACAGTTTGTAGGACTGGAGTATACATAATATAAGATCAAAAGATGGTTAAAGGAGTTCCATGTATTTTATTATGCGCATTTCAAAAACAAACATCATCATGCAATAATATTTGTGTTTTCATCAGATAAAACAGGAGAACATGATATGAAGGCTAAAAAACACTTGTGGATAGTACAGTTTTAAATCAACATATCATATGTTGATTTAAAACTGCACTATCCACAAGTGTTTTTTAGCCTTCATATCATGTTCTCCTGTTTTATCTGATGAAAACACAAATATTATTGCATGATGATGTTTGTTTTTGAAATGCGCATAATAAAATACATGGAACTCCTTTAACCATCTTTTGATCTTATATTATATATATATGTATATATATGTATATTTATGTGTGTGTGTATGTATGTATGTATATATATATATATATATATATATATATATATATATATACACACACACACATACATATAAATAAATATATATATATATATATATATATATATATATATATATATATATATATATATATATATATATATATATATATATATATATATATATATATAAATTAGAAATATAAGCTTTCACCGTATTTTTGACTAAAGAAATTTTAGCCTGAAATTTTAGAACCCTCAGGGAAATGGAACAAGATGAGTATTGTATATATATATATATATATATATATATATATATATATATATATATATATATATATATATATATATATATATATATATATATAATAGTTTGTGTGTAGGGGCGCGCGTTTGTAAAGTACCTGTAGAATTGCTTTGCACAATTGATACTCTGTGGAAAGCAAGTAATTATTTATTAAACCAAACGCATTAAAATATTAGTTTGATCTTCTGTCGGTATTATTGATAAGCATTTAGTTGTCCAATAAACTGAACTATCTGCGAGTTAAACTATCATGTATGTGGTTGAGTATTTCTAAGATATGTATACTCCTAAGAGGCCATATCAGCGTGACATAGTACGTGACAATGCTGGCCCTTTGAATTACAGATACAATCCTCCTCATGGTCTTCCTTACAGGATTGGTCTACTTAATTGCGCTCGCAAAGCATGGTTCGATCCGAGGCTATAATAAAAGACACTTGCTCCAAATTCCACGAAGTAGAATCGAACTTGGGTCAAAGTTCCTAACCATTTGGTGAAACTCTACATCAACTCATTAGTATATCAAAGAAAAGAGGTGTTCGTCAGATCGTACCAAGGAAACAATGTGTCCATTGCACTTTCCATTCCATATACTATCTGCCAGCTGCAACACCTGGCAGAAGAAAAAAGCCAGTCGTCAGATTGGACTATAGGAACAATGTTTCGATTGGTTAAACCAAGAAAACAATGTTTCCACTGGTCTTTCCATTGCAGATACTATCTACCGGTTGCAACACATGATAAAAAGAAAAAACCGATCATCTGATCGGACCAAGTAGATAACGTTTGCAGTAGTCTTTTCATTTTTGATAGTATTTGCTCAAGAATACAACAAGCCTCCCGGTAAAGAATCAAACCCTCGACCTTATGATCGTAAGTCAAACACCCTAAAAGCTTGACCATGTGCCTATATATATATCAATCAGCATTTAATATACGAATAGGAGTGAGGGAGAGAGTGGAGGAACAAGAAGATGGTTTTGTTTTGTTATTTTTTGTTTTATTTATTGATTTATTTGTTGTCATTTGTTGCAATGTATTGATGCTTTACACGCGTGATCGTCAGAGTTCAAACCTACATCATTAATATTTAGAGTTCATCTCTGGAGTCTTCTACTGATAACTTCTATCACTTCCGCCACCAATACCACCACCTTAACCGCTACCATTGCCACCATCGTCACCACCTCTTCTGCCTCTTCCTCTCCCTCAGCCTCCAACACCTCCACCCCTACTAACTCCATCACCAACATCACCTTCTACTATTACAACTTCTTATCCTCCGCATCAACCTCCAATACCACCACTACCATCGCCATTCCCTCCACTACCACCACCACCAGTACAATCAACGGTTAAATGAGATCAATGGTTAAAACAGATCAGTAGGTAAATCAGATCAAGTATTAAAACAGACTAATGATTAAATCAAATCAAAGATAATTGATTGACAAGAACTATCAATATAAGTCTAACCATAGTAAGCGCTAGAGAAAAGAAATAAACTTCTTGTAAGTTCTGTCAAGAAAATTAAGAGTTAAGGAGCCAGATGTCATTACAGTAATCTCATTCTGCGGTAGTAAACCCCTCATCTGAGACACGACATCCAGCGGCAGTTTCTCCAGCAACAACTTGTTGAGTTCAATGACAGGCACAGTTTTCGTTTCCCGACAAACTGATGATCGTAAGCTGTTGAAGTACAAGCCACTTTCTGATTTATCATTTAACTTATAGCAGTGGAAACTTCTGGCTTACTTGGGTCCCTGAACCACCTTATTACTCGCTGCTGTCGGCCACCCTTAGAAACGAGTCCCTTTGCTATCTTCCGGGATAAAGTTTTCTCTATTTTGTCAGTTGGGACCATGAGGCAGTATACACTCGGGGTTCTGCACGATGGAGTGGCAGAATAGGCGAACAGGTGAGAGGCATGACAATATTTCATTGGCTGATTCATACTGTGGCCGTTGATCACTACAGACATACATGCAACCACACACACACATTGCTATAAGCTTTTAAATTCATAATCTGTATTAGCAACTGAAGCCGTTAATTATTTTTTTTATTAAGAAGAACTGCCATTTAAGTTTTTTGATAGGTAGGAGAAAGAACAGTATACAGAATATTAGCAGAGTTTACAGACTAATGAGATTGATATAAAAAATAACGTGGAAGCTGTGGCTGAATAGAAATGGCAAGTAGGGTCAGTATTATATCATTTGGACCTGGACTGATACTTAATCAAGCTCGGTTAAGTCACCTGTGCATTATGGGAGCGAGCAGGAGGAGAGCCATCAAAAACATGGAAACAGCATTTAGATGACAATAGCTTAGAAGTGGCCGGTGAGGCTAGTAGTGTATATGTATATATGGTACTAGGATCAAGCTGAAACTTGATCAACCTCGGTCGGGTCAGCTTGATGAGGATGTATATTGTAAAACCTTAAACACTCAGTAACTCCAGGACGATGTGTCCTATGTTATAGACTCTAGGATACAACATTGATGATGTGTCCAAGTATACACCATAGTCGGGTCACTTGGATGAAGGTGTATGTTGTAAGATCCATAACGCCCAATGACTCTAAGATACAACACTGATGATGTGCCTAATGTTTTGAATCCGTAATTGGGTTAAGAACTCGATATGGCTGATGCCAAGTTTGAATAGTAGTAGGTCACTACCCTGCCTGAATGTTTGTAACAGAATGAACTTCACCAAAGGCATCCAAAGACCAGTTAGTGGTGGTGGTGGTGGTGGTGGTGGTAGTGATGGTGTTGTTGTTGGTGGTGGTGGTAGTTGTGGTGTTGTTGTTGCTGGTGGTTGTGGTGGTGATGATGATGGTGTTGTTGTTGTTGTTGTTGTTGTTGGTGGTGGTGGTGGTGGTGGTGGTGGTTGTGGTGGTGTGGATGACAGTGTTAAACTTGGTGGCGTGTTAACATTACACAGTCTCACCACCTCCTCTACTACAATGTTTGAACTTGGACTTGCTCTAAAATGGGAAATCAATGCATAACAACACAACCTAGTAAATCATTAATAGGATTCAATATGTTCCAACAGTCCACAGTGTTGTGGTTGATTACTTCGTTATATGAAGGTGACCATGCCAACCAGGAGATAAGACAACGTGACATATCATGGCTTTGGTATTTCCCTTGTTACTATGATTGATGTATTTTAAATTGATAGCTTCGATTGCTATCATCTGTCAATCAGCCGGCAGCTAGCTTTAACTAGAATGATTAGATGTCTGATGGAAGAGTTGACCACGGTTTGTATCCTGTATAGGTCAGACAGTAGCACTGACCTTTACAGTGTAGAAGAGTAATAGCTGATAAACTGACTCATAAACATACGGGAAACTGTTGAGATATCAAATGTTTCTATTTTCGACTTCACATGTTGATAAAAATGGTTTCTTATTCATGCACAAGGCCAACAATTGTCTTTTGGGGTTGGGGAAGATATTTGATTATATTGACCCCAATACATGATTGGTACTTTATTTTATCGACCTGGAAAGATGACAGGCGAAGTTGACCTCGGGGCATTTGAACTCAGAACGTAAAGCATCGGAACAAATACTGTAAAGTATTTCTCTGACGCTCTCACGGATCAGCCAATCCACCACCCTTCACTCAATGATGATAATACAAATAAAACTAAGAATAATACACTGACCATCATCGCTATCACAATGATTCATGTCAAGAAAATGTGCAGGACCCCAGGTGCATGCCGTTTCATGGTCCCAGCAAAAAGAATAGAAAAAGCATTAACTAGAAGGTTAGCATGAGAAAGGCATTGAAATAGCCATTCCAACTCCTGTGGGTGGCCAACTCCATCTCGATAATAGTGAGTAGGGAGGTGATTCGGGGGTTCAAAACGTCAGAAGTCCTCACTGTTATAGGTAATGACAAACCTATCGCAAAGCGGCCGATACTTCAACAGCTTGCGATCTTCAGCTTGTTCGGAAACAAAAAGTAGGTCTGTGACCTAATGAACTAAGTTACCACTGGAGAAAGTGTCGCTGCATGTTGCATCCCATATGAGGGTCTTACCACCACAGAACGGGAAGATTATGATGTCATCTAATTTTTTGTCGTTGTCTTGTTGATAACTTAGTTATATTCAGTTATTGCCCTTAAACCGTAAGTCTGATGACGTCATTACATAACCAAAGCAAGTCTTGAGTACATGTCGAGTACATTATATAGTTTAGTATTTGGTTAGGTTTGTTGTTATATTTCTTAGATAAATTATGTGAACGTTTCGTTGATGATGATCTCGCGTTTAATGGAAGTTGACTTTACGATTTTCATTTCATTTAGTATTATAGTGAATTATGTATGATATAACAGGGAAAACAGATTATCACATTTCAGCTATTCTACTATCCACAGTTTCACGCTGTCTTCATACATCAATTTATTTAATATTGCACTCAAATTCTTTATGATATTATCAGAGAAATATAAAAGCCGCCGTGACTATAAATTCATATCAAAATTGCTGAGCCATATATTTCATATCACGGTGAAATAGAGTACATATCTCTGAGATTGTTTTCTTAAAAGATAGCAGCAATCTAGTTTCTAGTCTATCACAACTCCAAAATATAGGAAACATCATACAGGTAAACTGACTAAGCCAGTTATTATGTGATACACAGTGAGTATACATATCTATCTATCTATCTATCTATCTATCTATCTATCTATCTATCTATCTATCTATCTATCTATTTATCTATCTATCTATCTATCTATTTCTGGGATGGACACACGCGTATAACTTGCTGAGTAAGTTCTGTTTAAATTTCTATAGAAATTCTTATCTGTAAACTTTAATTTTTGTATCATTTTGTAGAGGGACTGCCAGGTCAAACTTTGATCTGGTCAGTCTCTCAAAATATTCTACGCCTTTAGACGAAATAGTTAAACAAAAAAAAGTTTTTTCTTGTTGAAAAGTTAACATTTTTTAAAATGGCTGAAGCTTCTTCACCAAAATTCGAAGGAGGAAAGGGGAAGATAAACTTACAACTTCCCCCTGCCACTGTCACAGTAGCAGAGGTCAAAAAGAAAGGTCAGCCAGAGGAAGGATTTTCTCCACCTGTTGACCGACAACTTGACGTTGCCATGGCAACAATCCAAAGAACCAGCGGCACCAGCAACAGCAACAACAACAACAACAATGCGACGGACGAAAACAACACCAATAACAATAACAACAACAACAAGACCAATAACTGTGATAACAACAACAATGATAACAACAACACCACCAACTACAACAGCAACACAAACAAAAAAAATTTCTCCTTCGCCGAGACGGCAAGGAAGACCCTCGACTATCTGCCAGTAGATATAACCAAAGCGAAGGAGCTACTGGCAGATGCCAAAAAATATATAGTGTACGGGGAAAATGGTTCATTCACGACCCCCCCCCACCCCCGGAACTAAAAAGCCAGAGACTCCTAAACACTGTCATGTTTAGGACAATCTCGAATAAAAGCAAAGAACCAGCTCAACCATCACAGAGTGAGATAGAGCTGGTTTTAAAAGACGTCATGAAGGACATCACCTTCATTCAGAAGGATAGACTCGACGGGAGTCTATCCATTCTCATGAAGGACAGGGACACAGCAATGAAACTGTCCATCAAACCAATCACATCCACCGCATACACCTTCTACCCTACGTACATGGGTAGAAGAACACAAAAAATAAAAATCCACACCATCCTGCCGATTATGGACATATGGTGGGTTTTGACAGGTTTCCTGGACCTGGATGATGACACGCTGGTGTCCATGGGAAAGGCATCGGGTGACGCGTTCAGTGGAACGAGCCTTGAACTTGTAGTTCAAATGAGGCCCGAAAGGATCGCCCAGATCCCTGAACGCTTCATACTGGATGATCAAACTTTCATCAACATTACCGTTGAGGGTAGGCGGCCCTCGTGTTACCTCTGCGGAACCAGAGGTCACCTGAGGGCTGTCTGTCCCCAACTTAATAAGAAAACCCCAATCCTGCCTACACCACCAACAACTGCTCAACCAACACAATCACCACAACTACCACTACAAAAACAACCACCACAGCTCAAACCAAAACAAAACAATGCCCCCCCCCCCCCCACCCCCCACTCAAAAAACAAAAACAATTTCCAAAACACCCGCACCGCAAACACAACCCGAAAATATACCCCTCCCCTCCAACGCGGAAGATGACACTAGTTCGTCCTCAGACGAGGAGGAGCACTTCCACACAATCAAAAGAAAAAAAAGAAAACACACCTCAGACACCCCAATGAAAACAACCCCTCCCCAAAACTTAACACTGACACCAACACAAAAGAGCTCACAACAGCAAACAAAAAACACCACACAAAAACAAAAACATGCATACACATACATAAACACAAGAAACAAAAAACTGTTAAACATTGTGTACAACAACAATCTAATAAAAACCCAAGGGCCTAACTTCACCCAGGCAGGGGATTTCCCCCACCTCAAAATGATTAAGGCCCCACAGGACACCTATAAAACTTTAAAAAACAACTTTAAAGAGGACGTGGGTCCCCCCTGTGTCGGGCCCATTAACCGCGTCCTCCTAAAAAACTACCCCATACCCTCCCCAAACACCCACACAACTCCAAACTCCCCAACCACACAACACACTGATGCCCCTACACTTCCACAAACCACCACCCCACCCAACAACACATCCCCCACCCTAATGGAAATTGTGCAGCCCGATACCCGGGACGCAGAGAGGTAAGTGCCTTTTCTCTTCACCACCAACATGGCTATGCTAAGAGTAGGCTGTTTAAATGCGCGTGGCCTGGGCTCAACTTGGAAGCAAGCAATGCTTCTAAATGACCTCAGGTCACAACGTATAGATGTGATGGTTATTTGCGAGGCCCGGATCAGCAACGTGCGACAGCTGGCCCCCACCTTTGATGACTTTGAGATGCACGCATCTCTCTGTCAGCCCGGAGGTGGGGGGTAGGGTTGTCGTTCTGCTGCAAAAACATCTGGGTCTCGCAACACAGATGGTACATTTGGACCCGGAGGGTCGACTAGTGGTTCTGGACCTTGGCAGTGGTAAAGGCGGAGCGTTTAGGTTGGTAGCCGCCTACGGCCCTTTCCGGTCAATGCGGCCGGACTTCTTCCATCGTCTGGAGACTTTTCTAGGGACGTCCCGCTCCTTGCTATTAGTGGGGGACTGGAATGGTATCCTAGATGCACGCTGGGACTACGTAGGGGCCTGTCCCGATAGAGAGGGGTGTAATAGCCTCAAAGGGTTAATCGGTCGATTTGACCTGGCCGATAGATATCGACTAGATTTTCCGACTGCGCCAACCTGGACTTGGGCAAATAGTAGCGGATCATCTAGGTCGTACCTAGATAGGTTCTTAGTTAGAATTAAGGATAAGGACTTTTTAAGTTGTCCAAAAATGCGCATGGTTGGCTACTCAGACCACAAATTAGTGACCTGCATGGTCAACCTTGACAGAACTCATAGACAGGGACCCGGTTACTGGAAGCTCAACTTGTCCTTACCGGCAAGTAAGGCTTACAGGGAGCGGATTAGCACTTTAGTTAAGGAGCGGTTGACGGGCGCCATCGTCAACAGCAGGTGGTGGGGATCTCTCAAAAGAGAGATTAGAGTAGTCTCTATAGAATTTAGTAAGGAGTTAGCCTCAAATAGAAATAGGAAGGAAAGGGAGTTGGTAGATAGTGTAGAAGAGGCAATTAGAAGCGGCGACGTGGCCAGAGTGCTAGCGTCGAGAACGGCCCTGGGCCAGTTCTTCGACGCGAAACACGAAGGCTGCATCGTCCGAAGCAAAATACGTGCTCTGGGAAACGAGGGGACCAAAGCTGTTAGCTGGGCCCGCGTGACAGAAGCCAAAAGAGGGAGCAGATCCACTATCCGGTCTTTGCGAGACCAGGATGGACGGGTGATCCTTGAACCTAAGCAGATGTGCGAGGATTTTCAAAAGCACTTTGCCGGATTGTTCGGAAGGGGCGGGGAGCCGGTTGGGGATGTGGACTTCGGTCCATAACTCGACGGCCTGCCGCGTCTCTCGGACAGGGAGGCGAAGTCCTGCGAGGAGCCGATTTCAGCCGCTGAGATAGAGGACGTGCTGAGCCAATGCGGCAAACGCAAATCCCCGGGTCTCGATGGTCTTCCATACGAACTATATCTAGCTATGCCGGACTTGTTCCCCAATCTCCTCGAGGCGGTCTACTGCAACTGGCAACAGAACGGGAGAATTCCCTGTGCTGTGACCAAGGGCGTAGTCACGTTAGTGAGGAAGGACGAGAACAAGGGGGACGATTTAAATAATTTCAGGCCCATAACTCTGCTAAATACAGAGTTACAGATTTTGGCCAAGGTGCTAGCAAAGAGGTTGGCGCTTGTCGTGGGCAACCTGGTGGGAGATGCGCAGACAT
Organism: Eledone cirrhosa; assembly: GCA_964016885.1. Taxonomy (NCBI): domain Eukaryota; kingdom Metazoa; phylum Mollusca; class Cephalopoda; order Octopoda; family Eledonidae; genus Eledone; species Eledone cirrhosa. The sequence continues at coordinate 340,540,666 of OZ024741.1, forward strand.
GTGCTATCCCGTCCAGGTCCATCCACGACAACCTCCACCTCATGCGATACATCATAGAGAGGGTTGGGAACGAACCCGGCTTTGGTGGGGCCCTGATCAACTTGGATCAATCTAAGGCATTCGATAGGGTCGACCATGGTTACCTGGATGCGGTGATAGCGGCGGCAGGCTTCGGACCCGTTTTCAGGGGCTGGATCAATGCCATGCACAGCAGCCGCATCTGCTCTAGGGTCAAGGTGAACGGCTACCTCTCGGAGCCGTTCGAAATCGCGCGGTCCATCCGACAGGGGTGCCCTCTCTCCTCCCTTCTGTATGTAATGACTCTAGAGCCACTGCTGCGGAAGTTGGAGTTGTTGCAGGGCATCCCGTTGGAACCGGGATTGCGGAAAGCGGTGTCAGCCTACGCCGATGACGTAACAGTAATGGTGTCGACGGCCTCGGAAATCGGGGCGATCGGCACCTTACTGGAGGAGTACGAAAGGTTTACAGGGGCTAAGCTGAACCGGGACAAATAGATCGGTCTGCAACTCGGCACGTGGAGGGGCAGATCGATGCCCTCCGATGGCGTCGTCGGGCGCTGGAAGGAGGGCCCGGTGAAGTTGCTCGGGGTCTGGTTCGGACCAGACCTCCAGGTGGAGAAGAACTGGGGTGAGGTAACGAACAGGGTGTTTGCACTGACCCAGAAGTGGGCCGAGTGCAAACTGTCCCTGAAAGGTCGGGCGGAGGTAGCGAACACTTATATAGCGTCCGTCATCTACTACCGCCTGACCGTTGTGCCTTGCCCAAGGGAAACGTTCGCCAAAATGGAGCGCGCACTCTTCCAATTCCTTTGGAAGAAGCGGGCTCCTATGGTGAGGAGATCCATCTGCTGTCAACACCCTTCGAAAGGAGGGCTGGGGATGCCGTGGCTGATGATACGTAAACACGCATTAAGGCTACGGCACCTTCAGGTATTCCTCTCCGGTCAACCGGTGTGGGTCCCGTTTGTGAGGCGAGCCTTTCCCAGACTCGTCTCACTCACCGAGCTGCAATCCTGGGTCAAGCAAAGACCGAGAAAACTGGGGGCCTGGCACACCGAGTGTGCCCAGGCGCTCACGGCTCTCTGGCAGGCGGACCCGGCTGTCAGTGGAGAATCCACCTCGTCATTCTATAGAGGGCTGGTGGTTAGCAGGTGCGACGACGCCCTCGGAGAAGCCCTAGGCATGGAGGAAGACGAACTGGCAAACCTGTCGGTAGGACATTCAGCCCGGGACCCATGGATAACTTCCATAGGTCCCTGGCCTGGCAATGCTACAGAAGGGCTCTGCCCGTTCGAGAAAGGCTCTACAGACACGGGTGCCCGGGTAGGGACCCCTCGAAAAAGATCTGTCCCAGATGCGTGTGCGACGAGGAAACCGTTGCACACGCATTGGTACACTGCTCGGGCATTGCCGATCTGTGGGGCTATGTCAAACAACTGCTGTCAAGGGTGGGACCGATCCGGTTGACCACCGAGTCTATTGTAACGATCAAGCCGCCTCCCCTCTTCAAAAACGAAGGAGAGGCGGTGTTTCTGTGCGTAATAGCCATGGCGAAAGAGGTTGTATGGTGGACGCGTCTGAAAGGACTGAGGTCAGACACCTTTCTCTCTGGCCAACAACTGGTCCGTTTCTTCCGATATCATTTCGGAAGAAGGATCAGGATGGAGAGAGAGGTGCTGCACCCCAGCCGTTTTTATGAAAGATGGGTGAAAGTGGCGAGAATGGCCCGTGTGAATGGGCCTTCACTCTACATCAGACTATAGGTGAGAAAGATGAAAGACCAAGGGAGCACCCCTTCTCAGTGCTCCTGAGGAAAAGGGTTGCACACTTTTTTTCGGGGGTGTGTGCGACCCCCCAAGGCGCCTCCTCTCTATTGAGGACTTTGTTATAAATTTTATTTTTTGTTATATTTTATTTTATTTTTATATATTGTTATTGCCTCCTCCTTATTGAGGACGCCTTGTTTTGTAAACTCCCCCCATTGTACTTGTCCCACTTTTGATGCCCTGGTGGCAAATAAAAGAAACATATCTATCTATCTATCTTGATAGAGTAAGACACGCTTCACATCGGCTCCGCTATTCCATCGGGATTTACCCTTACTATTGTAAGTACCGGATAAATTTTTCAGTGCAACACATTTGGAACACTAACCCCTGTTATTTAGGGAAACATTTTTGCATTTACCCCCTTTTTAGGGGGTAAAATAAATATCTATTTTTGCCGAAAAATTTCGTTCTTGGCAGCATGGCGGAAAAGATGGCAGACATGTCTGCCATTAGCTCTGCCATGCCCCCCCAAGTCTGAAGAACAAAAAATAATTACAACAAAATTAGACAACGAAACAAACAAAGAAAATGAAAAAACAAATGTTAAGGAAAATGAGCAAACGGAAAACAAACAAACAGAAAATAATACAAATAACAACAGGGCAACTTTCGCCCAGAAAACAAAACAATCCATTACATACACACCAATTGACCTAACGACCGCCAGAGAAAAACTGGCCGAAGCAAAGAAACACATTGTTTTGGGGGAGAACGGAATGTTTTCCATTAACTCCCCCCCAGAATTCAAGAAAGCGAGAACAGAGAACACAGTTCTCTTCAGAACAATCCTAAACCAAACAAGAAAGCCAGCACAGCCCAGCCAAATGGAGATAGAGTTGGTCCTAAAAGACTATATGAAGAATATTCTCTTCATACGAAAGGACCGACTCTATGGCAGCATTTCGGTCCTAACAAAAGACAAGGAAACGGCGGAGAAGCTTTCCCTAAGCCCACTCTCATCGACAACATACAGCTTCTATCCCTCCTACATGGGTAGAAGAACACAGAGAGTAAAAATACAAACAATGCTGCCCACAATGGACTTCTGGTGGGCTATTGCTGGCTTCATAGACATGGGCGAGGACACAGTGCTGTCAATGGGGAAGGCATCCGGAGATGCGTTCCTGGGAATGGGCCTCGACCTACTAGTCCAAATGAGGCCCGAAAGAATAGCACAAATCCCGGATCGCATCTGGCTGGATGAGCTCACCCCAATAGATATAATTCTAGAGGGGAGAAGACCAGCATGCTATTTATGCACGGAAAGGGGACACATTAAGGCTAACTGCCCGAAACGTATCCCCCAAAAAGGACTATTGCCCACACCCATCACAAACAGTACACCAACACCACCCACCTCCAAAAATACACTAATACCATACACAGCAAACAAAATACAAACACCACTAAGCACATCACCACCACCAGCACCAAACACAAGCACGACACAAAAATGACCACCACCATCACCAACACAAACACCATCACCACCATTACCAACCACAAGCACGACACAAACAGCACCACCACCACCACAAAACGCATTCCAAACAAATAATAAAAAAAACAGCAACAAATCTACCCCTCCCGCAAAAAAAAAACAACCAGAAACGACGTCCCTCCCACCTAGCGCTGAAGAGTTTCCCCCAACTTCTGAAGAAGAAGGAGGAGAAGCCTTGAGACAAGTTAAAAGAAAAAAAAGAAAGCACACACCCAGCACACCACAAATAACCCACACACAAACACCAACTCCAATAAAAAACACCCCACCCTCAACAAACAAAAATAAATCTGCGCCTCCCCTCTCCGAAACATTGACAGTATCACAAAAAAAGACATTGCAATACACATATATAAATAAAGAAAACAAAAAACTGTTTAAATTAATAAACAATAGCCCTTTGGTGCAGACCGAAGGGCCAAACTTTATCTCAACAGAGAACTTCACCCATTTAAAAATGATAAAGGTCCCTCTGGACCTTTATCGTTCCTTAAAAGAACAATTTAGACAGGACGTGAGCCCCCCCCCCCCCTGTTTAAAACCGTTAAATCGCGTCCTCTTGAAAGATTTCCCCATAACCTACCCTCTCCCTGACACAACTCCAAACACCCCAACCCCACCACACTCGGGCACCCCCACACCACCACAAAACATCCCTCCACCCAACACACCTGACGCCATGGAAATTACACAGCCCGGAGAGGTAGGTGCTTTTCTTTCTTCACTTTCAACACCAAAATAGATCAATTGAGAGTTGGCTGTTTGAACGCGCGTGGCCTGGGCTCAGCTTGGAAGCAAGCAAAGCTACTAAGTGACCTCAGGTCACGAAGTATAGATGTGATGGTTGTTTGCGAGAGTCGGATCAGCAGCGTGCGACAGCTGGCTCCCGCCTTCGATGACTTTGAGATGCACGCATCTCTCTGTCAACCCGGAGGCGGGGGGGGGGGGAGTTGCCGTACTGCTGGATAAACGTCTGGCTCTCGACGTACAGATTGTTCACTCGGACCCGGGGGGTCGATTACTGGTGCTGGACGTCGGAGGCGGTGAAGGCGGGGCTTTCAGACTGGTCGGTCTTTATGCCCCCTTCGGGGCTGAAAGAGCCGACTTCTTCCAGCGACTGGAGACTTTTCTAGGAACGTCGCGTTCCCTGCTATTAGTGGGGGACTGGAATGGAATCCTAGATGCGCGTTGGGACTATGCAGGGGCATGTCCCGATAGAGGGGGGTGTAGCAGCCTCAAGGGGTTACTCGATCGATTCGACCTGGTCGATAGATTTCGACTAGATTGTCCAACTGCGCCAACCTGGACCTGGGCAAACCGCAGTGGACAATCTAGATCGTACCTAGATAGGTTTTTGGTTAGGAGTAAGGATAGGGACGTATTTAGTTGTCCAGAATTGATCATGGTTGGCTATTCGGATCACAAATTAGTGACCTGCGTGGTTAACCTTGATAGAACGCATAGACAGGGTCCTGGTTACTGGAAAATGAACTTGTCCTTGCCGGCAAAGAAAGATTACAGGAACCGGATTAGTAGCTTAGTTAAGATGCGGTTGACGGGAGCGATCGTCAACAGTAGGTGGTGGGTATCTCTAAAAAGAGAGATTAGAGTAAGTTCGATAGGTTACAGTAAGGAACTAGCGGCGAATAGAAATAGGAAGGAAAGGGAGTTAACAGATAAACTAGAAGAGGCGATTAGGAGCGGAGACGTAGCCAGAGTGTTAGCGGCGAGAACGGCGTTGAGCCAGTTCTTTGACGCGAAGCACGAAGGCTGCGTTGTCCGAAGTAAAATACGTGCTTTAGGAAACGAGGGGACCAAAGCTGTTAGCTGGGCCCGCGTGAAAGAAGCCAAGAGTGGGATTAAATCCACCATTCGGTCTTTGCGAGACCAGGATGGACGGGTGATCCTTGAACCTGAGCGGATGTGCGAGGCCTTTCAAAGGCACTTTGCTCGACTGTTCGGAGGGGGAGGGGGGCCGGACGGGGATATGGACTTCGTTCCATACCTCGACGGTCTACCGCGTCTTTCGAGCGGCGAAGCGGAGTGCTGCGAAAGGCCAATCACAGCCACTGAAATCGGGGAAGCGCTCAGCCAATGCAGCAGACGCAAATCTCCGGGTCTCGATGGTTTACCATACGAACTTTATTTAGCTATGCCGGTCTTGTTCTCCGAACCCCTCGAGGCTGTCTATTGCAACTGGCAACAGAACGGGAGAATTCCCTGTTCTGTGACCAAGGGCGTGGTCACGCTAGTGAGGAAGGACGAGAGCAAGGGGGACGACTTAAGTAACTTTAGGCCCATAACTCTGCTGAATGCAGAGTTACAGATTTTGGCCAAGGTGTTGGCGAAGAGGTTGGCGCTTGTGGTGGGTGGTTTGGTGGGAGACGCGCAGACATGCGCTATCCCGTCCAGGTCCATTCACGACAACCTCCACCTCATGCGATACATCATAGAGAGGGTTGGCAACGAACCCGGCTTTGGTGGGGCCCTGATCAACTTGGATCAATCTAAGGCGTTCGATAGGGTCGACCATGGTTACCTGGATGCGGTGCTAGCGGCGGCGGGCTTCGGACCCGTTTTCAGGGGCTGGATTTCTGCCATGCACAGTGGCAACATCTACTCTAGGATTAAAGTAAACGGCTACCTCTCGGAGCCGTTTCAAATCACCCGGTCCATCAGACAGGGGTGCCCCCTCTCCTCCCTTCTGTACGTATTGACTCTCGAGCCACTGCTGCGGAAGTTGGAGTTGCTGCGGGGCATACCCCTGGAACCGGGATTGCACAAAGCGGTCTCGGCCTATGCCGACGACGTAACAGTAATGGTGGCGGACGCCTCGGAAATCGGGGCGATCGCCACCCTACTGGAGGAATACGAAAGGCTGACGGGGGCTAGGCTGAACCGGGACAAGTCAGTCGGTTTGCAACTCGGAACGTGGAGGGGCAAACCGATGCCGTTAGACGGTGTCGTCGGGCGGTGGACGGAGGGCCCGGTGAAGCCCCTCCGGGTCTGGTTCGGACCGGACCTCCAGGTGGAGAAGAATTGGGGCGAGGTGACGAGCAGGGTGTTTGCGCTGACCCAGAAGTGGGCCAAGTGCAAGCTATCACTGAAAGGTCGGGCGGAGGTGACGAACGCTTACATAGCGTCCGTCATCTGCTACTGCCTGACCGTCGTGCCTTGCCCCAAGGAAAAGATCACCATCATGGAACGCATGCTCTTCCAGTTCCTCTGGAAGAAGCGGCCTCCCATGGTGAGGAGATCCATCTGCTGCCAGCACCCTTCGAAAGGAGGGCTGGGTATGCCGTGGCTGTTGATGCGTAGGCACGCATTGAGGCTACGGCATCTACAGGTATTCCTCACCGGTCAGCCGGTGTGGGCCCCGTTTGTGAGGCGAGCCTTCCCACAGCTCGTCTCGCTCACCGAGCTGCAATCCTGGGTGAAGCAAAGACCGAGAAAACTGGGCAACTGGCACACCGAGTGTGCCCAGGCGCTCACGGCTATCTGGCAAGCGGACCTGACTGTCAGTGGAGAATCCACCTCGACATTCTATAGAGGGCTGGTGGCTAGCAGGGGCGACGACACCCTTGGAGAGTCGCTAGGCATGGAGGAGGACGAACTGGCCAGCCTGTTCGGTAGAACTTTCGGCCCGGGACCCATGGACAACTTCCAGAGGTCCCTAGCCTGGCAGTGTTACCGGGGGGGCTCTGCCCGTTCGAGAAAAGCTCTACAGACACGGGCGCCCGGGCAGGGATCCAGCGAAAAAGATCTGTCCCAGATGCGTGCGCAACGAGGAAACCGTTGCGCATGCACTGGTACACTGCCCGGGCGTTGCCGATCTGTGGGGTTACGTCGAACGACTGCTGTCGCGTGTGGCGCCGATTCGATTAACCGCCGAGTCTGTGGTGAACATCAAGCCGCCGCCTCCCTTCAGAAACGAAGCAGAGGCGGTCTTTCTGTGCGTAATAGCCATGATGAAAGAGGTTGTGTGGTGGACGCGCCTGAAAGGTCTGAGGTCGGGTGACTTTCTCTCCGGCCATCACCTGGTTTACTTCTTCCGATACAACTTCGGAAGAAGGATCAGGATGGAGAGAGAAGTGCTTGGCCCCAGACAGTTTTATGAAAGGTGGGTGAAAGAAACGAGAATGGCTCGTGTAAATGGGCCTTCTCTCTACATTGTTCTGTAGGTGAAGAAGTGAAGAGGAAAGGAGGAGCGCCTCTTCTCTGGGCTTCCCCCGCGAAAAGGGTTGCACACTTTTCGGGGGTATGTGCAATTCCGAACACGCCCCCTCCCTTTTGAGGACTTTTTATTATTATATTATTATTGTTATTCCTTTTTTCTTTACTCGATTTATGTAAACTCCCCCACTGTGTATTTGTCCCCTTCTTTTGTGCCCTCGTGGCAAATAAATAGAAATTTATCTATCTATCTATCTATCTATCTATCTATCTATAATGATCTAGCTGTCGTCTGTTCTACAGTGTGGATGTCATTCACTTCGCACAGAAGTTTTGTTCAAATTTATTGAGGAAATTTTGTGAGTTCAAACTTAATTTTGATACAATTGTGTAGCTTGACCCCCCGTCTGAACTGTCAGGCGGTGGGTCAGCTCATCTTTACCCCTCCTAGAGGTGAAAAACCTGTTTTAAAAAATTTTGTGTAAAAAATTTCAATCGTCTAACAGAAATGTTAAACGCAGCGAACGAAAATAGTGGTGGGGGGACAGCGGTAAGAGTTGTAAGCTCGCACGCTTTAGTCCCCCCCTTCCTTCCCAACTAACGTCATAGAGAAGGAAGGAAAAATTAAAATAAAAACAGACGAATCTGCGGAGAAAAAAAAAAATGACGAAAACACAAATCTGGACTTGGGTTCCAACAACGAAAAAAAAAAATTTGAAAAATTGCATGACAATACTAATAACACAAACAAAGACACAACAAACACAAAAACAACATTTGAAAATAACACCATATCAGAAAACAAAGCAGACGACAAGATTTCATTTGCACAGAAAACAAAGAAATCTTTGACTTATATAGCGGAAAACATTTCAGATGTGGTACGAAGGATCACGGACGCCAAACAATACATAAGTGAAGGAGAGAATGGTATTTTATCGGTAAAAATGCCTCAAGAATTCACGAAAGACATTGAAAGCCGAACGGTCAAGTTTCGGACCATCAACAACAGTACAAAAAAACCTGAACAGCCTTCTCAAGCAGATATCAAAACAGTACTCACAGAAGTACTTAATGAAACCACTTTCATAAGAAAAGACAGACTGTATGGAAGCCTAGCAATTATCATGAAGAACGAATCGGCGGCAAAAAAATGTGCTTTGTCACCGATTCGTTCGAAAAATTTCACCTTTTATCCATCTTATATGGGGAAAAGAACTCAACGCATATGGCTGGATGCAATGATGCCAGATGTGGACTACTGCTGGCTCATAGCTGGCTTCATCGATCCAGTGAATGACAACGTGATTTCCATTGGGAAAACCACAGGCAATGCGTTCAGTGGAACAGGTATAGAGCTGGTAGTACAAATGAAGCCTGAACGCATCGCCCAAATACCCGACAGAATCCTATTAGAGGACCGCGGGTATATAAACATTAGCGTGGAGGGGAGAAGGCCGTCCTGCCACATCTATGCAGGCAGAGGGCACCTGAAGGCCGCTTGTCCCCAACTCAACAAAAAGAAAACCCTGCTACCAACACCAGCTCCACCACCACCACCACAACAGATAAACAAACAACAAAACTCAGTCCCACCCAACCCGTCCCTCAGTAAAACCACAACACCACCACAACACAAACAGTCACAACACATTACCCCAAAACAAAATACAGGCCCACCCAACCTCTCACTCAATAAAACAACACAACCACCGCAGACACAACACACAACACAGTCTAACATAGTGACATCCATCTCCCCCACAAAGAAAACCAACACGGAAACATTACCAGCAAACATACCTCTTCCCTCCAACACTGAAGATAACCCAACGAATTCGGAGGAAGAAACGGAGTCCTTCAGACAGATTAAAAGGGAAAAAAGAAAACATGTGCAAAACACACAAGGACAAACAACCCCCACCCAAATCTCAACACAATCCAACAAAACAGAAAACACCCCTCCAGCAACAAACAAAACCAAACCTGCCCCTCCCCTCTTCGAAACACTCACACCATCGGAAAAAAAGACATTACACTATACTTACATCAACAGAAACAATAATAAATTAAATGAGCTCATATACAATAATCCTTCGGTACAAACCGAAGGTGTAAACTTTGTTTCTTCAGAAAACTACCCACATTTAAAACTAATAAAGATCCCAATGAACCTCTACCAAAAACTAAAAAAGGATTTTAAGGAGGACGTAGGACCACCCTCTGTCAAACCCATAAATCGCGTCCTACTAAAAAGCTTTCCCCCTGCCCTTCCCCTCCCCAACACAACTCCAAACACCCCAACCCCACCACACACTGACGACCCCACACCACCACAAGACACCCCTTCACCCAACACCCCCGACCCCATGGAAGTCGTGCAACCCGAACCCCGGGAAGCGGAAAGGTAGGTCTCTACACTCTCCTTTGGCTCTGCCGCCCACATGGATGTGTTAAGAGTAGGATGTTTGAATGCACGTGGCCTGGGCTCAACTTGGAAGCAAGCAAAGCTTCTAAATGACCTCAGGTCATGTAGTATAAATGTAATGGTTATCTGTGAGACTCGAATCAGCGTCGTGCGGCAGCTGGCCCCCACCTTCGATGACTTTGAGGTGCATGCATCTCTCTGTCAACCTGGAGGTGGGGGTGGGGTTGTCGTACTGCTGCAAAAACACCTGGGTCTTGCTGTACAGGTTGTGCACTCGGACCCGGAGGGTCGTTTGTTGGTGCTAGACGTTGGCAGTAGTGAAAGTGCGGCCTTGAGACTGGTCGCCGTCTACTCCCCTTTCGGAGCTGAACGGCCCGACTTCTTCCAGCGTTTGGAGACTTTTCTGGGAACGTCGCGTTCCCTGCTTCTAGCGGGGGATTGGAATGACATCCTGGATTCACGTTGGGACTATGCAGGAGCATGTCCTAATAGAGGGGGGTGTAACAGCCTCAAGGGGTTACTCGACCGTTTTAACTTGGTCGATAGATATCGACTAGATTTTCCAACTGTGCCTACCTGGACTTGGAGAAACCACAGTGGTCAATCTAGATCGTACTTAGATAGATTCTTAGTTAGAAGTAAGGATAGGGACATATTAAGCTGTCCAGAAATGCGCACGGTTGGCTACACGGATCACAAATTAGTGACCTGCGTGGTCAATCTCGAGAAAACACATAGACAGGGTCCCGGTTACTGGAAACTTAATTTGTCTTTACCGGCAAAAGAGACTTACAGAAACCGGATTAGCAGATTAGTTAAGGAGAGGTTGACGGGTGCAATCGTCAACAACCGATGGTGGGCATCTCTCAAAAGAGAGATTAGAACAGAATCAATAAGTTATAGCAAGATGTTAGCTGCCGATAGGAATAGAAACGAGAAAGAATTAACAGGTAAATTAGAAGAGGCAATCAAGAGCGAAGATGTGGCCAGAGTGCTGGCATCGAGGACGGCCTTGAACCAGTTTTTCGATGCAAAGCACGAAGGCTGCGTCATTCGAAGTAAAATACGTGCTCTAGGTAATGAGGGGGCCAAAGCCGTTGGATGGGCCCGCGTGACAGAAGCTAAGAGTGGAAATCGATCCACCATCCGGTCGTTGCAAGACGAAGATGGACGGGTGATCCGGGAGCCTAAGCAGATGTGCGAGGCCTTTCAAAGGCACTTTGCCCGATTGTTCGGGGGAGGCGAGGGTCCGGGCGGGGGCGTGGATTTCGGTCCATACCTCGACGGCCTGCCGCGTCTCTCGAGCGAAGAGGCAGAGTCCTGCGAGGGACCAATCTCGGCTGATGAGATCGGAGATGCGCTGAGCCAATGCAGCAGACGCAAATCTCCAGGTCTCGATGGTATACCTTACGAACTTTATTTAGCAATGCCGGTCTTCTTCTCCGAACTCCTCGAAGCGGTCTACTGCAATTGGCAGCAGAACGGGAGAATTCCTTGTTCTGTAGCCAAGGGCGTAGTCACGCTGGTGAGGAAGGACGAGAACAAGGGGGATAGTATAAATAATTTTCGGCCCATAACCCTGCTAAACACAGAGTTAAAGATTTTGGCCAAGGTGTTAGCAAAGAGGTTGGCGCTTGTCGTGGGTGGCCTGGTGGGAGATGCGCAGACATGTGCTATCCCATCCAGGTCCATTCACGATAACCTCCACCTCATGCGATACATCATAGAGAGGGTTGGCAACAAACCCGGCTTCGGTGGGGCCCTGATCAACTTGGATCAGTCTAAGGCCTTCGATAGGGTCGACCATGGTTACCTGGATGCGGTGCTAGCGGCGGCTGGGTTCGGTCCTGTTTTCAGAGGCTGGATCACTGCCCTACATGGCAACCACATCTGTTCTAGGATCAAGGTGAACGGCTACCTTTCGAAGCCGTTCGAAATCACACGATCCATTCGACAGTTGTGCCCTCTCTCCTCCCTTCTGTACGTATTGACTCTCGAGCCTTTACTGAGGAAGTTGGAGTTGTTGCAGGGTATCCCCCTGGAACCAGGATTGAGCAAAGCGGTGTCGGCCTACGCCGATGACGTAACAGTAATGGTATCAACCGACTCGGAGATCGAGGCGATCGGTACTTTACTGGAGGAGTACGAAAGGTTGTCAGGAGCGAAACTGAACCGGGAAAAATCCATCGGGCTGCAACTCGGAACGTGGAGAGGCAGACCGATGCCTCCTGACGGTGTCGTCGGACACTGGACGGAGGGCCCGGTAAAGTTGCTTGGGGTCTGGTTTGGACCGGACCTCCAGGTGGAAAAGAACTGGAACGAGGTTACGAACAAGGTGTTTGCACTAACCCAGAAATGGGCCAAGTGTAAGCTGTCCCTAAAAGGCCGGGCGGAGGTGGCGAACATTTACATAGCGTCCGTCACTTACTACCGCCTGACTGTCGTGCCTTGCCCTAAGGAAACACTCACCACCATGGAACGCATGCTCTTCCAATTTCTTTGGAAGAAGCGTCCTCCTATGGTGAGAAGATCCATCTGCTGCCAACAACCTTCGAAAGGAGGGCTGGGGATGCCGTGGTTGATGATGCGTAGGCACGCATTAAGGCTACGGCACCTACAGGTATTCCTCACTGGTCAACCGGTGTGGGCTCCGTTCGTGAAACGAGCCTTTCCGAGACTCGTCTCGCTCTCCGAGCTACAGTCCTGGGTCAAGCAAAGATCCGGAAAACTGGGAGACTGGCACACTGAGTGTGCTCAGGCGCTCAGGGCTCTCTGGCAAGCGGGCCAGGCCATCGGTGGAGAATCCACCTCATCATTCTATAGAGGGCTGGTGGCTAGCAGGGACGATGACACCCTTGGAGAGTCGCTGGACATGGAAGAAGACGAACTGGCCAGCCTGTTCGGTAGGACTTTCGGCCCAGGACCAATGGACAACTTCCAGAAGTCACTGGCCTGGCAGTGCTACCGGGGGGCTCTACCCGTTCGAGAGAGGCTCTACAGACACGGGCGCCCGGGCAGGGATCCCTCAAAAAAGATTTGCCCTAGATGCGTGCGTCACGAAGAAACCGTTGCGCACGCATTGGTGCAATGTCCGGGCGTGGCTGATCTGTGGGGCTACGCCGAACGACTGCTGTCGCGGGTGGCGCCGATTAAATTGACCGCCGAGTCCGTGATGACAATCAAACCGCCTCCCCTCTTCACAAAGGAAGCAAAGGCGGTTTTTCTGTGCGTAATAGCCATGTTGAAAGAGGTTGTTTGGTGGACACGATTGAAAGGTCTGAGGTCAGGCAACTTCCTCTCTGGCCATAGTCTGGTCTACTTCTTCCGATATCACTTCGGAAGAAGGATAAGAATGGAGAGAGAGGTGCTTGGCCACAGGCAGTTTTATGAAAGGTGGGTGATAGTGGCGAGAATGGCTCGTGTAAATGGGCCTTCTCTGTATACCATCCTGTAGGTAAAGAAGTAAAGGAGAGGGGAGCACCTTGTCCATGTGCTCCCCGGGCAAAGGATTGCACACTTTTTCGGGGGGGGTGCAACCCCCATCACGTCCCCTCCCTTTTGAGGTTATTTTCGATTATTTTCATGTTACACCCTTTTTACTCGATTATATGTAAACTCCCCCTTTGTATTTGTCCCTTCTTTTTATGCCTTTATGGTAAATAAAGAAATCTATCTATCTATCTATCTATCTATCTATCTATCTATCTATCTATCTATCTATCTATACAATCGAAATCTTTACTCTATATCCCATCCTGATATCTTATCGAGATTAACTTTTCCATATAAGACTCTCTCTGTAAGTTCATTATATAAATCTCGCCACCTTAACCTTTAATTTTATAATAATTTATTTTTCAATTTATCATTTTGAAATTTAATATTTTTTAATTTAATTTCATCCTATAACTCGTAACATAAGTTTAACGTTCCAATTTTCGGTTCACACATTAGACCATACAGACACCCATTATATATGCCTTCGGTGGTGGATTGGCAGTATCGGACGCCATGAGGGTCGGACGCCATGCTTTCCAGCATAGTTACGTCCCTTTATGATCTGAGTTCAAATCCCGCCGAGGTTGACTTTGCCTTTCATCCTTACGGGGTCGATAAAATAAAGTACCAGTAATGCACTGGGTAATTTGCTGGCCTTGTGCCTAAAGTAGAAACAATTATATATGCCTTCGTTAAATATAGATTCTTTGGATTAGCATTTTTCGCGGCGTTTTCTAGCATGACTGTAGTGTGACCCTTACGCTGACTTCTTTCTTCCTCTTTTCCTCTTTCTTCCTTTCTCTCTTTCTTCCCCTTTTTCTTTGATGGTGAGGTGGTAGTGCATTATAAGCCTTCGCCCCCTCACCAGATGGTCATTAGTAGTTCGAGTTGCCATCACTTTGAGGGCGACTGGCTGAGGGGAAAGCAGCTAGTTGGTCAGTCGCCCTCTTTGTCTCTGTCTCTGATTTTTCGGACCCAGGTTTTTTTTTACATATTCCTTTGTTATATTCCAATACCCGATGATATCACCGGATTCATATGGAACCCGGTCATTGAAATGATCATAGTATAATAAACCTTTCAAGGATTTACACCAGTCCAGCCTCCTGTTATTTTATTTATATATATATATATATATATATATATATATTAGAAAATAGAATAGCTTTCACCGTATTTTTTACTAAAGGAATTTTAGCCTGATAATGGGGTTTAGAACCCTCAGATAAATGGAAAAAGATGAGTATTGACGTACATGGGAGTCGAACCCACATCTTTGGTTATCGCGACCACTGTGCTACCATTACACCAACACATCACCCATCTCTTTCCATTCAAATTAGAAGCTGGGTGATGTGTTGGTGTAATGGTAGCACAGTGGTCGCGATAAACAAAGATGTGGGTTCCCATTTATTTGAGGGTTCTAAACCCCATTATCAGGGTAAGATTCCTTTAGTCAAAAATACGGTGAAAGCTGTTCTATTTTCTAATTTCAAACCAGCTCACTGTTTCAAAACATACTTACTTGATATATATATATATATATATATATATATATATATATAAAAAACATGAGAAGAAAGAAGAATACTGCGTGGTTGCACATTGGTTACATATGAAAAAATGAGTCCTTCGTCAGTGATTTGCCAACCATCATTGATATTTCGTCGCATTAAAAATCATATATCTCAGGTTGGTGCGAGCAATAACTAAAAAAAGCTATTGGGACAAGTAAATCACGTAAAGCGAGTAAGACAAGTAAACAACATAGAAGGATGAAAGCAACGCAAAGATGGGAATAAACAAGCAACATGGTTATCCGGTCAGCATAAGCTGGGTGGATTTCATGAGCGATCAAGATACAGACCGTCCGACGTGAGTGAGATGTGAGCAAGAAGAGAACCCACTACTAGCCAAACGGGAGGAAGTGAGAAGGGGAGAAATATATATATATATATATATATGTGTTTAAATATATGTGATTCATATATATATATAAATATATATATATATATATATATATATATATATATGTGTTTAAATATATGTGATTCATATATATATATATATATATATATATATATATATATATATATATATATATATAAATATATATATATATATATATATATGTGTGTTTAAATATATATGATTCATATATATATATATATTTAAACATTTGTCAGGAGTATACTTTACATCCCAATAAACATGATTGCTTTGAATCTAATTTAGAACAGCTTATATATATAAATATAAATATAGAATATCTTAAACAAGGCGCTGACTACGAGGGATGATCGCAGTAAAGTACTTTATACTAAACAAACTTCACAATCATCTCACCCTAGGAGAAGATTATTTGTTAACCCATCTAAAGCTAGAGGCATCCCCCCCCCCCCCATAGTGCAGTTTAACAAGCAAAAGAACAGAATTGACCACTCCAATGAATTAATATCCTCCGCCCGCCCCCAGATCATTCTATTAGCTTCTTACTCTCTTTCTGGCTGGATGTCATCGAGGAAGATTTCCAGAGGTTCGACCTCATGCTGGAGGATGCAGAGGGGCTGGCACGAGACCGCCAGCAATGGAGAGCACTGGCGGATCTGGTCGGCTCCATGCATGATGGTGCCTCTGGATCACTGACCTAAGATGACCCCACTCTCATTGAGCAAGACCAAGAAGAAGAATTTAATTAATTAATTAAGATAGCACATTCCACCAGAACTTACTAATCATCAGAGAGGGTTCTGTTTCCTATTATAAGAAAAAATATATAATTACCTGTTGCTGAATACTACGTACGCCTAAAAGATCCAGCATAGTGTACAATACTGTACATATGCGTAGAACTAACAACATAGTAAAAAGTTTTACATTACAGACTTGATGACGAATATAAAATTGTTACTAGAAAGAGCAGTCAACTTAAACTGTTTAATAACCTTTAAGGAGTAGCAAATATCATATAGATTTGAAACTTTGTCAGTTATATACTTTACATCTTAATAAACAAGATTGCTTTGAATCTAATTTAGAGAAGCTTATATATAGAAAAATATTTAAGGCGCCGACTAGCCAAAGGGATGATCAGCAAGTTCTGGCAGAATGAGTCATCTTAATTAATTAATTAATTGGGAAACTCAATTCTGTTCTTTTGGTCGTGAAACTGCAGCAAGGGGAACATTTGTTGAGCCCTCTAGCTGTAGATCGCTTAACAAATAATCTACCCCTAGGGTTAGATGCTTGTGAACTTTTTATATTTTGAAGTACTTTACTGCGATCTTCACTTTGGTTAGTCTGCGTTTTATTTAATATTATATATATATATATATATATATATATATATATATATATATATATATATATATATATATATATATATATATATATATATATGTTTGAAGTTAGAAGGCCAGAACAATGCAGGTATGGATATAGAATATAAATACAAATGCAAAAGATATCGCTGACAATTAGTCTTTTACCTTAAATTTATTTGAATATCCTTATATTTCGAGATAATATCTCTTCTTCGGAGGGAAGTAAAGGGGTTAATCCAGTGTTCCAATTAGCTTGCCAAGTCATGCTGACAGGAAATAGTATAGAAATTCCATTCTATTTCTAATGCCAAAGAGTGAAGGTTAGGTGGATAAAGGGTGTCTCCCTTTAAAAGGGTTTGGTCATGTATGTCTAAGTGTGTGTATGTGTGTGTGGGAGAATACATGAAGGTGTATGCATGCGTGTGTCTGTGTGTATGCGTGTGTGTGAGTGTGAGAGGATATGTTTATAGGTAAATGTGGGGGCTAGATGCTCTATTATGTTAAAACTGGTCTGTGTGTGTGTGTGAGAGAGAGAATGAGTAAAGGTGAAAGCGTGTGTGTGTGTGTGTGAGAGAGGATACGCCGAGGTGTAAGTGTGGGGCTAGGTGCTCTATCATGTTAAAAAATGGGTGTTGAGTTCTAG
This sequence comes from Eledone cirrhosa, assembly GCA_964016885.1. NCBI lineage: Eukaryota > Metazoa > Mollusca > Cephalopoda > Octopoda > Eledonidae > Eledone > Eledone cirrhosa. The sequence continues at coordinate 340,558,081 of OZ024741.1, forward strand.
TCTGTTATTGATTGGTGGTTGCGTTTTGTCCATAATTAGTGCTTCTTTAATTCTAAGATTGCCGAAGTTTCTTTCCTTAGCTTCTATCCTATCTATTATGTTTTTGTCGGTGTCTTTGCATTTCACTAGGTGTTTCTTAAATGAGGAAGCATTAGTGTTAAGGTGTTCTTTTATTCTAATGTGAAGTGGGCTGGTGGTGCTGCCTGTGTAGAAATTGCTGCATTTGACGCACTTTAATCTGTATACGACGTAAGCCTGGTGGCATAGGTCTGTTGGCCAGCGTGCAGCGGCTGTCATGTCTGGTGGAGTGTCTCTTAGTTAGCTGTCCGCGCAGAAAAGGTCCTGAGTGGGCTAGCTGGATATCTAGTCCCTCTCGTCTGATAGCTCTGCGGATGGCTGTTGTTTTTCGTCACTGAAGTATGGGAGCTTCAGGAAGCAGGTGTCAGTGCCTCGGGTGTGGTGTCCTCTGTTGTTTCTGGCACAGTTCGCGGTGGTCGTCGGGTATCCGTTCAGTTTAAGTACTTCCAGGAAATGTGTGGTGTGAGTGTCTCGGTCTCTTGCATCGGTGCATTTGTGTATATATATATATATATATATATATATATATATACAAGTTAATATAAAAAATATATGATCAACACTAATGTGTTTTTATTGCAAATTGACAATAATTTATCAATTACGGCAAATTGCCAATAATTTAGCAATAACGGCTGTTATTTCTAGCGCCATGAGTATGAGCCAGATTGCTGGGGAAAAATCGTGTGCAAAGGCACATGTATTTGGCATACGACAAACCAGTCCTTAGATATTTCTCTTAGGTGAAGTAACTCTAATTTTTCTGGGTGCCTATTGAGAATCACAGACAATTGATTATTTCACTAATAATTATTTCATAAATAGTTATTCCACAATTAATTAATTATTTCAATAGTATACCATCCTTTGTGAAACAGGTTTTATTTTTGAAGTTCAGACTGATCTGCTGAAAAGGTTTGAATTTTGGAATTTAAACTTGTCTAGGCACCAGGGCAGTTGCCGATATACGTGTGTGAGTATAGATTTATTATTTTTTAGATAGATACAGGCAGACTATATGTATTTGAATTAAGGTATTTCTATCTGGCTAAATTATTGTCAATTTGCAATAAAAACACATTAGTGTTGATCATATATTTTTTATATTAACTTGTATTGTACTGCTCAGAAATATTTCTTAGAGCTAAATAATTGTATTTGACTCCTGAGTGAAAACTCTAAATTATATTATATTATATATATATATATATATATATATATATATATATATATGTGTGTGTGTGTGTGTGTGTGTGTGTGTGTATGTGTGTGTGTGTGTGTGTGTGTGTGTGTGTGTGTGTGCGTGTGTGTGTGTGTGCGTGTGTGTGTGTGAGTGCCCCAGTTGTGTCGGGGGCGGGTAACCACAGTTAAAAAAGGTACTCAATACATTGGTAGAGTAAAGGCATCTTTATTATATATAGAAATGGCTTCTGCGGGACTAGAATTGTTTCATTCGTATACACACACACACACACACACACACACACACACACACACACACACACACACACACACACACACACACACATATATATATATATATATATATATATATATATATATACACATATGTGTGTGTGCGTTTTACATTCATTTTCCATCTTTGAATAGTTTGGATAGATAGATCTTTTCTAGCACAACCTCCTTCCATTGGCTGCATTCCTTCGTTATCTCTGAGAGGTTCAGTGATTTATGATCAGCTCTCACCCTTTAAGTCCACGTTTTCCTCTCGGTGCTTCTTCATCCAATGATCATCATCCAGATGCATCACATATCAATACCAGTCTCTCATGCATGCAACACCTGATTCCTTGCATGTCTAGTATTTCTCTCAACCCCTCCGTGTTTTGTCTTTTATCCACACTGATATTATACATCCATCAGAGTATGGTTGCTTCAATCCTCTTCTGTCCTCACATACCCTTTGCATTTACTGCCCATGTCTCACTATCATGTAGCATTTTTCTCCCACAAGCATTATATAACCTGCCTTCACTCGGAGAGAAACATCCCTTTGTTGTCAACAATGGTCGTAACTTCCTGAACTGTTTCTATCATGTTCTTATTCTATCTAGTATGCTTTCAGAATCACCTCCTCCACTGATAATTAGGTTACATGTAATAAAACTATCAACTACTCCTATGTAACCTTCCTTAGATTGGAGAACAGTTTATTTCACTAGTTCCAACTATCCCTATGAATCTCTCCATATGCAAAGTTTATCTTTTTGGTTAGTTTACTTCCCACCCCACTACACATCTTGTTTATACATCTTTTACGTTGTATACATTGTATATATAGTTCCTACCTATTTCTGTTCTACATATCAAGCAAGGGTGCGTCACAGGGTGATCAGTGTCTTGTTCTCTTTCCTACTTACTAACATTTTTGTCTTTGCTAGGTTTACTTAACCCTTTTGATTCTTAGTTTTGTTTTCTCTCACAGATTCAGCTATAAAAACAAAATCGTCAGCATATAGAAGTTCCCATGGACAGTTAGTCTTAAACCCTTTTGTTATGGCCCAGATGACTATAGTAAACAGCTCATTACCTACTCTCACTTTACTGACATCTCTGTACATGGCTTGCACTGTTTTCACAAGTCACAATATTTCGACTCCTACTTCATCAGGTGATTTTAGCATCTCAGCGACTAAGACTTATGATCCAGCTGTTTATCCGTTTTCATATCCCTGATTGCTTCTTTGACCATATAACTGTCAACTTCGATAGCCAATCATCCCACTCTTCTTCCATATTCATCCGCCTCTTATAATAACATTTCTAGTCCACTTTCTTCTGAGCATCAGTGAGGCTAAGTGTACGAGTATCTTTCCAACAACAAACTACTTTGTAATGTCAAACATACCTTTGATCCTCACGTGGTTGTACATTGGCAAACTTTCTTCTTTTAGGTACTCGACGTGCTATGTAGATTAGTGAAACGGTTTATGTATGTATGTATTTATGTATAATTGTATGCGTGCATGTGTGTGTGTGTGTGTGTGCGTGCGCGTGTGTGTGTGAGTGTGTGTCTCTCTCTCTCTCTCTCTGTATTGTTATGCATATATATATGTGTTCAACCAATTATGAAACATAAAACGCGAAAAATTTGCAAATAAACAAAAAAAAAAATTTTTTTTTGAACAAAATGTATTCCTTTAAAATGAAGATTGATTAATTTCTGCGTGGGACATGACAACATCAAGTTATAAAATCCCTCGCTGCCCAACATACAGATGTAAGGGGAGGTTGGGGCAGCGAATTTAACATTTTCCTGTGGGTGGTGCCATTTTACAATGCTTTACCGACGCAATAAAAGGAAAGATTCTATGGTTTCAACATGTTTGATGTATCGCTTGATAGACACTATCAACTAACTCCGACTGCTTAATAACTTAGGCTAGATAAACTGTAAACGGATCTCCAGAAAATTAAATTCAGTCGTTATATATTAGCAATTATACATTTTCTTTACTCCATTACCACATCCGTTAAGCTAGAATGGATGTAAAACACTTCAATACTATTGTAATGTTAATTCATTATTTGACTATCATCTTAAAGAATAATGCCAAAATATCTTTCCAGCTTGGTTTCCATGTGGAGTTGTTATCCATCAAACAACGGTAATATAATCCTGCAGCTTCTTTCCGCACGCCTGCACATAGATAAATACGCACGAGCATGCGCGTGCACACAAGCACACACATACACACACAGACACACACATATATATATACATGCGCACATACGACCACCCGCTTATAACACACACACGTACACACACACACAAACGCACACATACATATATATATTATATTATATTTTACATACACCTTACACTGCAGGGCATTCCCTTCATCGGCTGTCAACTGGAGCTCACAATGATTGCAACACTTTCTAACAGTATCGCTCCCTCCAAGCGGCATTAATACATTGATACTATCAGGGAATGTTTGGGTTATTTTGACCCGCTCTGTATCCGTATAGTCACCACAACTAGCTGGCTGCTATTGTAAACACTCCACTCCATTAGTAATTAATAGATTTCCTCCCCACGGAGTGTTTGTACTCTCCGCGTTGGCTTTTCTTTCAAATGTTTCTACCATATACATTATGTAGTATTTTCTGTTTCCTTTTCCAGTTCTTGAGTCACCATTCTACATCCTTTCTAAGTTCATTACCTGCCAGGTATATAGCTAAAAATCTACAACATCCCATCTATATGTATTTGTGTAGTAAGACAAGAATATTTAATTAATGTAACTAATTAAACGATGAAAAATGCAAGTCCATCGCAGCGTTAATTCCCAGTAGCTGCTGGTACTCATTTTCAATATGAAATTAAATGTTTTGTTCAATAACATGACTCGCAACTCGGTCCAGGATTCGAACCCACGAGATTTTGATCGTAAGTGCAACAGCATAACCACTAAGCTACGCATGTTCAATGATATTTAATTTGGTGGCAATATATTTAAAGGTCCCAAATTAGAGATTTTTTGCCAATAATAAATAATATATAGGGCTCCATGAGGAGTTGGGGGCCAAAGCGTTGTGTATTAATGCATTCTCCTTCATCTATTTGGAATTGTAAATCTTCAATATGAAGCTACACTGTTTGGAGTTGATATTGGAATATTATACTGAGTAGTGTTGATGGTTGTGGTGTTGTTGGTGGTGGTCGTGTTGGTGGTAGTGTTGGTGTTGTTGGTGGTGTTGTTGGTGGTAGTGTTGGTGTTGTTGTTGTTGGTGGTAGTGTTGTTGTTGTTGGTGGTGGTGGTGATAGTGTTGTTGTTGGTGGTAGTGGTGGTGCTGTTGTTGTTGGTGGTGGTGTTGGTATTGGTATAATGGGGATAGTGTTGTTGTTGTTGGTGGTGGTGGTTGTGCTGGTATGGTGGTGGTGATAGTGTTGCTGTTGGTGGTGGTGGTGATGGTGGTGGTGGTGGTGGTGGAGTGGTGGTAGTGTTGATAGTGGTATTTGTGATACTGTTATTGTTGTTGGTGGTGATGGTGTTGCCTGTGGTGGTGGTGATGGTGTTGCCGGTGGTGGTGGTGGTTGTGTTGGTATGATGATGATGGTGTTGTTGGAAGTGTTGTTGCTGTTCTTTTGTGGTGATAGTGTTATTGCTTGTGGTGGTAGCGGAGTATTTCTTGTAGTGGTGATAGTGGCCTGGTGGTGGTGGTGGTGAAGATGGCTGTTGTTAACGTTGTGATGCCGGTTGTGGTGGTGGTGGGGAGTGTGTTACTCTGTAGTCATCTGGTGGAGAGGAAAGTCTGTAATTCCAGCCCAACCGTGAAAATAATTATCCTATAATGTTACCGGAGATATGTTATATGTTGAAAAGCAAACCCACCCACATACCCACCCACCACCACCACCACGACCAACACCACCAACATTACCACTACCACCAACACCACTGCCACAACCACCACTGCCACAAACAACACCACAACCACCAACAACAATACTACCATCACCACAAAGCACCACCACCACCACCAACCACCGCCACCACCATCACTATCACCAACAACACCACTACTGCCACCACACCACCAACACCCCCTACCATCACCACAAAAACAATGGCACCGCCACTACTACCACTATGTTGAAAAACAACAACTAAAGCTACAACCACAAAATTCTTGGTACAAATAACTAAAACTAAAACAACAGAAATCACGTTACAAACTGTAATGTTTGAAGGTTTGCACTGTTTGTTGTTTAAGTCTAATCAAATAAACCGCTCATTTTTAGGATTTTTGTTTTTTCGATAATAATAGTTTCTGATTTAGGCACAAGACCAACAATTTTGGGTGAGAGGAAAGTCGATTAAATGGACCCCAGTGTATCACTGGTACTTTATTTTTATCGACCACGTAAAAATGAAAAGGAAAGCTAATCTTGGCCAGATTTGAACTCAGAATGTAAGGGGCTGTAATAAGTATATGCTGTAACTATATGCTGCATGTTGTCTGAGGTTCTGCTGATACTCCCAATCCACTGCCATTTTTTCAATAATAAAATGATTTTTATATTTGATACAAGGCAAGTAGTTTGGGGTAGGGGAAAAGTTGATTAAATCGACCCCAGTAATTGACAGAAGGATGGAAGGTATATAATAATATTGGTTTCTGATTTAGACACAAGGCCAGCAATTTTAGGGGCAGGGAAAGTCGATTTAATCAACTCCAGTGCATTACTAGTGCTTTATTTTATCAACCCCTTAAAGATGAAAGGCAAAGCTAATCTTGGCGGGATTTGAACTCAGAACATAAAGGGTCATAACTCTATGCTTCGAAGCATGGCGTCTGATACTCTACCGATACTGCCAATCCACCACCCTCAATAATAATAATAATAATTTTTTCTACTTTTGGCACAAGGCCAGCAATTATCCCAGAGCATTACTGGTACTTTATGTTATCGACCCCGTAAGGATGAAAGGCAAAGTTAACCTCGGCGGGATTTGAACTCAGAGCGTAAAGGGCCACAATAATAATAATAATAATAATAATAATAATAATAATAATGGTTTCTGATTTAGGCACAAGGCCAACAACTTTGGGGAAGTGGAAGGTCAATTAAATTTAAGAGGAGGAAGAGGAGGAGGAGAAGAAGAAGAAGATGACGACTAAAAGCTGGGATGGAAGGATTTCAAGTTGCAGCACAAGACCAAGCCAGAAGTCACCTGAAGTACACAATGAAGCAGAACATAGCAAGTAACTGCAAAATATGTGGAGGTGGGGAAGAAATAATTAACCACATTATCACTGGTTGCCCTGTCTTAATCAAAATGAAAGACATCCAGAGACATGATAGAATTGTGATTTACATGCGTTGGAAATTATACCAACATTATTAAATACCAACAGACCAAATATGGTACAGACACACACCAGAAAAGGTATCAAAGAATGACAAAGCAACCATTCTCTTGGATATGTCAATACATACAGACAGAGAGATCAAAGTCAACAAACCAGATATTATAGTCAAAGACTAATAAGAAACAAAATGTCTTCTAATTGATGTATCAATCCCCACAGATGACAATATATCTATCAAGGAAATGGAGAAACTATCCAAATATAAAGATCGAGAGATATAAATAACATGAATGTGGATGATGAAGGCAGAAACAATACCTATAATAATAGGTGCTCTGGGGATGATAAAAAAAACATAGTCAGATACATAACCCAAACCCCAGGACTTACAAATATATACGGCATACTAAAAATAGCACTATTAAACACTGCACACATATTACGAAGAGTACTCTCAATACAACAGAAACAACACAACTGAAAACCACACTGCACATACCTAAGGCACATAGAGCTGCACTCGGTGATGCAGTGATAATGTGCACAAAATAATAATGAGGATGATGATAATAATGATAATAAGTATTACTAAAACAGGGAAATATAATTGTTTGTTTCTTGAATTATTTTATCAAGAAAGCTCTTATCACCCCATTTTGGGTGGGCCAACCCTCATTAATTATTTATTAAATGACGGAAGTTTAACTATTTTTTATTACTGACAACTCCTCGCCCCACCTCGACATCCGTAAAACAATTTAGGATGGTAGAGTTGGCCTGACATATGGAGATAGGATGAAGATAATAGACATATAAACAGCAGCATAGACAAAGAATCAAACACGAAAAGAACAAACAGATAGATAGAATGGTAGAAAGATAGATGGCTAGCTGGGTGGATGTGTCGGTGGGTAGCTGAATGGATGGATAGGTATATATATATATATATATATATATATATATATATATATATATATAAAACATGAGAAGAAAGAATACTGCGTGGTTGCACATGGGTTACATATGATAAAAATAGTCCTTCGTCAGTGATTTTCCAACCTTCATTGGTATTTCATCGCTTTAAAATATATATAATAATAATAATATTATTAAAAGTTATATATACACTATATACAACTATAAACAGGAAAGGTCAGTAACTCATTACTACCTTATTACCAGTAAGAAAAATAGCTCAATGTATATACATCAGATGTTTTACAGAGCAGGAATATAAATGAAATAAAATGATTTGAACATAGTTTTGATTATTGTGTAATATATATATATATATATATATATAAAACTAACATATAAAAGAAAAAGAGTCTTTACATTTCGAACATATATATACTGTATAACGTCTAAAGTCTGTCTTAAGCCAGAAGGTTCATTTGGCCGTTGCATATCCCGGTTTCATGGTGTGAAGCAACTGAGAGTACAAGACTCCCCACTGGACAGGACGCCAGTACATCACAGGGTTAAATCCCCAGCTATTGCTGGTACTCATTTTCAGCTGAGTATACTGGAGCAACATGAAATGAAGTGTTTTGCTCAAGAACACAACACGCAACCCAGGAATCGAACCCACGATGTTATGATCGTAAGTCCAACACCCTTACCATTAGGCCATGTGCCTTCACACACACACGCACGCGCACACACACACACACACACACACACACACACACACACACACACACACACACACACACACATATATTATTTCCGTTGTTTTTGTCATTGGCTTTGTCCTGTGTCCCTCCTATCTTAAATTCATATTCTAAAAACTTAGTCATGCAGACATATTTAAACTATCATATAATAGTGATTTAACAAGTCATGGAAGTCTTCAGGCTGAGTTAAGTGCAAGAATTGCAACCACTGGTGCAGTAATGCACCAGCTTCAGCATTCAGTAATCAGAAGAAGGGAGGTAGGCATGAAAGCCAAACTCGCTATCTTCAATTCAGTTTCCATACTAATCCTTGGAATCTTGGGTAATGATCGAAAGAATACGATCGTGAATACAAGCGGCCGAAATGGGATTCCTCCGAAGGGTCTTTGGAGTAGTATTACTCGATAAAGAGCGTAACTCAGAGATCCAAGAGTCACTCCAAGTAGAGGCGCTTCTTCCCCAAATTGAGAGATCACAGCTCCAATATGATGGGCATGTCTCAGGAAATAATCGCTGGACAGATTCTACAGGCAAAACCAACTGACAGGAGACCTAGGAGTAGACCCTGAGGGAGATGGTTTGATAATATCTATGAGATTGGCTGGTCACGCTTGGGGATTCAGCTGGATCAATTGGATCAATTGGAGATGGTTGCTTTTGACAGGATCCATTAGAAGGAGTGTTTCAGGACTCTGCTCCCACAACCCTCACAGGAATAAGTGGGTGAAGAAGAAGAAGAAGAAGAAAGAG
>OZ024741.1:340572427-340574927 GCA_964016885.1 Eledone cirrhosa
TATATATATATATATATATATATATATATATATATATATATACATATATATATACATATATATACATACATTTCTAGGGCGGGTAAAATTCCCGAGATCCATGGACGAGTTCTCTCCAGCGGTCTCTGTCCCGCATTATCGCTGCCATGTCCTGCGTTTCCAACAGACCAGTGTCTGTCCTTAGGGCATCAACATACGTTAACCTTGGTCTTCTTCTTCCAGTGTGTCCATGTAGGAGCTCCCACAGGAGCACTGAGTGCAATGTCAACTCTGGATGCCGGTGAGCATGTCCAGCTAACCTCAGTCTCCTATATCTATATATATCTATATATATATATATATATATATATATATATATATATATATATATATATATATATATATATCATCATCATCATCATCATCATCATCATCGTTTAACGTCTATCTTCCACGCTAGCATGGGTTTAGACGGGAATTTTTCCTACTTGAGGCAAGATTAGTCGGGTGACCATGTCTCGCTCGTATAGGGCTGTCTAGCAGGTTTTCTACAGCTGGATGCCCTTCCTAACACCAACCACGTTTTCAGTGTGGAACTGGGAGGTTTTTACCGTGTTACCTACACGGCCACATTACAGCGTCAACTGTGTGATTTTTGTCGTGACAACTACACGACCTCATTTATTTTGGACTGGATGTTGTGGTACCAACATAACTTTACAGAGTAAGGGTGGTGTTGGTGGGAGTGGGGTGGGGTGGATTAGGGGTAGTGGGATGGGGTATATATTTGGTTAGGAGGTGCCTACTGACTGTAGGTTTCGATTTGTACATAGGCAAGGTGGGTCTTCTGTATTACTGCGTAGCGCCAAAGCTCTCAGTCCAGTGACATTGTCTTAGAGAGGTGTAAGTGTGTGAGGTCAGAATTTATCAAATCTTCCCAGGTTTTTCTGGGTCTACCTACTCCGTAACTTCCATCAATTTTGATCGCCCTGCACTTGTTTATACAGCTGTCGTCTTTCATGCGCATCACGTGACCATACCAACGTAGTCTTCTTTCGAGTAAACAGCACCTGATCCCTCTTATTCCTAATTTCTTACTTAGTTCATTTATGCTTTGCCGTTCGGAGCATGGATGCTTCGTTACTCTCCAGTCTGCGCAGATCCTCTGCACACAAAGCACAAGTCTCACTGCCATGTAACATTGCTGTTCGTATACAGGCATCATACAATCTGCCTTTCATTTTTAGAGAGAAACCTTTAGTGGTCAATAGTGGTATAAGCTCTCTGAACTTTTTCCATCCCGTTCTGACTCTGGCTACTGTACTTTCAGAGCACCCTCCACCACTGCTGATTTTGTCACCCAGTTAACGGAAGGTGTCCACTATTTCTATAGAACTATCTGGGCAATAGAAGGAGCTAGTATCCTGTAGGCACTTGCTACTAATTGCACTTGAGCATCGGCCACTTATAAAATCTACGTTCTTAGATAGCTTACCTGTGATCCCACTACATCTTTTATGTACCCATAGTTTGCATTTGGGATATAATATGGAACTTCTGCCTCTCCTTTCCTACACATAAAACATATATATATATATATATATATATATATATATAAATACATTTTCGGAGAAAGCTTTTAGCGATATTCCGGCCAAATTCCAACTCACTCAACAAACATTAGGAAATAAGTGAGTATATTCCTAATTAAACGTTCGGGGTGCTAACTAATTGTATTGTGTGGAAAATTGGCTGTCTCTGAGTTCAAATCCCGCCGAAGTTGACTTTGCCTTTCATCCTTACGGGGTCGATAAAATAAAGTACCAGTAATACACTGGGTAATTGCTGGCCTTGTGCCTAAAGTAGAAACAATTATTTCATATGAGACATATCGAAATATATATATATAGAGAGAAAAATGGAACGGGAACAAAACAGAGAGGCAGTACGAACAAAGGTTTATTAGTTTCACGTTCTTGAGAGTTGGGGTGGTGGATGTTTCGGGCATAAGCCCTTCTTCAGACAAAAAGTGGGTGGGAAGAGAGTTCCGAGGGTGTGTAGAGGAGTAGAGGAGAGACATTTAGAAAGAAAGGGGGGGGGGAAACAGTGGAAGGGGTAGAAATAAAAATTTAAAAAATAAAAATAAAATAAACATGAAGATAAACAAGTGGTGGAAGGCCGTGGGGCGTGTAGGGGTGGTGGCGGGTGGAGTGGGGAGATGGAGGCGGGGTGTCCGAGCGGGGAGGGCTGAAGGTGGTGTATGTGTGTAGGTGTTACGTGTGTGTATGTGCATGTGAATGTGAGAGTTGGGGGAAGAACGAGGTTCCATGTTCAGGAAAAGGTGTGTGTGTGGGGTGGGGTGTAGGTCGGTGTGTGTGTGTGCGTGTGGATGGGGAGGGGTCAGAGGGGTGGGGAAGGGGGGAGAGAGGATTCTGGAGGCTGAGTGTGTATATATGTGGGGGTACGCACGTGTGTGTGGTGTTTATACGTTTTGTGGATGTAGGTGGCGTGGTTCGAAAAA
>OZ024741.1:340579927-340712427 GCA_964016885.1 Eledone cirrhosa
AAGCCACCCTCCTCACCAAGAAACCTTGGTGGGGTTGCCAGTTTAGTCGCCAACGACCCGACCATGAGACAGGTTGTACTGGGATACATGTTACCAGTAGCACCAACTGGTGACCTGACATAACATACATACATACATACATACATACATACTTACATGCATATCAAATTAAATTTGAAGTATGGAGTATTAGTAGAATAATGGTCTTACTAGTCTCAATTAGTGACATCTTATCAATAACAATATATATACACACATATACAAACATATATATACAAATACATAATACCTATACAATGTACACACTCACACATACTGACAAATATATGCTATCACGCTTACTCTTGAGAATTTCTCACCAAGTTTTACAATGCATAAAGCTGACACTTTCTAGCGAAATTGTCATCTTAAGGACATCAGAATTAATAGCTCTCAGTTGCTAAGATCATAGTCAAGAATGAAGAAAACTCTTAACTCATAACATCCTGTAATTATTTAGCAGAAAATCTCTAAAAACAGGTTTGTTAATTCAAATGTTTATAGTATCTTTAATAGTAAACAGATCTTTGTGAAAATTTGCAGTAAACTAAAGTAACTCTTTAATTTTTCATGTGATGCAGTCATAGTGCTGTCTTATACATTTCAAGAATATCTTGTTAAAGGTTCCATGCTTGAAATGCCATTAATTGTGGACAGATTGTTATGGAAATTTGCAAAACTAGAATAATGGCTAAAATTTTTAATGTGTTTTCTTTTTACTGTTTGTGAGGGTCATGTGATTCTAGTGAGGGTATGTAGCTATTCCAGCAAAACAGTCTCACTTTCACCTGCAATAAAGCTGTGAGTGTCATAGGTGTTCCAGCACCTCAGTCTCTCTATCACCCACAGTAAATGCTGTGAGTGTCTTGACTGTTCCACAGCTCAGACTCTCTATCACCCACAGTAATGTAGTGTCTTGACTGTTGCACACCTCAACCTCACTCTCCCCCAGAATAATGTTGTGAGTGTTTTGACTGTTCCAACACCTTAGCCTTGCCATCACTAATGGTAATGTTATGTCTTAACCTCGACCACTCTATCACCCACAGCAATGCTGTGTCTTGGCAGTCCCAGTATCCCAGCCTCACTGTCACCCACAGTACTGCTGTGAGTATCTTGACTGATCTACAGCTCAGCCTCACTATCACCAACAGTAAGGTTGTGAGGGTCTTGACTATTCTCCATTTCAGCCTCTCTATCACCCGCAGTACTGCGGTGAGTATCTTGACTGTCCAACACTTCAGCCTCTCTATCACCTACAGTAATGCTGTGAGTATCTTGACTGTTCCACACCTCAGCCTCTCTATCACCTACAGTAAGGTTGCGAGTGTCTTGACTGTTCCAACAATTTACCTTGCTATCACCAACAGTACTGTTTTGTCTTGACTGTTTTGTAATTTCGGACTTGCTATCATCTACAGTAATGTTGTAAGTATCTTGACTGTTCCACACCTCAGCCTCGCTGTCACCTACAGTAATGCTGTGAGTATCTTGACTGTTCCACACCTCAGTCTCGCTATCACCTACAGTAATGCTGTGAGTATCTTGACTGTTCCACACCTCAGTCTCGCTATCACCTACAGTAATGCTGTAAGTATCTTGACTGTTCCACACCTCAGCCTCGCGATCACCTACAGTAATGCTGTGAGTATCTTGACTGTTCCACACATCAGCCTCGCTATCACGTACAGTAATGCTGTGAGTATCTTGACTGTTCCACACCTCAGCCTCTCTATCATCTACAGTAATGCTGTAAGTATCTTGACTGTTCCACACCTCAGCCTCTCTATCACCTACAGTAATGCTGTGAGGGTCTTGACTGTTCCACACCTCAGCCTCGCTATCACCTACAGTAATGTTGTGAGGGTCTTGACTGTTCCACACCTCAGCCTCTCTATCACCTACAGTAATGCTGTGAGGATCTTGACTGTTCCAAACCTCAGCCTCGCTATCACCTACAGTAATGCTGTGAGTATCTTGACAGTTCCACACATCAGCCTCGCTATCACCTACAGTAACGCTGTGAGTATCTTGACAGTTCCACACCTCAGCCTCGTTATCACCTACAGTAATGTTGTGAGGGTCTTGACTGTTCCACACCTCAGCCTCTCTATCACCTACAGAACTGCTGTAAGTATCTTGACTGTTCCACACCTCAGCCTCGTTATCACCTACAGTAATGTTGTGAGGGTCTTGACTGTTCCAAACCTCAGCCTCTCTATCACCTACAGAACTGCTGTAAGTATCTTGACTGTTCCAAACCTCAGCCTCGCTATCACCTACAGTAATGCTGTGAGTATCTTGACTGTTCCACACTTCAGACTCTCTATCACCTACAGAACTGCTGTAAGTATCTTGACTGTTCCACACCTCAGCCTCTCTATCATCTACAGTAATGCTGTGAGTATCTTGACTGTTCCACACCTCAGCCTCTCTATCACCTACAGTAATGTTGTGAGTATCTTGACTGTTCCACACCTCAGCCTCGCTATCACCTACAGTAATGTTGTGAGTATCTTGACTGTTCCACACCTCAGCCTCTCTATCACCTACAGTAATGCTGTGAGTATCTTGATTGTTCCACACCTCAGCCTCTCTATTACCTACAGTAATGCTGTGAGTATCTTGACTGTTCCACACCTCAGCCTCTCTATCACCTACAATAATGCTGTGAGTATCTTGACTGTTCCACACCTCAGCCTCGCTATCACCTACAGTAATGCTGTGAGTATCTTGACTGTTCCACACCTCAGCCTCGCTATTACCTACAGTAATGCTGTGAGTATCTTGACTGTTCCAAACCTCAGCCTCGCTATCACCTACAGTAATGTTGTGAGTATCTTGACTGTTCCACACCTCAGCCTCTCTATCACCTACAGTAATGCTGTGAGTATCTTGACTGTTCCACACCTCAGCCTCTCTATTACCTACAGTAATGCTGTGAGTATCTTGACTGTTCCACACCTCAGCCTCTCTATCACCTACAATAATGCTGTGAGTATCTTGACTGTTCCACACCTCAGCCTCGCTATCACCTACAGTAATGCTGTGAGTATCTTGACTGTTCCACACCTCAGCCTCGCTATTACCTACAGTAATGCTGTGAGTATCTTGACTGTTCCACACCTCAGCCTCTCTATCACCTACAGTAAGGTTGCGAGTGTCTTGACTGTTCCAACAATTTACCTTGCTATCACCAACAGTACTGTTTTGTCTTGACTGTTTTGTAATTTCGGACTTGCTATCATCTACAGTAATGTTGTAAGTATCTTGACTGTTCCACACCTCAGCCTCGCTGTCACCTACAGTAATGCTGTGAGTATCTTGACTGTTCCACACCTCAGTCTCGCTATCACCTACAGTAATGCTGTGAGTATCTTGACTGTTCCACACCTCAGTCTCGCTATCACCTACAGTAATGCTGTAAGTATCTTGACTGTTCCACACCTCAGCCTCGCGATCACCTACAGTAATGCTGTGAGTATCTTGACTGTTCCACACCTCAGCCTCGCTATCACGTACAGTAATGCTGTGAGTATCTTGACTGTTCCACACCTCAGCCTCTCTATCATCTACAGTAATGCTGTAAGTATCTTGACTGTTCCACACCTCAGCCTCTCTATCACCTACAGTAATGCTGTGAGGGTCTTGACTGTTCCACACCTCAGCCTCGCTATCACCTACAGTAATGTTGTGAGGGTCTTGACTGTTCCACACCTCAGCCTCTCTATCACCTACAGTAATGCTGTGAGGATCTTGACTGTTCCAAACCTCAGCCTCGCTATCACCTACAGTAATGCTGTGAGTATCTTGACAGTTCCACACATCAGCCTCGCTATCACCTACAGTAACGCTGTGAGTATCTTGACAGTTCCACACCTCAGCCTCGTTATCACCTACAGTAATGTTGTGAGGGTCTTGACTGTTCCACACCTCAGCCTCTCTATCACCTACAGAACTGCTGTAAGTATCTTGACTGTTCCACACCTCAGCCTCGTTATCACCTACAGTAATGTTGTGAGGGTCTTGACTGTTCCAAACCTCAGCCTCTCTATCACCTACAGAACTGCTGTAAGTATCTTGACTGTTCCAAACCTCAGCCTCGCTATCACCTACAGTAATGCTGTGAGTATCTTGACTGTTCCACACTTCAGACTCTCTATCACCTACAGAACTGCTGTAAGTATCTTGACTGTTCCACACCTCAGCCTCTCTATCATCTACAGTAATGCTGTGAGTATCTTGACTGTTCCACACCTCAGCCTCTCTATCACCTACAGTAATGTTGTGAGTATCTTGACTGTTCCACACCTCAGCCTCGCTATCACCTACAGTAATGTTGTGAGTATCTTGACTGTTCCACACCTCAGCCTCTCTATCACCTACAGTAATGCTGTGAGTATCTTGATTGTTCCACACCTCAGCCTCTCTATTACCTACAGTAATGCTGTGAGTATCTTGACTGTTCCACACCTCAGCCTCTCTATCACCTACAATAATGCTGTGAGTATCTTGACTGTTCCACACCTCAGCCTCGCTATCACCTACAGTAATGCTGTGAGTATCTTGACTGTTCCACACCTCAGCCTCGCTATTACCTACAGTAATGCTGTGAGTATCTTGACTGTTCCAAACCTCAGCCTCGCTATCACCTACAGTAATGTTGTGAGTATCTTGACTGTTCCACACCTCAGCCTCTCTATCACCTACAGTAATGCTGTGAGTATCTTGACTGTTCCACACCTCAGCCTCTCTATTACCTACAGTAATGCTGTGAGTATCTTGACTGTTCCACACCTCAGCCTCTCTATCACCTACAATAATGCTGTGAGTATCTTGACTGTTCCACACCTCAGCCTCGCTATCACCTACAGTAATGCTGTGAGTATCTTGACTGTTCCACACCTCAGCCTCGCTATTACCTACAGTAATGCTGTGAGTATCTTGACTGTTCCACACCTCAGCCTCGCTATCACCTACAGTAATGCTGTGAGTATCTTGACTGTTCCACACCTCAGCCTCTCTATCACCTACAGAACTGCTGTGAATATCTTGACTGTTCCACACCTCAGCCTCTCTATCACCTACAGTAATGCTGTGAGTATCTTGACTGTTCCACACCTCAGCCTCTCTATCACCTACAGTAATGCTGTGAGTATCTTGACTGTTCCACACCTCAGCCTCGCTATCACCTACAGTAATGCTGTGAGTATCTTGACTGTTCCACACCTTAGCCTCTCTATCACCTACAGTAATGCTGTGAATATCTTGACTGTTCCACACCTCAGCCTCTCTATCACCTACAGTAATGCTGTGAATATCTTGACTGTTCCACACCTCAGCCTCTCTATCACCTACAGTAATGCTGTGAGTATCTTGACTGTTCCACACCTCAGCCTCGCTATCACCTACAGTAATGCTGTGAATATCTTGACTGTTCCACACCTCAGCCTCTCTATCACCTACAGTAATGCTGTGAATATCTTGACTGTTCCACACCTCAGCCTCTCTATCACCTACAGTAATGCTGTGAGTATCTTGACTGTTCCACACCTCAGCCTCGCTATCACCTACAGTAATGCTGTGCGTACCTTGACTGTTCCACACCTCAGCCTCGCTATCACCTACAGTAATACTGTGAGTATCTTGACTGTTCCACACCTCAGCCTCTCTATCACCTACAGTAATGCTGTGAGTGTCTTGACTGTTCCAAACCTCAGCCTCGCTATCACCTACAGTAATGCTGTGAGTATCTTGACAGTTCCACACCTCAGCCTCGTTATCACCTACAGTAATGTTGTGAGGATCTTGACTGTTCCACACCTCAGCCTCTCTATCACCTACAGAACTGCTGTAAGTATCTTGACTGTTCCACACCTCAGCCTCGTTATCACCTACAGTAATGTTGTGAGGGTCTTGACTGTTCCAAACCTCAGCCTCTCTATCACCTACAGAACTGCTGTAAGTATCTTGACTGTTCCAAACCTCAGCCTCGCTATCACCTACAGTAATGCTGTGAGTATCTTGACTGTTCCACACCTCAGCCTCTCTATCACCTACAGAACTGCTGTAAGTATCTTGACTGTTCCACACCTCAGCCTCTCTATCACCTACAGTAATGCTGTGAGTATCTTGACTGTTCCACACCTCAGCCTCGCTATCACCTACAGTAATGTTGTGAGTATCTTGACTGTTCCACACCTCAGCCTCTCTATCACCTACAGTAATGTTGTGAGTATCTTGACTGTTCCACACCTCAGCCTCTCTATCACCTGCAGTAATGCTGTGAGTATCTTGACTGTTCCAAACCTCAGCCTCGCTATCACCTACAGTAATGCTGTGAGTATCTTGACTGTTCCACACCTCAGCCTCGCTATCACCTACAGTAATGCTGTGAGTATCTTGACTGTTCCACACCTCAGCCTCGCTATCACCTACAGTAATGCTGCGAGTATCTTGACTGTTCCACACCTCAGCCTCTCTATCACCTACAGTAATGCTGTGAGTATCTTGACTGTTCCACACCTCAGCCTCGCTATCACCTACAGTAATGTTGTGAGTATCTTGACTGTTCCACACCTCAGCCTCTCTATCACCTACAGTAATGTTGTGAGTATCTTGACTGTTCCACACCTCAGCCTCGCTATCACCTACAGTAATGCTGTGAGTATCTTGACTGTTCCACACCTCAGCCTCGCTATCACCTACAGTAATGCTGTGAGTATCTTGACTGTTCCACACCTCAGCCTCGCTATCACCTACAGAACTGCTGTGAGGGTCTTGACTGTTCCACACCTCAGCCTCTCTATCACCTACAGTAATGCTGTGAGTATCTTGACTGTTCCACACCTCAGCCTCGCTATTACCTACAGTAATGCTGTGAGTATCTTGACTGTTCCAAACCTCAGCCTCGCTATCACCTACAGTAATGTTGTGAGTATCTTGACTGTTCCACACCTCAGCCTCTCTATCACCTACAGTAATGCTGTGAATATCTTGACTGTTCCACACCTCAGCCTCGCTATCACCTACAGTAATGCTGTGAGTATCTTGACTGTTCCACACCTCAGCCTCTCTATCACCTACAGTAATGCTGTGAGTATCTTGACTGTTCCACACCTCAGCCTCGCTATCACCTACAGTAATGCTGTGAGTATCTTGACTGTTCCACACCTCAGCCTCGCTATCACCTACAGTAATGCTGTGAGTATCTTGACTGTTCCACACCTCAGCCTCTCTATCACCTACAGTAATGCTGTGAGTATCTTGACTGTTCCACACCTCAGCCTCGCTATCACCTACAGTAATGCTGTGAATATCTTGACTGTTCCACACCTCAGCCTCGCTATCACCTACAGTAATGCTGCGAGTATCTTGACTGTTCCACACCTCAGCCTCTCTATCACCTACAGTAATGCTGTGAGTATCTTGACTGTTCCACACCTCAGCCTCGCTATCACCTACAGTAATACTGTGAGGGTCTTGACTGTTCCACACCTCAGCCTCGCTATCACCTACAGTAATGCTGTGAGTATCTTGACTGTTCCACACCTCAGCCTCTCTATCACCTACAGTAATGTTGTGAGGGTCTTGACTGTTCCACACCTCAGCCTCTCTATCACCTACAGTAATGCTGTGAGTATCTTGACTGTTCCACAGCTCAGCCTCTCTATCACCTACAGTAATGCTGGGAGTATCTTGACTGTTCCACACCTCAGCCTCGCTATCACCTACAGTAATGCTGTGAGTATCTTGACTGTTCCACACCTCAGCCTCGCTATCACCTACAGTAATACTGTGAGTATCTTGACTGTTCCACACCTCAGCCTCTCTATCACCTACAGTAATGCTGTGAGTATCTTGACTGTTCCACACCTCAGCCTCGCTATCACCTACAGTAATTCTGTGAGTATCTTGACTGTTCCACACCTCAGCCTCGCTATCACCTACGATAATGCTGTGAGTATCTTGACTGTTCCACACCTCAGCCTCGCTATCACCCACAGTAATACTGTGAGTATCTTGACTGTTCCACACATCAGCCTCGCTATCACCTACAGTAATGCTGTGAGTATCTTGACTGTTCCACACCTCAGCCTCGCTATCACCTATAGTAATACTGTGAGTATCTTGACTGTTCCACACCTCAGCCTCTCTATCACCTACAGTAATGTTGTGAGTATCTTGACTGTTCCACACCTCAGCCTCGCTATCACCTACAGTAATGCTGTGAGTATCTTGACTGTTCCACACCTCAGCCTCTCTATCACCTACAGTAATGCTGTGAGTATCTTGACTGTTCCACACCTCAGCCGCGCTATCACCTACAGTAATGCTGTGAGTATCTTGACTGTTCCACACCTCAGCCTCTCTATCACCTACAGTAATGCTGTGAGTATCTTGACTGTTCCACACCTCAGCCTCGCTATCACCTACAGTAATGCTGTGAGTATCTTGACTGTTCCACACCTCAGCCTCGCTATCACCTACAGTAATGCTGTGAGTATCTTGACTGTTCCACACCTCAGCCTCGCTATCACCTACAGTAATGCTGTGAGTATCTTGACTGTTCCACACCTCAGCCTCGCTATCACCTACAGTAATGCTGTGAGTATCTTGACTGTTCCACACCTCAGCCTCTCTATCACCTACAGTAATGCTGTGAGTATCTTGTCTGTTCCACACCTCAGCCTCGCTATCACCTACAGTAATGCTGTGAGTATCTTGACTGTTCCACACCTCAGCCTCGCTATCACCTACAGTAATGCTGTGCGTACCTTGACTGTTCCACACCTCAGCCTCGCTATCATCTACAGTAATACTGTGAGTATCTTGACTGTTCCACACCTCAGCCTCTCTATCACCTACAGTAATGCTGTGAGGGTCTTGACTGTTCCAAACCTCAGCCTCGCTATCACCTACAGTAATGCTGTGAGTATCTTGACAGTTCCACACCTCAGCCTCGTTATCAGCTACAGTAATGTTGTGAGGATCTTGACTGTTCCACACCTCTACCTCTCTATCACCTACAGAACTGCTGTAAGTATCTTGACTGTTCCACACCTCAGCCTCGTTATCACCTACAGTAATGTTGTGAGGGTCTTGACGGTTCCAAACCTCAGCCTCTCTATCACCTACAGAACTGCTGTAAGTATCTTGACTGTTCCACACCTCAGCCTCGTTATCACCTACAGTAATGTTGTGAGGGTCTTGACTGTTCCAAACCTCAGCCTCGCTATCACCTACAGTAATGCTGTGAGTATCTTGACTGTTCCACACCTCAGCCTCTCTATCACCTACAGAACTGCTGTAAGTATCTTGACTGTTCCACACCTCAGCTTCTCTATCACCTACAGTAATGCTGTGAGTATCTTGACTGTTCCACACCTCAGCCTCGCTATCACCTACAGTAATGTTGTGAGTATCTTGACTGTTCCACACCTCAGCCTCTCTATCACCTACAGTAATGTTGTGAGTATTTTGACTGTTCCACACCTCAGCCTCGCTATCACCTACAGTAATGCTGTGAGTATCTTGACTGTTCCACACCTCAGCCTCGCTATCACCTACAGTAATGCTGTGAGTATCTTGACTGTTCCACACCTCAGCCTCGCTATCACCTACAGTAATGCTGTGAGTATCTTGACTGTTCCACACCTCAGCCTCGCTATCACCTACAGTAATGCTGTGAGTATCTTGACTGTTCCACACCTCAGCCTCTCTATCACCTACAGTAATGCTGTGAGTATCTTGACTGTTCCACACCTCAGCCTCGCTATCACCTACAGTAATGTCGTGAGTATCTTGACTGTTCCACACCTCAGCCTCTCTATCACCTACAGTAATGTTGTGAGTATCTTGACTGTTCCACACCTCAGCCTCGCTATCACCTACAGTAATGCTGTGAGTATCTTGACTGTTCCACACCTCAGCCTCGCTATCACCTACAGTAATGCTGTGAGTATCTTGACTGTTCCACACCTCAGCCTCGCTATCACCTACAGTAATGCTGTGAGTATCTTGACTGTTCCACACCTCAGCCTCTCTATCACCTACAGTAATGCTGTGAGTATCTTGACTGTTCCACACCTCAGCCTCGCTATCACCTACAGTAATGCTGTGAATATCTTGACTGTTCCACACCTCAGCCTCGCTATCACCTACAGTAATGCTGTGAGTATCTTGACTGTTCCACACCTCAGCCTCTCTATCACCTACAGTAATGCTGTGAGTATCTTGACTGTTCCACACCTCAGCCTCGCTATCACCTACAGTAATACTGTGAGGGTCTTGACTGTTCCACACCTCAGCCTCGCTATCACCTACAGTAATGCTGTGAGTATCTTGACTGTTCCACACCTCAGCCTCTCTATCACCTACAGTAATGTTGTGAGGGTCTTGACTGTTCCACACCTCAGCCTCTCTATCACCTACAGTAATGCTGTGAGTATCTTGACTGTTCCACACCTCAGCCTCTCTATCACCTACAGTAATGCTGGGAGTATCTTGACTGTTCCACACCTCAGCCTCGCTATCACCTACAGTAATGCTGTGAGTATCTTGACTGTTCCACACCTCAGCCTCGCTATCACCTACAGTAATACTGTGAGTATCTTGACTGTTCCACACCTCAGCCTCTCTATCACCTACAGTAATGCTGTGAGTATCTTGACTGTTCCACACCTCAGCCTCTCTATCACCTACAGTAATTCTGTGAGTATCTTGACTGTTCCACACCTCAGCCTCGCTATCACCTACGATAATGCTGTGAGTATCTTGACTGTTCCACACCTCAGCCTCGCTATCACCCACAGTAATACTGTGAGTATCTTGACTGTTCCACACCTCAGCCTCGCTATCACCTACAGTAATGCTGTGAGTATCTTGACTGTTCCACACCTCAGCCTCGCTATCACCTACAGTAATACTGTGAGTATCTTGACTGTTCCACACCTCAGCCTCTCTATCACCTACAGTAATGTTGTGAGTATCTTGACTGTTCCACACCTCAGCCTCGCTATCACCTACAGTAATGCTGTGAGTATCTTGACTGTTCCACACCTCAGCCTCGCTATCACCTACAGTAATACTGTGAGTATCTTGACTGTTCCACACCTCAGCCTCTCTATCACCTACAGTAATGCTGTGAGTATCTTGACTGTTCCACACCTCAGCCTCGCTATCACCTACAGTAATGTTGTGAGTATCTTGACTGTTCCACACCTCAGCCTCTCTATCACCTACAGTAATGCTGTGAATATCTTGACTGTTCCACACCTCAGCCTCGCTATCACCTACAGTAATGCTGTGAGTATCTTGACTGTTCCACACCTCAGCCTCTCTATCACCTACAGTAATGCTGTGAGTATCTTGACTGTTCCACACCTCAGCCTCGCTATCACCTACAGTAATGCTGTGAGTATCTTGACTGTTCCACACCTCAGCCTCGCTATCACCTACAGTAATGC
Organism: Eledone cirrhosa; assembly: GCA_964016885.1. Lineage (NCBI taxonomy): Eukaryota > Metazoa > Mollusca > Cephalopoda > Octopoda > Eledonidae > Eledone > Eledone cirrhosa. Next base: position 340,591,435 of record OZ024741.1, read on the forward strand.
TGTGAGTATCTTGACTGTTCCACACCTCAGCCTCTCTATCACCTACAGTAATGCTGTGAGTATCTTGACTGTTCCACACCTCAGCCTCGCTATCACCTACAGTAATGCTGTGAATATCTTGACTGTTCCACACCTCAGCCTCGCTATCACCTACAGTAATGCTGTGAGTATCTTGACTGTTCCACACCTCAGCCTCTCTATCACCTACAGTAATGCTGTGAGTATCTTGACTGTTCCACACCTCAGCCTCGCTATCACCTACAGTAATACTGTGAGGGTCTTGACTGTTCCACACCTCAGCCTCGCTATCACCTACAGTAATGCTGTGAGTATCTTGACTGTTCCACACCTCAGCCTCTCTATCACCTACAGTAATGTTGTGAGGGTCTTGACTGTTCCACACCTCAGCCTCTCTATCACCTACAGTAATGCTGTGAGTATCTTGACTGTTCCACACCTCAGCCTCTCTATCACCTACAGTAATGCTGGGAGTATCTTGACTGTTCCACACCTCAGCCTCGCTATCACCTACAGTAATGCTGTGAGTATCTTGACTGTTCCACACCTCAGCCTCGCTATCACCTACAGTAATACTGTGAGTATCTTGACTGTTCCACACCTCAGCCTCTCTATCACCTACAGTAATGCTGTGAGTATCTTGACTGTTCCACACCTCAGCCTCTCTATCACCTACAGTAATTCTGTGAGTATCTTGACTGTTCCACACCTCAGCCTCGCTATCACCTACGATAATGCTGTGAGTATCTTGACTGTTCCACACCTCAGCCTCGCTATCACCCACAGTAATACTGTGAGTATCTTGACTGTTCCACACCTCAGCCTCGCTATCACCTACAGTAATGCTGTGAGTATCTTGACTGTTCCACACCTCAGCCTCGCTATCACCTACAGTAATACTGTGAGTATCTTGACTGTTCCACACCTCAGCCTCTCTATCACCTACAGTAATGTTGTGAGTATCTTGACTGTTCCACACCTCAGCCTCGCTATCACCTACAGTAATGCTGTGAGTATCTTGACTGTTCCACACCTCAGCCTCGCTATCACCTACAGTAATACTGTGAGTATCTTGACTGTTCCACACCTCAGCCTCTCTATCACCTACAGTAATGCTGTGAGTATCTTGACTGTTCCACACCTCAGCCTCGCTATCACCTACAGTAATGCTGTGAGTATCTTGACTGTTCCACACCTCAGCCTCGCTATCACCTACAGTAATGCTGGGAGTATCTTGACTGTTCCACACCTCAGCCTCTCTATCACCTACAGTAATGCTGTTAGTATCTTGACTGTTCCACACCTCAGCCTCTCTATCACCTACAGTAATGCTGTGAGTATCTTGACTGTTCCACACCTCAGCCTCGCTATCACCTACAGTAATGCTGTGAGTATCTTGACTGTTCCACACCTCAGCCTCTCTATCACCTACAGTAATGCTGTGAGTATCTTGACTGTTCCACACCTCAGCCTCTCTATCACCTACAGAACTGCTGTGAGGTTTTTGACTGTTCCACACCTCAGCCTCTCTATCACCTACAGTAATGCTGTAAGTATCTTGACCGTTCCACACCTCAGCCTCTCTATCACCTACAGTAACGTTGTGAGTATCTTGACTGTTCCACACCTCAGCCTCTCTATCACCTACAGTAATGCTGTGAGTATCTTGACTGTTCCACACCTCAGCCTCGCTATCCCCTACAGTAATACTGTGAGGGTCTTGACTGTTCCACACCTCAGCCTCGCTATCACCTACAGTAATGCGGTGAGTATCTTGACCGTTCCACAACTCAGCCTCTCTATCACCTACAGTAATGTTGTGAGGGTCTTGACTGTTCCACACCTCAGCCTCTCTATCACCTACAGTAATGCTGTGAGTATCTTGACTGTTCCACACCTCAGCCTCTCTATCAACTACAGTAATGTTGTGAGTATCTTGACTGTTCCACACCTCAGCCTCTCTATCACCTACAGTAATGTTGTGAGTATCTTGACTGTTCCACACCTCAGCCTCGCTATCACCTACAGTAATGCTGTGAGTATCTTGACTGTTCCACACCTCAGCCTCGCTATCACCTACAGTAATGTTGTGAGTATCTTGACTGTTCCACACCTCAGCCTCTCTATCACCTACAGTAATGCTGTGAGTATCTTGACTGTTCCACACCTCAGCCTCGCTATCACCTACAGTAATACTGTGAGGGTCTTGACTGTTCCACACCTCAGCCTCGCTATCACCTACATTAATGCTGTGAGTATCTTGACTGTTCCACACCTCAGCCTCGCTATCACCTACAGTAATGCTGTGAGGGTCTTGACTGTTCCACACCTCAGCCTCTCTATCACCTACAGTAATGCTGTGAGTATCTTGACTGTTCCACACCTCAGCCTCTCTATCACCTACAGTAATGCTGGGAGTATCTTGACTGTTCCATACCTCAGCCTCGCTATCACCTACAGTAATGCTGTGAGTATCTTGACTGTTCCACACCTCAGCCTCGCTATCACCTACAGTAATGCTGTGAGTATCTTGACTGTTCCACACCTCAGCCTCTCTATCACCTACAGTAATTCTGTGAGTATCTTGACTGTTCCACACCTCAGCCTCGCTATCACCTACGATAATGCTGTGAGTATCTTGACTGTTCCACACCTCAGCCTCGCTATTACCTACAGTAATACTGTGAGTATCTTGACTGTTCCACACCTCAGCCTCTCTATCACCTACAGTAATGCTGTGAGTATCTTGACTGTTCCACACCTCAGTCTCTCTATCACCTACAGAACTGCTGTGAGGGTTTGACTGTTCCACACCTCAGCCTCTCTATCACCTACAGTAATGCTGTGAGTATCTTGACTGTTCCACACCTCAGCCTCTCTATCACCTACAGTAATGCTGTGGGTATCTTGACTGTTCCACACCTCAGTCTCTCTATCACCTACAGAACTGCTGTGAGGGTTTGACTGTTTCACACCTCAGCCTCTCTATCACCTACAGTAATGCTGTGAGTATCTTGACTGTTCCACACCTCAGCCTCTCTATCACCTACAGTAATGTTGTGAGTATCTTGACTGTTCCACACCTCAGCCTCTCTATCACCTACAGTAATGCTGTGAGGGTTTGACTGTTCCACACCTCAGCCTCTCTATCACCTACAGAATTGCTGTGAGGGTTTGACTGTTCCACACCTCAGCCTCTCTATCACCTACATTAATGCTGTGAGTATCTTGACTGTTCCACACCTCAGCCTCTCTATCACCTACAGTAATGTTGTGAGTATCTTGACTGTTCCACACCTCAGCCTCTCTATCACCTACAGTAATACTGTGAGTATCTTGACTGTTCCACACCTCAGCCTCGCTATCACCTACAGTAATGCTGTGAGGGTTTGACTGTTCCACACCTCAGCCTCTCTATCACCTACAGAATTGCTGTGAGGGTTTGACTGTTCCACACCTCAGCCTCTCTATCACCTACAGAATTGCTGTGAGGGTTTGACTGTTCCACACCTCAGCCTCTCTATCACCTACATTAATGCTGTGAGTATCTTGACTGTTCCACACCTCAGCCTCTCTATCACCTACAGTAATGTTGTGAGTATCTTGACTGTTCCACACCTCAGCCTCGCTATCACCTACAGTAATGCTGTGAGGGTCTTGACTGTTCCACACCTCAGCCTCTCTATCACCTACAGTAATGCTGTGAGTATCTTGACTGTTCCACACCTCAGCCTCTCTATCACCTACAGTAATGCGGGGAGTATCTTGACTGTTCTACACCTCAGCCTCTCTATCACCTACAGTAATGCTGTGAGTATCTTGACTGTTCCACACCTCAGCCTCTCTATCACCTACAGTAATGCTGTGAGTATCTTGACTGTTCCACACCTCAGCCTCGCTATCACCTACAGTAATGCTGTGAGGGTCTTGATTGTTCCACACCTCAGCCTCTCTATCACCTACAGTAATGCGGTTAGTATCTTGACTGTTCCACACCTCAGCCTTGCTATCATCTTCAGTAATGCTGTGAGGGTCTTGACTGTTCTACACCTCAGCCTCTCTATCACCTACAGTAATGCTGTGAGTATCTTGACTGTTCCACACCTCAGCCTCTCTATCACCTACAGTAATGTTGTGAGTATCTTGACTGTTCCACACCTCAGCCTCTCTATCACCTACAGTAATGCTGTGAGTATCTTGACTGTTCCACACCTCAGCCTTGCTATCATCTACAGTAATGCTGTGACGGTCTTGACTGTTCTACACCTCAGCCTCTCTATCACCTACAGTAATGCCGTGAGTATCTTGACTGTTCCACACCTCAGCCTCGCTATCACCTACAGTAATGCTGTGAGTATCTTGACTGTTCCACACCTCAGCCTCTCTATCACCTACAGTAATGCTGTGAGTATCTTGACTGTTCCACACCTCAGCCTCGCTATCACCTACAGTAATGCTGTGAGTATCTTGACTGTTCCACACCTCAGCCTCTCTATCACCTACAGTAATGTTGTGAGTATCTTGACTGTTCCACACCTCAGCCTCTCTATCACCTACAGTAATGCTGTGAGTATCTTGACTGTTCCACACCTCAGCCTCTCTATCACCTACAGTAATGTTGTGAGTATCTTGACTGTTCCACACCTCAGCCTCGCTATCACCTACAGTAATGCTGTGAGTATCTTGACTGTTCCACACCTCAGCCTCTCTATCACCTACAGTAATGCTGTGAGTATCTTGACTGTTCCACACCTCAGCCTCTCTATCACCTACAGTAATGCTGTGAGTATCTTGACTGTTCCACACCTCAGCCTCGCTATCACCTACAGTAATGTTGTGAGTATCTTGACTGTTCCACACCTCAGCCTCGCTATCACCTACAGTAATGCTGTGAGTATCTTGACAGTTCCACACCTCAGCCTCGCTATCACCTACAGTAATGCTGTGAGTATCTTGACTGTTCCACACCTCAGCCTCGCTATCACCTACAGTAATGCTGTGAGTATCTTGACTGTTCCACACCTCAGTCTCTCTATCACCTACAGAACTGCTGTGAGGGTCTTGACTGTTCCACACCTCAGCCTCTCTATCACCTACAGTAATGCTGTGAGTATCTTGACTGTTCCACACCTCAGCCTCGCTATCACCTACAGTAATGCTGTGAGTATCTTGACTGTTCCACACCTCAGCCTCGCTATCACCTACAGTAATGTTGTGAGGGTCTTGACTGTTCCACACCTCAGCCTCGCTATCACCTACAGTAATACTGTGAGTATCTTGACTGTTCCACACCTCAGTCTCTCTATCACCTACAGTAATGCTGTGAGTATCTTGACTGTTCCACACCTCAGCCTCGCTATCACCTACAGAACTGCTGTGAGGGTCTTGACTGTTCCACACCTCAGCCTCTCTATCACCTACAGTAATGCTGTGAGGGTCTTGACTGTTCCACACCTCAGCCTCGCTATCACCTACAGTAATGCTGTGAGTATCTTGACTGTTCCACACCTCAGCCTCTTTATCACCTACAGTAATGCTGTGAGTATCTTGACTGTTCCACACCTCAGCCTCTCTATCACCTACAGTAATGCTGTGAGTATCTTGACTGTTCCACACCTCAGCCTCGCTATCACCTACAGTAATGCTGTGAGTATCTTGACTGTTCCACACCTCAGCCTCGCTATCACCTACAGTAATGCTGTGAGTATCTTGACTGTTCCACACCTCAGCCTCGCTATCACCTACAGTAATGCTGTGAGTATCTTGACTGTTCCACACCTCAGCCCCGCTATCACCTACAGTAATGCTGTGAGTATCTTGACTGTTCCACACCTCAGCCTCGCTATCACCTACAGAAATGCTATGAGTATCTTGACTGTTCCACACCTCAGCCTCGCTATCACCTATAGTAATGCTGTGAGTATCTTGACTGTTCCACACCTCAGCCTCGCTATCACCTACAGTAATGCTGTGAGTATCTTGACTGTTCCACACCTCAGCCTCGCTATCACCTACAGTAATTCTGTGAGTATCTTGACTGTTCCACACCTCAGCCTCGCTATCACCTACAGTAATGCTGTGAGGGTCTTGACTGTTCCACACCTCAGCCTCTCTATCACCTACAGTAATGTTGTGAGTATCTTGACTGTTCCACACCTCAGCCTCGCTATCACCTACAGTAATGCTGTGAGTATCTTGACTGTTCCACACCTCAGCCTCTCTATCACCTACAGTAATGTTGTGAGTATCTTGACTGTTCCACACCTCAGCCTCGCTATCACCTACAGTAATGCTGTGAGTATCTTGACTGTTCCACACCTCAGCCTCTCTATCACCTACAGTAATGTTGTGAGTATCTTGACTGTTCCACACCTCAGCCGCGCTATCACCTACAGTAATGCTGTGAGGGTCTTGACTGTTCCACACCTCAGCCTCGCTATCACCTACAGTAATGCTGTGAGTATCTTGACTGTTCCACACCTCAGCCTCTCTATCACCTACAGTAATGCTGTGAGTATCTTGACTGTTCCACACCTCAGCCTCGCTATCACCTACAGTAATGCTGTGAGTATCTTGACAGTTCCACACCTCAGCCTCGCTATCACCTACAGTAATGCTGTGAGTATCTTGACTGTTCCACACCTCAGCCTCGCTATCACCTACAGTAATGCTGTGAGTATCTTGACTGTTCCACACCTCAGTCTCTCTATCACCTACAGAACTGCTGTGAGGGTCTTGACTGTTCCACACCTCAGCCTCTCTATCACCTACAGTAATGCTGTGAGTATCTTGACTGTTCCACACCTCAGCCTCGCTATCACCTACAGTAATGCTGTGAGTATCTTGACTGTTCCACACCTCAGCCTCGCTATCACCTACAGTAATGTTGTGAGGGTCTTGACTGTTCCACACCTCAGCCTCGCTATCACCCACAGTAATGCTGTGAGTATCTTGACTGTTCCACACCTCAGCCTCGCTATCACCTACAGTAATGTTGTGAGGGTCTTGACTGTTCCACACCTCAGCCTCGCTATCACCCACAGTAATACTGTGAGTATCTTGACTGTTCCACACCTCAGCATCGCTATCACCTACAGTAATGCTGTGAGTATCTTGACTGTTCCACACCTCAGCCTCGCTATCACCTACAGTAATGCTGTGAGGGTCTTGACTGTTCCACACCTCAGCCTCGCTATCACCTACAGTAATACTGTGAGTATCTTGACTGTTCCACACCTCAGCCTCGCTATCACCTACAGTAATGCTGTGAGTATCTTGACTGTTCCACACCTCAGCCTCGCTATCACCTACAGTAATGCTGTGAGTATCTTGACTGTTCCACACCTCAGTCTCTCTATCACCTACAGTAATGCTGTGAGTATCTTGACTGTTCCACACCTCAGCCTCGCTATCACCTACAGAACTGCTGTGAGGGTCTTGACTGTTCCACACCTCAGCCTCTCTATCACCTACAGTAATGCTGTGAGGGTCTTGACTGTTCCACACCTCAGCCTCGCTATCACCTACAGTAATGCTGTGAGTATCTTGACTGTTCCACACCTCAGCCTCGCTATCACCTACAGTAATGCTGTGAGTATCTTGACTGTTCCACACCTCAGCCCCGCTATCACCTACAGTAATGCTGTGAGTATCTTGACTGTTCCACACCTCAGCCTCGCTATCACCTACAGAAATGCTATGAGTATCTTGACTGTTCCACACCTCAGCCTCGCTATCACCTACAGTAATGCTGTGAGTATCTTGACTGTTCCACACCTCAGCCTCGCTATCACCTACAGTAATGCTGTGAGTATCTTGACTGTTCCACACCTCAGCCTCGCTATCACCTACAGTAATTCTGTGAGTATCTTGACTGTTCCACACCTCAGCCTCGCTATCACCTACAGTAATGCTGTGAGGGTCTTGACTGTTCCACACCTCAGCCTCTCTATCACCTACAGTAATGTTGTGAGTATCTTGACTGTTCCACACCTCAGCCTCGCTATCACCTACAGTAATGCTGTGAGTATCTTGACTGTTCCACACCTCAGCCTCTCTATCACCTACAGTAATGTTGTGAGTATCTTGACTGTTCCACACCTCAGCCTCGCTATCACCTACAGTAATGCTGTGAGTATCTTGACTGTTCCACACCTCAGCCTCTCTATCACCTACAGTAATGTTGTGAGTATCTTGACTGTTCCACACCTCAGCCGCGCTATCACCTACAGTAATGCTGTGAGGGTCTTGACTGTTCCACACCTCAGCCTCTCTATCACCTACAGTAATGCTGTGAGTACCTTGACTGTTCCACATTTCAGCCTCTCTATCACCTACAGTAATGCTGTGAGTATCTTGACTGTTCCACACCTCAGCCTCGCTATCACCTACAGTAATGCTGTGAGTATCTTGACTGTTCCGCACCTCAGCCTCGCTATCACCTACAGTAATGCTGTGAGTATCTTGACAGTTCCACACCTCAGCCTCTCTATCACCTACAGTAATGCTGTGAGTATCTTGACTGTTCCACACCTCAGACTCGCTATCACCTACAGTAATGCTGTGAGTATCTTGACTGTTCCACACCTCAGCCTCTCTATCACCCACAGTAATGCTGTGAGTATCTTGACTGTTCCAAACCTCAGCCTCGCTATCACCTACAGTAATGCTGTGAGTATCTTGACTGTTCCACACCTCAGCCTCTCTATCACCTACAGTAATGCTGTGAGTATCTTGACTGTTCCACACCTCAGCCTCACTATCACCTACAGAACTGCTGTGAGTATCTTGACTGTTCCACACCTCAGCCTCTCTATCACCTACAGTAATGCTGTGAGTATCTTGACTGTTCCACACCTCAGCCTCTCAATCACCTACAGTAATGCTGTGAGTATCTTGACTGTTCCACACCTCAGCCGCGCTATCACCTACAGTAATGCTGTGAGGGTCTTGACTGTTCCACACCTCAGCCTCGCTATCACCTACAGTAATGCTGTGAGTATCTTGACTGTTCCACACCTCAGCCTCTCTATCACCTACAGTAATGCTGTGAGTATCTTGACTGTTCCACACCTCAGCCTCGCTATCACCTACAGTAATGCTGTGAGTATCTTGACAGTTCCACACCTCAGCCTCGCTATCACCTACAGTAATGCTGTGAGTATCTTGACTGTTCCACACCTCAGCCTCGCTATCACCTACAGTAATGCTGTGAGTATCTTGACTGTTCCACACCTCAGTCTCTCTATCACCTACAGAACTGCTGTGAGGGTCTTGACTGTTCCACACCTCAGCCTCTCTATCACCTACAGTAATGCTGTGAGTATCTTGACTGTTCCACACCTCAGCCTCGCTATCACCTACAGTAATGCTGTGAGTATCTTGACTGTTCCACACCTCAGCCTCGCTATCACCTACAGTAATGTTGTGAGGGTCTTGACTGTTCCACACCTCAGCCTCGCTATCACCCACAGTAATGCTGTGAGTATCTTGACTGTTCCACACCTCAGCCTCGCTATCACCTACAGTAATGTTGTGAGGGTCTTGACTGTTCCACACCTCAGCCTCGCTATCACCCACAGTAATACTGTGAGTATCTTGACTGTTCCACACCTCAGCATCGCTATCACCTACAGTAATGCTGTGAGTATCTTGACTGTTCCACACCTCAGCCTCGCTATCACCTACAGTAATGCTGTGAGGGTCTTGACTGTTCCACACCTCAGCCTCGCTATCACCTACAGTAATACTGTGAGTATCTTGACTGTTCCACACCTCAGCCTCGCTATCACCTACAGTAATGCTGTGAGTATCTTGACTGTTCCACACCTCAGCCTCGCTATCACCTACAGTAATGCTGTGAGTATCTTGACTGTTCCACACCTCAGTCTCTCTATCACCTACAGTAATGCTGTGAGTATCTTGACTGTTCCACACCTCAGCCTCGCTATCACCTACAGAACTGCTGTGAGGGTCTTGACTGTTCCACACCTCAGCCTCTCTATCACCTACAGTAATGCTGTGAGGGTCTTGACTGTTCCACACCTCAGCCTCGCTATCACCTACAGTAATGCTGTGAGTATCTTGACTGTTCCACACCTCAGCCTCGCTATCACCTACAGTAATGCTGTGAGTATCTTGACTGTTCCACACCTCAGCCCCGCTATCACCTACAGTAATGCTGTGAGTATCTTGACTGTTCCACACCTCAGCCTCGCTATCACCTACAGAAATGCTATGAGTATCTTGACTGTTCCACACCTCAGCCTCGCTATCACCTACAGTAATGCTGTGAGTATCTTGACTGTTCCACACCTCAGCCTCGCTATCACCTACAGTAATGCTGTGAGTATCTTGACTGTTCCACACCTCAGCCTCGCTATCACCTACAGTAATTCTGTGAGTATCTTGACTGTTCCACACCTCAGCCTCGCTATCACCTACAGTAATGCTGTGAGGGTCTTGACTGTTCCACACCTCAGCCTCTCTATCACCTACAGTAATGTTGTGAGTATCTTGACTGTTCCACACCTCAGCCTCGCTATCACCTACAGTAATGCTGTGAGTATCTTGACTGTTCCACACCTCAGCCTCTCTATCACCTACAGTAATGTTGTGAGTATCTTGACTGTTCCACACCTCAGCCTCGCTATCACCTACAGTAATGCTGTGAGTATCTTGACTGTTCCACACCTCAGCCTCTCTATCACCTACAGTAATGTTGTGAGTATCTTGACTGTTCCACACCTCAGCCGCGCTATCACCTACAGTAATGCTGTGAGGGTCTTGACTGTTCCACACCTCAGCCTCTCTATCACCTACAGTAATGCTGTGAGTACCTTGACTGTTCCACATTTCAGCCTCTCTATCACCTACAGTAATGCTGTGAGTATCTTGACTGTTCCACACCTCAGCCTCGCTATCACCTACAGTAATGCTGTGAGTATCTTGACTGTTCCGCACCTCAGCCTCGCTATCACCTACAGTAATGCTGTGAGTATCTTGACAGTTCCACACCTCAGCCTCTCTATCACCTACAGTAATGCTGTGAGTATCTTGACTGTTCCACACCTCAGACTCGCTATCACCTACAGTAATGCTGTGAGTATCTTGACTGTTCCACACCTCAGCCTCTCTATCACCCACAGTAATGCTGTGAGTATCTTGACTGTTCCAAACCTCAGCCTCGCTATCACCTACAGTAATGCTGTGAGTATCTTGACTGTTCCACACCTCAGCCTCTCTATCACCTACAGTAATGCTGTGAGTATCTTGACTGTTCCACACCTCAGCCTCACTATCACCTACAGAACTGCTGTGAGTATCTTGACTGTTCCACACCTCAGCCTCTCTATCACCTACAGTAATGCTGTGAGTATCTTGACTGTTCCACACCTCAGCCTCTCAATCACCTACAGTAATGCTGTGAGGGTCTTGACTGTTCCACACCTCAGCCTCGCTATCACCTACAGTAATGCTGTGAGTATCTTGACTGTTCCACACCTCAGCCTCGCTATCACCTACAGTAATGTTGTGAGTATCTTGACTGTTCCACACCTCAGCCTCTCTATCACCTACAGTAATGCTGTGAGTATCTTGACTGTTCCACACCTCAGCCTCGCTATCACCTACAGTAATACTGTGAGGGTCTTGACTGTTCCACACCTCAGCCTCGCTATCACCTACAGTAATGCTGTGAGTATCTTGACTGTTCCACACCTCAGCCTCGCTATCACCTACAGTAATGCTGTGAGGGTCTTGACTGTTCCACACCTCAGCCTCTCTATCACCTACAGTAATGCTGTGAGTATCTTGACTGTTCCACACCTCAGCCTCTCTATCACCTACTGTAATGCTGGGAGTATCTTGACTGTTCCACACCTCAGCCTCGCTATCACCTACAGTAATGCTGTGAGTATCTTGACTGTTCCACACCTCAGCCTCGCTATCACCTACAGTAATGCTGTGAGTATCTTGACTGTTCCACACCTCAGCCTCTCTATCACCTACAGTAATTCTGTGAGTATCTTGACTGTTCCACACCTCAGCCTCGCTATCACCTACGATAATGCTGTGAGTATCTTGACTGTTCCACACCTCAGCCTCGCTATTACCTACAGTAATACTGTGAGTATCTTGACTGTTCCACACCTCAGCCTCTCTATCACCTACAGTAATGCTGTGAGTATCTTGACTGTTCCACACCTCAGTCTCTCTATCACCTACAGAACTGCTGTGAGGGTTTGACTGTTCCACACCTCAGCCTCTCTATCACCTACAGAACTGCTGTGAGGGTTTGACTGTTTCACACCTCAGCCTCTCTATCACCTACAGTAATGCTGTGAGTATCTTGACTGTTCCACACCTCAGCCTCTCTATCACCTACAGTAATGTTGTGAGTATCTTGACTGTTCCACACCTCAGCCTCTCTATCACCTACAGTAATGCTGTGAGGGTTTGACTGTTCCACACCTCAGCCTCTCTATCACCTACAGAATTGCTGTGAGGGTTTGACTGTTCCACACCTCAGCCTCTCTATCACCTACATTAATGCTGTGAGTATCTTGACTGTTCCACACCTCAGCCTCTCTATCACCTACAGTAATGTTGTGAGTATCTTGACTGTTCCACACCTCAGCCTCTCTATCACCTACAGTAATACTGTGAGTATCTTGACTGTTCCACACCTCAGCCTCGCTATCACCTACAGTAATGCTGTGAGGGTTTGACTGTTCCACACCTCAGCCTCTCTATCACCTACAGAATTGCTGTGAGGGTTTGACTGTTCCACACCTCAGCCTCTCTATCACCTACAGAATTGCTGTGAGGGTTTGACTGTTCCACACCTCAGCCTCTCTATCACCTACATTAATGCTGTGAGTATCTTGACTGTTCCACACCTCAGCCTCTCTATCACCTACAGTAATGTTGTGAGTATCTTGACTGTTCCACACCTCAGCCTCGCTATCACCTACAGTAATGCTGTGAGGGTCTTGACTGTTCCACACCTCAGCCTCTCTATCACCTACAGTAATGCTGTGAGTATCTTGACTGTTCCACACCTCAGCCTCTCTATCACCTACAGTAATGCGGGGAGTATCTTGACTGTTCTACACCTCAGCCTCTCTATCACCTACAGTAATGCTGTGAGTATCTTGACTGTTCCACACCTCAGCCTCTCTATCACCTACAGTAATGCTGTGAGTATCTTGACTGTTCCACACCTCAGCCTCGCTATCACCTACAGTAATGCTGTGAGTATCTTGACTGTTCCACACCTCAGCCTCTCTATCACCTACAGTAATGCTGTGAGTATCTTGACTGTTCCACACCTCAGCCTCGCTATCACCTACAGTAATGCTGTGAGGGTCTTGACTGTTCCACACCTCAGCCTCTCTATCACCTACAGTAATGCGGTTAGTATCTTGACTGTTCCACACCTCAGCCTTGCTATCATCTTCAGTAATGCTGTGAGGGTCTTGACTGTTCTACACCTCAGCCTCTCTATCACCTACAGTAATGCTGTGAGTATCTTGACTGTTCCACACCTCAGCCTCTCTATCACCTACAGTAATGTTGTGAGTATCTTGACTGTTCCACACCTCAGCCTCTCTATCACCTACAGTAATGCTGTGAGTATCTTGACTGTTCCACACCTCAGCCTTGCTATCATCTACAGTAATGCTGTGAGGGTCTTGACTGTTCTACACCTCAGCCTCTCTATCACCTACAGTAATGCCGTGAGTATCTTGACTGTTCCACACCTCAGCCTCGCTATCACCTACAGTAATGCTGTGAGTATCTTGACTGTTCCACACCTCAGCCTCTCTATCACCTACAGTAATGCTGTGAGTATCTTGACTGTTCCACACCTCAGCCTCGCTATCACCTACAGTAATGCTGTGAGTATCTTGACTGTTCCACACCTCAGCCTCTCTATCACCTACAGTAATGTTGTGAGTATCTTGACTGTTCCACACCTCAGCCTCTCTATCACCTACAGTAATGCTGTGAGTATCTTGACTGTTCCACACCTCAGCCTCTCTATCACCTACAGTAATGTTGTGAGTATCTTGACTGTTCCACACCTCAGCCTCGCTATCACCTACAGTAATGCTGTGAGTATCTTGACTGTTCCACACCTCAGCCTCTCTATCACCTACAGTAATGCTGTGAGTATCTTGACTGTTCCACACCTCAGCCTCTCTATCACCTACAGTAATGCTGTGAGTATCTTGACTGTTCCACACCTCAGCCTCGCTATCACCTACAGTAATGTTGTGAGTATCTTGACTGTTCCACACCTCAGCCTCGCTATCACCTACAGTAATGCTGTGAGTATCTTGACAGTTCCACACCTCAGCCTCGCTATCACCTACAGTAATGCTGTGAGTATCTTGACTGTTCCACACCTCAGCCTCGCTATCACCTACAGTAATGCTGTGAGTATCTTGACTGTTCCACACCTCAGTCTCTCTATCACCTACAGAACTGCTGTGAGGGTCTTGACTGTTCCACACCTCAGCCTCTCTATCACCTACAGTAATGCTGTGAGTATCTTGACTGTTCCACACCTCAGCCTCGCTATCACCTACAGTAATGCTGTGAGTATCTTGACTGTTCCACACCTCAGCCTCGCTATCACCTACAGTAATGTTGTGAGGGTCTTGACTGTTCCACACCTCAGCCTCGCTATCACCCACAGTAATGCTGTGAGTATCTTGACTGTTCCACACCTCAGCCTCGCTATCACCTACAGTAATGTTGTGAGGGTCTTGACTGTTCCACACCTCAGCCTCGCTATCACCCACATTAATACTGTGAGTATCTTGACTGTTCCACACCTCAGCATCGCTATCACCTACAGTAATGCTGTGAGTATCTTGACTGTTCCACACCTCAGCCTCGCTATCACCTACAGTAATGCTGTGAGGGTCTTGACTGTTCCACACCTCAGCCTCGCTATCACCTACAGTAATACTGTGAGTATCTTGACTGTTCCACACCTCAGCCTCGCTATCACCTACAGTAATGCTGTGAGTATCTTGACTGTTCCACACCTCAGCCTCGCTATCACCTACAGTAATGCTGTGAGTATCTTGACTGTTCCACACCTCAGTCTCTCTATCACCTACAGTAATGCTGTGAGTATCTTGACTGTTCCACACCTCAGCCTCGCTATCACCTACAGAACTGCTGTGAGGGTCTTGACTGTTCCACACCTCAGCCTCTCTATCACCTACAGTAATGCTGTGAGGGTCTTGACTGTTCCACACCTCAGCCTCGCTATCACCTACAGTAATGCTGTGAGTATCTTGACTGTTCCACACCTCAGCATCTCTATCACCTACAGTAATGCTGTGAGTATCTTGACTGTTCCACACCTCAGCCTCTCTATCACCTACAGTAATGCTGTGAGTATCTTGACTGTTCCACACCTCAGCCTCGCTATCACCTACAGTAATGCTGTGAGTATCTTGACTGTTCCACACCTCAGCCTCGCTATCACCTACAGTAATGCTGTGAGTATCTTGACTGTTCCACACCTCAGCCTCGCTATCACCTACAGTAATGCTGTGAGTATCTTGACTGTTCCACACCTCAGCCCCGCTATCACCTACAGTAATGCTGTGAGTATCTTGACTGTTCCACACCTCAGCCTCGCTATCACCTACAGAAATGCTGTGAGTATCTTGACTGTTCCACACCTCAGCCTCGCTATCACCTACAGTAATGCTGTGAGTATCTTGACTGTTCCACACCTCAGCCTCGCTATCACCTACAGTAATGCTGTGAGTATCTTGACTGTTCCACACCTCAGCCTCGCTATCACCTACAGTAATTCTGTGAGTATCTTGACTGTTCCACACCTCAGCCTCGCTATCACCTACAGTAATGCTGTGAGGGTCTTGACTGTTCCACACCTCAGCCTCTCTATCACCTACAGTAATGTTGTGAGTATCTTGACTGTTCCACACCTCAGCCTCGCTATCACCTACAGTAATGCTGTGAGTATCTTGACTGTTCCACACCTCAGCCTCTCTATCACCTACAGTAATGTTGTGAGTATCTTGACTGTTCCACACCTCAGCCTCGCTATCACCTACAGTAATGCTGTGAGTATCTTGACTGTTCCACACCTCAGCCTCTCTATCACCTACAGTAATGTTGTGAGTATCTTGACTGTTCCACACCTCAGCCGCGCTATCACCTACAGTAATGCTGTGAGGGTCTTGACTGTTCCACACCTCAGCCTCTCTATCACCTACAGTAATGCTGTGAGTACCTTGACTGTTCCACATTTCAGCCTCTCTATCACCTACAGTAATGCTGTGAGTATCTTGACTGTTCCACACCTCAGCCTCGCTATCACCTACAGTAATGCTGTGAGTATCTTGACTGTTCCGCACCTCAGCCTCGCTATCACCTACAGTAATGCTGTGAGTATCTTGACAGTTCCACACCTCAGCCTCTCTATCACCTACAGTAATGCTGTGAGTATCTTGACTGTTCCACACCTCAGACTCGCTATCACCTACAGTAATGCTGTGAGTATCTTGACTGTTCCACACCTCAGCCTCTCTATCACCCACAGTAATGCTGTGAGTATCTTGACTGTTCCAAACCTCAGCCTCGCTATCACCTACAGTAATGCTGTGAGTATCTTGACTGTTCCACACCTCAGCCTCTCTATCACCTACAGTAATGCTGTGAGTATCTTGACTGTTCCACACCTCAGCCTCACTATCACCTACAGAACTGCTGTGAGTATCTTGACTGTTCCACACCTCAGCCTCTCTATCACCTACAGTAATGCTGTGAGTATCTTGACTGTTCCACACCTCAGCCTCACTATCACCTACAGAACTGCTGTGAGTATCTTGACTGTTCCACACCTCAGCCTCTCTATCACCTACAGTAATGCTGTGAGTATCTTGACTGTTCCACACCTCAGTCTCTCTATCACCTACAGTAATGCTGTGAGTATCTTGACTGTTCCACACCTCAGCCTCGCTATCACCTACAGAACTGCTGTGAGGGTCTTGACTGTTCCACACCTCAGCCTCTCTATCACCTACAGTAATGCTGTGAGGGTCTTGACTGTTCCACACCTCAGCCTCGCTATCACCTACAGTAATGCTATGAGTATCTTGACTGTTCCACACCTCAGCCTCTCTATCACCTACAGTAATGCTGTGAGTATCTTGACTGTTCCACACCTCAGCCTCGCTATCACCTACAGTAATGCTGTGAGTATCTTGACTGTTCCACACCTCAGCCTCGCTATCACCTACAGTAATGCTGTGAGTATCTTGACTGTTCCACACCTCAGCCTCGCTATCACCTACAGTAATGCTGTGAGTATCTTGACTGTTCCACACCTCAGCCCCGCTATCACCTACAGTAATGCTGTGAGTATCTTGACTGTTCCACACCTCAGCCTCGCTATCACCTACAGAAATGCTATGAGTATCTTGACTGTTCCACACCTCAGCCTCGCTATCACCTACAGTAATGCTGTGAGTATCTTGACTGTTCCACACCTCAGCCTCGCTATCACCTACAGTAATGCTGTGAGTATCTTGACTGTTCCACACCTCAGCCTCGCTATCACCTACAGTAATTCTGTGAGTATCTTGACTGTTCCACACCTCAGCCTCGCTATCACCTACAGTAATGCTGTGAGGGTCTTGACTGTTCCACACCTCAGCCTCTCTATCACCTACAGTAATGTTGTGAGTATCTTGACTGTTCCACACCTCAGCCTCGCTATCACCTACAGTAATGCTGTGAGTATCTTGACTATTCCACACCTCAGCCTCTCTATCACCTACAGTAATGTTGTGAGTATCTTGACTGTTCCACACCTCAGCCTCGCTATCACCTACAGTAATGCTGTGAGTATCTTGACTGTTCCACACCTCAGCCTCTCTATCACCTACAGTAATGTTGTGAGTATCTTGACTGTTCCACACCTCAGCCTCGCTATCACCTACAGTAATGCTGTGAGTATCTTGACAGTTCCACACCTCAGCCTCGCTATCACCTACAGTAATGCTGTGAGTATCTTGACTGTTCCACACCTCAGCCTCGCTATCACCTACAGTAATGCTGTGAGTATCTTGACTGTTCCACACCTCAGTCTCTCTATCACCTACAGAACTGCTGTGAGGGTCTTGACTGTTCCACACCTCAGCCTCTCTATCACCTACAGTAATGCTGTGAGTATCTTGACTGTTCCACACCTCAGCCTCGCTATCACCTACAGTAATGCTGTGAGTATCTTGACTGTTCCACACCTCAGCCTCGCTATCACCTACAGTAATGTTGTGAGGGTCTTGACTGTTCCACACCTCAGCCTCGCTATCACCCACAGTAATGCTGTGAGTATCTTGACTGTTCCACACCTCAGCCTCGCTATCACCTACAGTAATGTTGTGAGGGTCTTGACTGTTCCACACCTCAGCCTCGCTATCACCCACATTAATACTGTGAGGGTCTTGACTGTTCTACACCTCAGCCTCTCTATCACCTACAGTAATGCCGTGAGTATCTTGACTGTTCCACACCTCAGCCTCGCTATCACCTACAGTAATGCTGTGAGTATCTTGACTGTTCCACACCTCAGCCTCTCTATCACCTACAGTAATGCTGTGAGTATCTTGACTGTTCCACACCTCAGCCTCGCTATCACCTACAGTAATGCTGTGAGTATCTTGACTGTTCCACACCTCAGCCTCTCTATCACCTACAGTAATGTTGTGAGTATCTTGACTGTTCCACACCTCAGCCTCTCTATCACCTACAGTAATGCTGTGAGTATCTTGACTGTTCCACACCTCAGCCTCTCTATCACCTACAGTAATGTTGTGAGTATCTTGACTGTTCCACACCTCAGCCTCGCTATCACCTACAGTAATGCTGTGAGTATCTTGACTGTTCCACACCTCAGCCTCTCTTTCACCTACAGTAATGCTGTGAGTATCTTGACTGTTCCACACCTCAGCCTCTCTATCACCTACAGTAATGCTGTGAGTATCTTGACTGTTCCACACCTCAGCCTCGCTATCACCTACAGTAATGTTGTGAGTATCTTGACTGTTCCACACCTCAGCCTCGCTATCACCTACAGTAATGCTGTGAGTATCTTGACAGTTCCACACCTCAGCCTCGCTATCACCTACAGTAATGCTGTGAGTAACTTGACTGTTCCACACCTCAGCCTCGCTATCACCTACAGTAATGCTGTGAGTATCTTGACTGTTCCACACCTCAGTCTCTCTATCACCTACAGAACTGCTGTGAGGGTCTTGACTGTTCCACACCTCAGCCTCTCTATCACCTACAGTAATGCTGTGAGTATCTTGACTGTTCCACACCTCAGCCTCGCTATCACCTACAGTAATGCTGTGAGTATCTTGACTGTTCCACACCTCAGCCTCGCTATCACCTACAGTAATGTTGTGAGGGTCTTGACTGTTCCACACCTCAGCCTCGCTATCACCCACAGTAATGCTGTGAGTATCTTGACTGTTCCACACCTCAGCCTCGCTATCACCTACAGTAATGTTGTGAGGGTCTTGACTGTTCCACACCTCAGCCTCGCTATCACCCACATTAATACTGTGAGTATCTTGACTGTTCCACACCTCAGCATCGCTATCACCTACAGTAATGCTGTGAGTATCTTGACTGTTCCACACCTCAGCCTCGCTATCACCTACAGTAATGCTGTGAGGGTCTTGACTGTTCCACACCTCAGCCTCGCTATCACCTACAGTAATACTGTGAGTATCTTGACTGTTCCACACCTCAGCCTCGCTATCACCTACAGTAATGCTGTGAGTATCTTGACTGTTCCACACCTCAGCCTCGCTATCACCTACAGTAATGCTGTGAGTATCTTGACTGTTCCACACCTCAGTCTCTCTATCACCTACAGTAATGCTGTGAGTATCTTGACTGTTCCACACCTCAGCCTCGCTATCACCTACAGAACTGCTGTGAGGGTCTTGACTGTTCCACACCTCAGCCTCTCTATCACCTACAGTAATGCTGTGAGGGTCTTGACTGTTCCACACCTCAGCCTCGCTATCACCTACAGTAATGCTGTGAGTATCTTGACTGTTCCACACCTCAGCATCTCTATCACCTACAGTAATGCTGTGAGTATCTTGACTGTTCCACACCTCAGCCTCTCTATCACCTACAGTAATGCTGTGAGTATCTTGACTGTTCCACACCTCAGCCTCGCTATCACCTACAGTAATGCTGTGAGTATCTTGACTGTTCCACACCTCAGCCTCGCTATCACCTACAGTAATGCTGTGAGTATCTTGACTGTTCCACACCTCAGCCTCGCTATCACCTACAGTAATGCTGTGAGTATCTTGACTGTTCCACACCTCAGCCCCGCTATCACCTACAGTAATGCTGTGAGTATCTTGACTGTTCCACACCTCAGCCTCGCTATCACCTACAGAAATGCTGTGAGTATCTTGACTGTTCCACACCTCAGCCTCGCTATCACCTACAGTAATGCTGTGAGTATCTTGACTGTTCCACACCTCAGCCTCGCTATCACCTACAGTAATGCTGTGAGTATCTTGACTGTTCCACACCTCAGCCTCGCTATCACCTACAGTAATTCTGTGAGTATCTTGACTGTTCCACACCTCAGCCTCGCTATCACCTACAGTAATGCTGTGAGGGTCTTGACTGTTCCCCACCTCAGCCTCTCTATCACCTACAGTAATGTTGTGAGTATCTTGACTGTTCCACACCTCAGCCTCGCTATCACCTACAGTAATGCTGTGAGTATCTTGACTGTTCCACACCTCAGCCTCTCTATCACCTACAGTAATGTTGTGAGTATCTTGACTGTTCCACACCTCAGCCTCGCTATCACCTACAGTAATGCTGTGAGTATCTTGACTGTTCCACACCTCAGCCTCTCTATCACCTACAGTAATGTTGTGAGTATCTTGACTGTTCCACACCTCAGCCGCGCTATCACCTACAGTAATGCTGTGAGGGTCTTGACTGTTCCACACCTCAGCCTCTCTATCACCTACAGTAATGCTGTGAGTACCTTGACTGTTCCACATTTCAGCCTCTCTATCACCTACAGTAATGCTGTGAGTATCTTGACTGTTCCACACCTCAGCCTCGCTATCACCTACAGTAATGCTGTGAGTATCTTGACTGTTCCGCACCTCAGCCTCGCTATCACCTACAGTAATGCTGTGAGTATCTTGACAGTTCCACACCTCAGCCTCTCTATCACCTACAGTAATGCTGTGAGTATCTTGACTGTTCCACACCTCAGACTCGCTATCACCTACAGTAATGCTGTGAGTATCTTGACTGTTCCACACCTCAGCCTCTCTATCACCCACAGTAATGCTGTGAGTATCTTGACTGTTCCAAACCTCAGCCTCGCTATCACCTACAGTAATGCTGTGAGTATCTTGACTGTTCCACACCTCAGCCTCTCTATCACCTACAGTAATGCTGTGAGTATCTTGACTGTTCCACACCTCAGCCTCACTATCACCTACAGAACTGCTGTGAGTATCTTGACTGTTCCACACCTCAGCCTCTCTATCACCTACAGTAATGCTGTGAGTATCTTGACTGTTCCACACCTCAGCCTCACTATCACCTACAGAACTGCTGTGAGTATCTTGACTGTTCCACACCTCAGCCTCTCTATCACCTACAGTAATGCTGTGAGTATCTTGACTGTTCCACACCTCAGTCTCTCTATCACCTACAGTAATGCTGTGAGTATCTTGACTGTTCCACACCTCAGCCTCGCTATCACCTACAGAACTGCTGTGAGGGTCTTGACTGTTCCACACCTCAGCCTCTCTATCACCTACAGTAATGCTGTGAGGGTCTTGACTGTTCCACACCTCAGCCTCGCTATCACCTACAGTAATGCTATGAGTATCTTGACTGTTCCACACCTCAGCCTCTCTATCACCTACAGTAATGCTGTGAGTATCTTGACTGTTCCACACCTCAGCCTCGCTATCACCTACAGTAATGCTGTGAGTATCTTGACTGTTCCACACCTCAGCCTCGCTATCACCTACAGTAATGCTGTGAGTATCTTGACTGTTCCACACCTCAGCCTCGCTATCACCTACAGTAATGCTGTGAGTATCTTGACTGTTCCACACCTCAGCCCCGCTATCACCTACAGTAATGCTGTGAGTATCTTGACTGTTCCACACCTCAGCCTCGCTATCACCTACAGAAATGCTATGAGTATCTTGACTGTTCCACACCTCAGCCTCGCTATCACCTACAGTAATGCTGTGAGTATCTTGACTGTTCCACACCTCAGCCTCGCTATCACCTACAGTAATGCTGTGAGTATCTTGACTGTTCCACACCTCAGCCTCGCTATCACCTACAGTAATTCTGTGAGTATCTTGACTGTTCCACACCTCAGCCTCGCTATCACCTACAGTAATGCTGTGAGGGTCTTGACTGTTCCACACCTCAGCCTCTCTATCACCTACAGTAATGTTGTGAGTATCTTGACTGTTCCACACCTCAGCCTCGCTATCACCTACAGTAATGCTGTGAGTATCTTGACTATTCCACACCTCAGCCTCTCTATCACCTACAGTAATGTTGTGAGTATCTTGACTGTTCCACACCTCAGCCTCGCTATCACCTACAGTAATGCTGTGAGTATCTTGACTGTTCCACACCTCAGCCTCTCTATCACCTACAGTAATGTTGTGAGTATCTTGACTGTTCCACACCTCAGCCTCGCTATCACCTACAGTAATGCTGTGAGTATCTTGACAGTTCCACACCTCAGCCTCGCTATCACCTACAGTAATGCTGTGAGTATCTTGACTGTTCCACACCTCAGCCTCGCTATCACCTACAGTAATGCTGTGAGTATCTTGACTGTTCCACACCTCAGTCTCTCTATCACCTACAGAACTGCTGTGAGGGTCTTGACTGTTCCACACCTCAGCCTCTCTATCACCTACAGTAATGCTGTGAGTATCTTGACTGTTCCACACCTCAGCCTCGCTATCACCTACAGTAATGCTGTGAGTATCTTGACTGTTCCACACCTCAGCCTCGCTATCACCTACAGTAATGTTGTGAGGGTCTTGACTGTTCCACACCTCAGCCTCGCTATCACCCACAGTAATGCTGTGAGTATCTTGACTGTTCCACACCTCAGCCTCGCTATCACCTACAGTAATGTTGTGAGGGTCTTGACTGTTCCACACCTCAGCCTCGCTATCACCCACATTAATACTGTGAGTATCTTGACTGTTCCACACCTCAGCATCGCTATCACCTACAGTAATGCTGTGAGTATCTTGACTGTTCCACACCTCAGCCTCGCTATCACCTACAGTAATGCTGTGAGGGTCTTGACTGTTCCACACCTCAGCCTCGCTATCACCTACAGTAATACTGTGAGTATCTTGACTGTTCCACACCTCAGCCTCGCTATCACCTACAGTAATGCTGTGAGTATCTTGACTGTTCCACACCTCAGCCTCGCTATCACCTACAGTAATGCTGTGAGTATCTTGACTGTTCCACACCTCAGTCTCTCTATCACCTACAGTAATGCTGTGAGTATCTTGACTGTTCCACACCTCAGCCTCGCTATCACCTACAGAACTGCTGTGAGGGTCTTGACTGTTCCACACCTCAGCCTCTCTATCACCTACAGTAATGCTGTGAGGGTCTTGACTGTTCCACACCTCAGCCTCGCTATCACCTACAGTAATGCTGTGAGTATCTTGACTGTTCCACACCTCAGCATCTCTATCACCTACAGTAATGCTGTGAGTATCTTGACTGTTCCACACCTCAGCCTCTCTATCACCTACAGTAATGCTGTGAGTATCTTGACTGTTCCACACCTCAGCCTCGCTATCACCTACAGTAATGCTGTGAGTATCTTGACTGTTCCACACCTCAGCCTCGCTATCACCTACAGTAATGCTGTGAGTATCTTGACTGTTCCACACCTCAGCCTCGCTATCACCTACAGTAATGCTGTGAGTATCTTGACTGTTCCACACCTCAGCCCCGCTATCACCTACAGTAATGCTGTGAGTATCTTGACTGTTCCACACCTCAGCCTCGCTATCACCTACAGAAATGCTGTGAGTATCTTGACTGTTCCACACCTCAGCCTCGCTATCACCTACAGTAATGCTGTGAGTATCTTGACTGTTCCACACCTCAGCCTCGCTATCACCTACAGTAATGCTGTGAGTATCTTGACTGTTCCACACCTCAGCCTCGCTATCACCTACAGTAATTCTGTGAGTATCTTGACTGTTCCACACCTCAGCCTCGCTATCACCTACAGTAATGCTGTGAGGGTCTTGACTGTTCCACACCTCAGCCTCTCTATCACCTACAGTAATGTTGTGAGTATCTTGACTGTTCCACACCTCAGCCTCGCTATCACCTACAGTAATGCTGTGAGTATCTTGACTGTTCCACACCTCAGCCTCTCTATCACCTACAGTAATGTTGTGAGTATCTTGACTGTTCCACACCTCAGCCTCGCTATCACCTACAGTAATGCTGTGAGTATCTTGACTGTTCCACACCTCAGCCTCTCTATCACCTACAGTAATGTTGTGAGTATCTTGACTGTTCCACACCTCAGCCTCGCTATCACCTACAGTAATGCTGTGAGTATCTTGACTGTTCCACACCTCAGCCTCTCTATCACCTACAGTAATGTTGTGAGTATCTTGACTGTTCCACACCTCAGCCGCGCTATCACCTACAGTAATGCTGTGAGGGTCTTGACTGTTCCACACCTCAGCCTCTCTATCACCTACAGTAATGCTGTGAGTACCTTGACTGTTCCACATTTCAGCCTCTCTATCACCTACAGTAATGCTGTGAGTATCTTGACTGTTCCACACCTCAGCCTCGCTATCACCTACAGTAATGCTGTGAGTATCTTGACTGTTCCGCACCTCAGCCTCGCTATCACCTACAGTAATGCTGTGAGTATCTTGACAGTTCCACACCTCAGCCTCTCTATCACCTACAGTAATGCTGTGAGTATCTTGACTGTTCCACACCGCAGACTCGCTATCACCTACAGTAATGCTGTGAGTATCTTGACTGTTCCACACCTCAGCCTCTCTATCACCCACAGTAATGCTGTGAGTATCTTGACTGTTCCAAACCTCAGCCTCGCTATCACCTACAGTAATGCTGTGAGTATCTTGACTGTTCCACACCTCAGCCTCTCTATCACCTACAGTAATGCTGTGAGTATCTTGACTGTTCCACACCTCAGCCTCACTATCACCTACAGAACTGCTGTGAGTATCTTGACTGTTCCACACCTCAGCCTCTCTATCACCTACAGTAATGCTGTGAGTATCTTGACTGTTCCACACCTCAGCCTCACTATCACCTACAGAACTGCTGTGAGTATCTTGACTGTTCCACACCTCAGCCTCTCTATCACCTACAGTAATGCTGTGAGTATCTTGACTGTTCCACACCTCAGTCTCTCTATCACCTACAGTAATGCTGTGAGTATCTTGACTGTTCCACACCTCAGCCTCGCTATCACCTACAGAACTGCTGTGAGGGTCTTGACTGTTCCACACCTCAGCCTCTCTATCACCTACAGTAATGCTGTGAGGGTCTTGACTGTTCCACACCTCAGCCTCGCTATCACCTAC
Organism: Eledone cirrhosa; assembly: GCA_964016885.1. Taxonomy (NCBI): domain Eukaryota; kingdom Metazoa; phylum Mollusca; class Cephalopoda; order Octopoda; family Eledonidae; genus Eledone; species Eledone cirrhosa. Next base: position 340,617,171 of record OZ024741.1, read on the forward strand.
AGTAATGCTGTGAGTATCTTGACTGTTCCACACCTCAGCCTCTCTATCACCTACAGTAATGCTGTGAGTATCTTGACTGTTCCACACCTCAGCCTCGCTATCACCTACAGTAATATTGTGAGTATCTTGACTGTTCCACACCTCAGCCTCGCTATCACCTACAGTAATGCTGTGAGTATCTTGACTGTTCCACACCTCAGCCTCGCTATCACCTACAGTAATGCTGTGAGTATCTTGACTGTTCCACACCTCAGCCCCGCTATCACCTACAGTAATGCTGTGAGTATCTTGACTGTTCCACACCTCAGCCTCGCTATCACCTACAGAAATGCTATGAGTATCTTGACTGTTCCACACCTCAGCCTCGCTATCACCTACAGTAATGCTGTGAGTATCTTGACTGTTCCACACCTCAGCCTCGCTATCACCTACAGTAATGCTGTGAGTATCTTGACTGTTCCACACCTCAGCCTCGCTATCACCTACAGTAATTCTGTGAGTATCTTGACTGTTCCACACCTCAGCCTCGCTATCACCTACAGTAATGCTGTGAGGGTCTTGACTGTTCCACACCTCAGCCTCTCTATCACCTACAGTAATGTTGTGAGTATCTTGACTGTTCCACACCTCAGCCTCGCTATCACCTACAGTAATGCTGTGAGTATCTTGACTGTTCCACACCTCAGCCTCTCTATCACCTACAGTAATGTTGTGAGTATCTTGACTGTTCCACACCTCAGCCTCGCTATCACCTACAGTAATGCTGTGAGTATCTTGACTGTTCCACACCTCAGCCTCTCTATCACCTACAGTAATGTTGTGAGTATCTTGACTGTTCCACACCTCAGCCGCGCTATCACCTACAGTAATGCTGTGAGGGTCTTGACTGTTCCACACCTCAGCCTCTCTATCACCTACAGTAATGCTGTGAGTACCTTGACTGTTCCACATTTCAGCCTCTCTATCACCTACAGTAATGCTGTGAGTATCTTGACTGTTCCACACCTCAGCCTCTCTATCACCTACAGTAATGCTGTGAGTATCTTGACTGTTCCACACCTCAGACTCGCTATCACCTACAGTAATGCTGTGAGTATCTTGACTGTTCCACACCTCAGCCTCTCTATCACCCACAGTAATGCTGTGAGTATCTTGACTGTTCCAAACCTCAGCCTCGCTATCACCTACAGTAATGCTGTGAGTATCTTGACTGTTCCACACCTCAGCCTCTCTATCACCTACAGTAATGCTGTGAGTATCTTGACTGTTCCACACCTCAGCCTCACTATCACCTACAGAACTGCTGTGAGTATCTTGACTGTTCCACACCTCAGCCTCTCTATCACCTACAGTAATGCTGTGAGTATCTTGACTGTTCCACACCTCAGCCTCTCAATCACCTACAGTAATGCTGTGAGGGTCTTGACTGTTCCACACCTCAGCCTCGCTATCACCTACAGTAATGCTGTGAGTATCTTGACTGTTCCACACCTCAGCCTCGCTATCACCTACAGTAATGTTGTGAGTATCTTGACTGTTCCACACCTCAGCCTCTCTATCACCTACAGTAATGCTGTGAGTATCTTGACTGTTCCACACCTCAGCCTCGCTATCACCTACAGTAATACTGTGAGGGTCTTGACTGTTCCACACCTCAGCCTCGCTATCACCTACAGTAATGCTGTGAGTATCTTGACTGTTCCACACCTCAGCCTCGCTATCACCTACAGTAATGCTGTGAGGGTCTTGACTGTTCCACACCTCAGCCTCTCTATCACCTACAGTAATGCTGTGAGTATCTTGACTGTTCCACACCTCAGCCTCTCTATCACCTACAGTAATGCTGGGAGTATCTTGACTGTTCCACACCTCAGCCTCGCTATCAACTACAGTAATGCTGTGAGTATCTTGACTGTTCCACACCTCAGCCTCGCTATCACCTACAGTAATACTGTGAGTATCTTGACTGTTCCACACCTCAGCCTCTCTATCACCTACAGTAATGCTGTGAGTATCTTGACTGTTCCACACCTCAGCCTCTCTATCACCTACAGTAATTCTGTGAGTATCTTGACTGTTCCACACCTCAGCCTCGCTATCACCTACGATAATGCTGTGAGTATCTTGACTGTTCCACACCTCAGCCTCGCTATTACCTACAGTAATACTGTGAGTATCTTGACTGTTCCACACCTCAGCCTCTCTATCACCTACAGTAATGCTGTGAGTATCTTGACTGTTCCACACCTCAGTCTCTCTATCACCTACAGAACTGCTGTGAGGGTTTGACTGTTCCACACCTCAGCCTCTCTATCACCTACAGAACTGCTGTGAGGGTTTGACTGTTTCACACCTCAGCCTCTCTATCACCTACAGTAATGCTGTGAGTATCTTGACTGTTCCACACCTCAGCCTCTCTATCACCTACAGTAATGTTGTGAGTATCTTGACTGTTCCACACCTCAGCCTCTCTATCACCTACAGTAATGCTGTGAGGGTTTGACTGTTCCACACCTCAGCCTCTCTATCACCTACAGAATTGCTGTGAGGGTTTGACTGTTCCACACCTCAGCCTCTCTATCACCTACATTAATGCTGTGAGTATCTTGACTGTTCCACACCTCAGCCTCTCTATCACCTACAGTAATGTTGTGAGTATCTTGACTGTTCCACACCTCAGCCTCTCTATCACCTACAGTAATACTGTGAGTATCTTGACAGTTCCACACCTCAGCCTCGCTATCACCTACAGTAATGCTGTGAGGGTTTGACTGTTCCACACCTCAGCCTCTCTATCACCTACAGAATTGCTGTGAGGGTTTGACTGTTCCACACCTCAGCCTCTCTATCACCTACATTAATGCTGTGAGTATCTTGACTGTTCCACACCTCAGCCTCTCTATCACCTACAGTAATGTTGTGAGTATCTTGACTGTTCCACACCTCAGCCTCGCTATCACCTACAGTAATGCTGTGAGGGTCTTGACTGTTCCACACCTCAGCCTCTCTATCACCTACAGTAATGCTGTGAGTATCTTGACTGTTCCACACCTCAGCCTCTCTATCACCTACAGTAATGCGGGGAGTATCTTGACTGTTCTACACCTCAGCCTCTCTATCACCTACAGTAATGCTGTGAGTATCTTGACTGTTCCACACCTCAGCCTCTCTATCACCTACAGTAATGCTGTGAGTATCTTGACTGTTCCACACCTCAGCCTCGCTATCACCTACAGTAATGCTGTGAGGGTCTTGACTGTTCCACACCTCAGCCTCTCTATCACCTACAGTAATGCGTTTAGTATCTTGACTGTTCCACACCTCAGCCTTGCTATCATCTTCAGTAATGCTGTGAGGGTCTTGACTGTTCTACACCTCAGCCTCTCTATCACCTACAGTAATGCTGTGAGTATCTTGACTGTTCCACACCTCAGCCTCTCTATCACCTACAGTAATGTTGTGAGTATCTTGACTGTTCCACACCTCAGCCTCTCTATCACCTACAGTAATGCTGTGAGTATCTTGACTGTTCCACACCTCAGCCTTGCTATCATCTACAGTAATGCTGTGAGGGTCTTGACTGTTCTACACCTCAGCCTCTCTATCACCTACAGTAATGCCGTGAGTATCTTGACTGTTCCACACCTCAGCCTCGCTATCACCTACAGTAATGCTGTGAGTATCTTGACTGTTCCACACCTCAGCCTCTCTATCACCTACAGTAATGCTGTGAGTATCTTGACTGTTCCACACCTCAGCCTCGCTATCACCTACAGTAATGCTGTGAGTATCTTGACTGTTCCACACCTCAGCCTCTCTATCACCTACAGTAATGTTGTGAGTATCTTGACTGTTCCACACCTCAGCCTCTCTATCACCTACAGTAATGCTGTGAGTATCTTGACTGTTCCACACCTCAGCCTCTCTATCACCTACAGTAATGTTGTGAGTATCTTGACTGTTCCACACCTCAGCCTCGCTATCACCTACAGTAATGCTGTGAGTATCTTGACTGTTCCACACCTCAGCCTCTCTATCACCTACAGTAATGCTGTGAGTATCTTGACTGTTCCACACCTCAGCCTCTCTATCACCTACAGTAATGCTGTGAGTATCTTGACTGTTCCACACCTCAGCCTCGCTATCACCTACAGTAATGTTGTGAGTATCTTGACTGTTCCACACCTCAGCCTCGCTATCACCTACAGTAATGCTGTGAGTATCTTGACAGTTCCACACCTCAGCCTCGCTATCACCTACAGTAATGCTGTGAGTATCTTCACTGTTCCACACCTCAGCCTCGCTATCACCTACAGTAATGCTGTGAGTATCTTGACTGTTCCACACCTCAGTCTCTCTATCACCTACAGAACTGCTGTGAGGGTCTTGACTGTTCCACACCTCAGCCTCTCTATCACCTACAGTAATACTGTGAGGGTCTTGACTGTTCCACACCTCAGCCTCGCTATCACCTACAGTAATGCTGTGAGTATCTTGACTGTTCCACACCTCAGCCTCGCTATCACCTACAGTAATGCTGTGAGGGTCTTGACTGTTCCACACCTCAGCCTCTCTATCACCTACAGTAATGCTGTGAGTATCTTGACTGTTCCACACCTCAGCCTCTCTATCACCTACAGTAATGCTGGGAGTATCTTGACTGTTCCACACCTCAGCCTCGCTATCAACTACAGTAATGCTGTGAGTATCTTGACTGTTCCACACCTCAGCCTCGCTATCACCTACAGTAATACTGTGAGTATCTTGACTGTTCCACACCTCAGCCTCTCTATCACCTACAGTAATGCTGTGAGTATCTTGACTGTTCCACACCTCAGCCTCTCTATCACCTACAGTAATTCTGTGAGTATCTTGACTGTTCCACACCTCAGCCTCGCTATCACCTACGATAATGCTGTGAGTATCTTGACTGTTCCACACCTCAGCCTCGCTATTACCTACAGTAATACTGTGAGTATCTTGACTGTTCCACACCTCAGCCTCTCTATCACCTACAGTAATGCTGTGAGTATCTTGACTGTTCCACACCTCAGTCTCTCTATCACCTACAGAACTGCTGTGAGGGTTTGACTGTTCCACACCTCAGCCTCTCTATCACCTACAGAACTGCTGTGAGGGTTTGACTGTTTCACACCTCAGCCTCTCTATCACCTACAGTAATGCTGTGAGTATCTTGACTGTTCCACACCTCAGCCTCTCTATCACCTACAGTAATGTTGTGAGTATCTTGACTGTTCCACACCTCAGCCTCTCTATCACCTACAGTAATGCTGTGAGGGTTTGACTGTTCCACACCTCAGCCTCTCTATCACCTACAGAATTGCTGTGAGGGTTTGACTGTTCCACACCTCAGCCTCTCTATCACCTACATTAATGCTGTGAGTATCTTGACTGTTCCACACCTCAGCCTCTCTATCACCTACAGTAATGTTGTGAGTATCTTGACTGTTCCACACCTCAGCCTCTCTATCACCTACAGTAATACTGTGAGTATCTTGACAGTTCCACACCTCAGCCTCGCTATCACCTACAGTAATGCTGTGAGGGTTTGACTGTTCCACACCTCAGCCTCTCTATCACCTACAGAATTGCTGTGAGGGTTTGACTGTTCCACACCTCAGCCTCTCTATCACCTACATTAATGCTGTGAGTATCTTGACTGTTCCACACCTCAGCCTCTCTATCACCTACAGTAATGTTGTGAGTATCTTGACTGTTCCACACCTCAGCCTCGCTATCACCTACAGTAATGCTGTGAGGGTCTTGACTGTTCCACACCTCAGCCTCTCTATCACCTACAGTAATGCTGTGAGTATCTTGACTGTTCCACACCTCAGCCTCTCTATCACCTACAGTAATGCGGGGAGTATCTTGACTGTTCTACACCTCAGCCTCTCTATCACCTACAGTAATGCTGTGAGTATCTTGACTGTTCCACACCTCAGCCTCTCTATCACCTACAGTAATGCTGTGAGTATCTTGACTGTTCCACACCTCAGCCTCGCTATCACCTACAGTAATGCTGTGAGGGTCTTGACTGTTCCACACCTCAGCCTCTCTATCACCTACAGTAATGCGTTTAGTATCTTGACTGTTCCACACCTCAGCCTTGCTATCATCTTCAGTAATGCTGTGAGGGTCTTGACTGTTCTACACCTCAGCCTCTCTATCACCTACAGTAATGCTGTGAGTATCTTGACTGTTCCACACCTCAGCCTCTCTATCACCTACAGTAATGTTGTGAGTATCTTGACTGTTCCACACCTCAGCCTCTCTATCACCTACAGTAATGCTGTGAGTATCTTGACTGTTCCACACCTCAGCCTTGCTATCATCTACAGTAATGCTGTGAGGGTCTTGACTGTTCTACACCTCAGCCTCTCTATCACCTACAGTAATGCCGTGAGTATCTTGACTGTTCCACACCTCAGCCTCGCTATCACCTACAGTAATGCTGTGAGTATCTTGACTGTTCCACACCTCAGCCTCTCTATCACCTACAGTAATGCTGTGAGTATCTTGACTGTTCCACACCTCAGCCTCGCTATCACCTACAGTAATGCTGTGAGTATCTTGACTGTTCCACACCTCAGCCTCTCTATCACCTACAGTAATGTTGTGAGTATCTTGACTGTTCCACACCTCAGCCTCTCTATCACCTACAGTAATGCTGTGAGTATCTTGACTGTTCCACACCTCAGCCTCTCTATCACCTACAGTAATGTTGTGAGTATCTTGACTGTTCCACACCTCAGCCTCGCTATCACCTACAGTAATGCTGTGAGTATCTTGACTGTTCCACACCTCAGCCTCTCTATCACCTACAGTAATGCTGTGAGTATCTTGACTGTTCCACACCTCAGCCTCTCTATCACCTACAGTAATGCTGTGAGTATCTTGACTGTTCCACACCTCAGCCTCGCTATCACCTACAGTAATGTTGTGAGTATCTTGACTGTTCCACACCTCAGCCTCGCTATCACCTACAGTAATGCTGTGAGTATCTTGACAGTTCCACACCTCAGCCTCGCTATCACCTACAGTAATGCTGTGAGTATCTTCACTGTTCCACACCTCAGCCTCGCTATCACCTACAGTAATGCTGTGAGTATCTTGACTGTTCCACACCTCAGTCTCTCTATCACCTACAGAACTGCTGTGAGGGTCTTGACTGTTCCACACCTCAGCCTCTCTATCACCTACAGTAATGCTGTGAGTATCTTGACTGTTCCACACCTCAGCCTCGCTATCACCTACAGTAATGCTGTGAGTATCTTGACTGTTCCACACCTCAGCCTCGCTATCACCTACAGTAATGTTGTGAGGGTCTTGACTGTTCCACACCTCAGCCTCGCTATCACCCACAGTAATACTGTGAGTATCTTGACTGTTCCACACCTCAGCATCGCTATCACCTACAGTAATGCTGTGAGTATCTTGACTGTTCCACACCTCAGCCTCGCTATCACCTACAGTAATGCTGTGAGGGTCTTGACTGTTCCACACCTCAGCCTCGCTATCACCTACAGTAATACTGTGAGTATCTTGACTGTTCCACACCTCAGCCTCGCTATCACCTACAGTAATGCTGTGAGTATCTTGACTGTTCCACACCTCAGCCTCGCTATCACCTACAGTAATGCTGTGAGTATCTTGACTGTTCCACACCTCAGTCTCTCTATCACCTACAGTAATGCTGTGAGTATCTTGACTGTTCCACACCTCAGCCTCGCTATCACCTACAGAACTGCTGTGAGGGTCTTGACTGTTCCACACCTCAGCCTCTCTATCACCTACAGTAATGCTGTGAGGGTCTTGACTGTTCCACACCTCAGCCTCGCTATCACCTACAGTAATGCTGTGAGTATCTTGACTGTTCCACACCTCAGCATCTCTATCACCTACAGTAATGCTGTGAGTATCTTGACTGTTCCACACCTCAGCCTCTCTATCACCTACAGTAATGCTGTGAGTATCTTGACTGTTCCACACCTCAGCCTCGCTATCACCTACAGTAATGCTGTGAGTATCTTGACTGTTCCACACCTCAGCCTCGCTATCACCTACAGTAATGCTGTGAGTATCTTGACTGTTCCACACCTCAGCCTCGCTATCACCTACAGTAATGCTGTGAGTATCTTGACTGTTCCACACCTCAGCCCCGCTATCACCTACAGTAATGCTGTGAGTATCTTGACTGTTCCACACCTCAGCCTCGCTATCACCTACAGAAATGCTGTGTGTATCTTGACTGTTCCACACCTCAGCCTCGCTATCACCTACAGTAATGCTGTGAGTATCTTGACTGTTCCACACCTCAGCCTCGCTATCACCTACAGTAATGCTGTGAGTATCTTGACTGTTCCACACCTCAGCCTCGCTATCACCTACAGTAATTCTGTGAGTATCTTGACTGTTCCACACCTCAGCCTCGCTATCACCTACAGTAATGATGTGAGGGTCTTGACTGTTCCACACCTCAGCCTCTCTATCACCTACAGTAATGTTGTGAGTATCTTGACTGTTCCACACCTCAGCCTCGCTATCACCTACAGTAATGCTGTGAGTATCTTGACTGTTCCACACCTCAGCCTCTCTATCACCTACAGTAATGTTGTGAGTATCTTGACTGTTCCACACCTCAGCCTCGCTATCACCTACAGTAATGCTGTGAGTATCTTGACTGTTCCACACCTCAGCCTCTCTATCACCTACAGTAATGTTGTGAGTATCTTGACTGTTCCACACCTCAGCCGCGCTATCACCTACAGTAATGCTGTGAGGGTCTTGACTGTTCCACACCTCAGCCTCTCTATCACCTACAGTAATGCTGTGAGTACCTTGACTGTTCCACATTTCAGCCTCTCTATCACCTACAGTAATGCTGTGAGTATCTTGACTGTTCCACACCTCAGCCTCGCTATCACCTACAGTAATGCTGTGAGTATCTTGACTGTTCCGCACCTCAGCCTCGCTATCACCTACAGTAATGCTGTGAGTATCTTGACAGTTCCACACCTCAGCCTCTCTATCACCTACAGTAATGCTGTGAGTATCTTGACTGTTCCACACCTCAGACTCGCTATCACCTACAGTAATGCTGTGAGTATCTTGACTGTTCCACACCTCAGCCTCTCTATCACCCACAGTAATGCTGTGAGTATCTTGACTGTTCCAAACCTCAGCCTCGCTATCACCTACAGTAATGCTGTGAGTATCTTGACTGTTCCACACCTCAGCCTCTCTATCATCTACAGTAATGCTGTGAGTATCTTGACTGTTCCACACCTCAGCCTCACTATCACCTACAGAACTGCTGTGAGTATCTTGACTGTTCCACACCTCAGCCTCTCTATCACCTACAGTAATGCTGTGAGTATCTTGACTGTTCCACACCTCAGCCTCGCTATCACCTACAGTAATGCTGTGATTATCTTGACTGTTCCACACCTCAGTCTCGCTATCACCTACAGTAATGCTGTGAGTATCTTGACTGTTCCACACCTCAGTCTCTCTATCACCTACAGAACTGCTGTGAGGGTCTTGACTGTTCCACACCTCAGCCTCTCTATCACCTACAGTAATGCTGTGAGTATATTGACTGTTCCACACCTCAGCCTCGCTATCACCTACAGTAATGCTGTGAGTATCTTGACTGTTCCGCACCTCAGCCTCGCTATCACCTACAGTAATGTTGTGAGGGTCTTGACTGTTCCACACCTCAGCCTCGCTATCACCCACAGTAATGCTGTGAGTATCTTGACTGTTCCACACCTCAGCCTCGCTATCACCTACAGTAATGTTGTGAGGGTCTTGACTGTTCCACACCTCAGCCTCGCTATCACCCACAGTAATACTGTGAGTATCTTGACTGTTCCACACCTCAGCATCGCTATCACCTACAGTAATGCTGTGAGTATCTTGACTGTTCCACACCTCAGCCTCGCTATCACCTACAGTAATGCTGTGAGGGTCTTGACTGTTCCACACCTCAGCCTCGCTATCACCTACAGTAATACTGTGAGTATCTTGACTGTTCCACACCTCAGCCTCGCTATCACCTACAGTAATGCTGTGAGTATCTTGACTGTTCCACACCTCAGCCTCGCTATCACCTACAGTAATGCTGTGAGTATCTTGACTGTTCCACACCTCAGTCTCTCTATCACCTACAGTAATGCTGTGAGTATCTTGACTGTTCCACACCTCAGCCTCGCTATCACCTACAGAACTGCTGTGAGGGTCTTGACTGTTCCACACCTCAGCCTCTCTATCACCTACAGTAATGCTGTGAGGGTCTTGACTGTTCCACACCTCAGCCTCTCTATCACCTACAGTACTGTTGTGAGTATCTTGACTGTTCCACACCTCAGCCTCGCTATCACCTACAGTAATGCTGTGAGTATCTTGACTGTTCCACACCTCAGCCTCTCTATCACCTACAGTAATGCTGTGAGGGTCTTGACTGTTCCACACCTCAGCCTCTCTATCACCTACAGTACTGTTGTGAGTATCTTGACTGTTCCACACCTCAGCCTCGCTATCACCTACAGTAATGCTGTGAGTATCTTGACTGTTCAACACCTCAGCCTCTCTATCACCTACAGTAATGCTGTGAGTATCTTGACTGTTCCACACCTCAGCCTCTCTATCACCTACAGTAATGCTGTGAGTATCTTGACTGTTCCACACCTCAGCCTCGCTATCACCTACAGTAATGCTGTGAGTATCTTGACTGTTCCACACCTCAGCCTCGCTATCACCTACAGTAATGCTGTGAGTATCTTGACTGTTCCACACCTCAGCCTCGCTATCACCTACAGTAATGCTGTGAGTATCTTGACTGTTCCACACCTCAGCCCCGCTATCACCTACAGTAATGCTGTGAGTATCTTGACTGTTCCACACCTCAGCCTCGCTATCACCTACAGAAATGCTGTGAGTATCTTGACTGTTCCACACCTCAGCCTCGCTATCACCTACAGTAATGCTGTGAGTATCTTGACTGTTCCACACCTCAGCCTCGCTATCACCTACAGTAATGCTGTGAGTATCTTGACTGTTCCACACCTCAGCCTCGCTATCACCTACAGTAATTCTGTGAGTATCTTGACTGTTCCACACCTCAGCCTCGCTATCACCTACAGTAATGCTGTGAGGGTCTTGACTGTTCTACACCTCAGCCTCTCTATCACCTACAGTAATGCTGTGAGTATCTTGACTGTTCCACACCTCAGCCTCTCTATCACCCACAGTAATGCTGTGAGTATCTTGTCTGTTCCAAACCTCAGCCTCGCTATCACCTACAGTAATGCTGTGAGTATCTTGACTGTTCCACACCTCAGCCCCGCTATCACCTACAGTAATGCTGTGAGTATCTTGACTGTTCCACACCTCAGCCTCTCTATCATCTACAGTAATACTGTGAGTATCTTAACTGTTCCACACCTCAGCCTCTCTATCACCTACAGTAATGCTGTGAGTATCTTGACTGTTCCACACCTCAGCCTCGCTGTCACCTACAGTAATGCTGTGAGTATCTTGACTGTTCCACACCTCAGCATCGCTATCACCTACAGTAATGCTGTGATTATCTTGACTGTTCCACACCTCAGTCTCGCTATCACCTACAGTAATGCTGTGAGTATCTTGACTGTTCCACACCTCAGCCTCGCTGTCACCTACAGTAATGCTGTGAGTATCTTGACTGTTCCACACCTCAGCCTCGCTGTCACCTACAGTAATGCTGTGAGTATCTTGACTGTTCCACACCTCAGCCTCTCTATCACCTACAGTAATGCTGTGAGTATCTTGACTGTTCCACACCTCAGCCTCGCTATCACCCACAGTAATGCTGTGAGTATCTTGACTGTTCCACACCTCAGTCTCGCTATCACCTACAGTAATGCTGTGAGTATCTTGACTGTTCCACACCTCAGCCTCGCTATCACCCACAGTAATGCTTTGAGTATCTTGACTGTTCCACACCTCAGCCTCGCTATCACCTACAGTAATGCTGTGAGGGTCTTGACTGTTCCACACCTCAGCCTCGCTATCACCTACAGTAATACTGTGAGTATCTTGACTGTTCCACACCTCAGCCTCGCTATCACCTACTGTAATGCTGTGAGTATCTTGACTGTTCCACACCTCAGCCTCGCTATCACCTACAGTAATGCTGTGAGTATCTTGACTGTTCCACACCTCAGTCTCTCTATCACCTACAGTAATGCTGTGAGTATCTTGACTGTTCCACACCTCAGCCTCGCTATCACCTACAGAACTGCTGTGAGGGTCTTGACTGTTCCACACCTCAGCCTCTCTATCACCTACAGTAATGCTGTGAGGGTCTTGACTGTTCCACACCTCAGCCTCTCTATCACCTACAGTACTGTTGTGAGTATCTTGACTGTTCCACACCTCAGCCTCGCTATCACCTACAGTAATGCTGTGAGTATCTTGACTGTTCCACACCTCAGCCTCTCTATCACCTACAGTAATGCTGTGAGGGTCTTGACTGTTCCACACCTCAGCCTCTCTATCACCTACAGTACTGTTGTGAGTATCTTGACTGTTCCACACCTCAGCCTCGCTATCACCTACAGTAATGCTGTGAGTATCTTGACTGTTCAACACCTCAGCCTCTCTATCACCTACAGTAATGCTGTGAGTATCTTGACTGTTCCACACCTCAGCCTCTCTATCACCTACAGTAATGCTGTGAGTATCTTGACTGTTCCACACCTCAGCCTCGCTATCACCTACAGTAATGCTGTGAGTATCTTGACTGTTCCACACCTCAGCCTCGCTATCACCTACAGTAATGCTGTGAGTATCTTGACTGTTCCACACCTCAGCCTCGCTATCACCTACAGTAATGCTGTGAGTATCTTGACTGTTCCACACCTCAGCCCCGCTATCACCTACAGTAATGCTGTGAGTATCTTGACTGTTCCACACCTCAGCCTCGCTATCACCTACAGAAATGCTGTGAGTATCTTGACTGTTCCACACCTCAGCCTCGCTATCACCTACAGTAATGCTGTGAGTATCTTGACTGTTCCACACCTCAGCCTCGCTATCACCTACAGTAATGCTGTGAGTATCTTGACTGTTCCACACCTCAGCCTCGCTATCACCTACAGTAATTCTGTGAGTATCTTGACTGTTCCACACCTCAGCCTCGCTATCACCTACAGTAATGCTGTGAGGGTCTTGACTGTTCAACACCTCAGCCTCTCTATCACCTACAGTAATGCTGTGAGTATCTTGACTGTTCCACACCTCAGCCTCTCTATCACCCACAGTAATGCTGTGAGTATCTTGTCTGTTCCAAACCTCAGCCTCGCTATCACCTACAGTAATGCTGTGAGTATCTTGACTGTTCCACACCTCAGCCCCGCTATCACCTACAGTAATGCTGTGAGTATCTTGACTGTTCCACACCTCAGCCTCTCTATCATCTACAGTAATACTGTGAGTATCTTAACTGTTCCACACCTCAGCCTCTCTATCACCTACAGTAATGCTGTGAGTATCTTGACTGTTCCACACCTCAGCCTCGCTGTCACCTACAGTAATGCTGTGAGTATCTTGACTGTTCCACACCTCAGCATCGCTATCACCTACAGTAATGCTGTGAGTATCTTGACTGTTCCACACCTCAGTCTCGCTATCACCTACAGTAATGCTGTGAGTATCTTGACTGTTCCACACCTCAGCCTCGCTGTCACCTACAGTAATGCTGTGAGTATCTTGACTGTTCCACACCTCAGCCTCGCTGTCACCTACAGTAATGCTGTGAGTATCTTGACTGTTCCACACCTCAGCCTCTCTATCACCTACAGTAATGCTGTGAGTATCTTGACTGTTCCACACCTCAGCCTCGCTATCACCCACAGTAATGCTGTGAGTATCTTGACTGTTCCACACCTCAGTCTCGCTATCACCTACAGTAATGCTGTGAGTATCTTGACTGTTCCACACCTCAGCCTCGCTGTCACCTACAGTAATGCTGTGAGTATCTTGACTGTTCCACACCTCAGCCTCGCTGTCACCTACAGTAATGCTGTGAGTATCTTGACTGTTCCACACCTCAGCCTCTCTATCATCTACAGTAATGCTGTAAGTATCTTGACTGTTCCACACCTCAGCCTCTCTATCATCTACAGTAATACTGTGAGTATCTTGACTGTTCCACACCTCAGCCTCTCTATCATCTACAGTAATGCTGTGAGTATCTTGACTGTTCCACACCTCAGCCTCGCTATCACCTACAGTAATGCTGTGAGTATCTTGACTGTTCCACACCTCAGTCTCGCTATCACCCACAGTAATACTGTGAGTATCTTGACTGTTCCACACCTCAGCCTCTCTATCATCTACAGTAATGCTGTGAGTATCTTGACTGTTCCACACCTCAGCCTCGCTGTCACCTACAGTAATGCTGTGAGGGTCTTGACTGTTCCACACCTCAGCCTCGCTATCACCTACAGTAATGCTGTGAGTATCTTGACTGTTCCACACCTCAGCCTCGCTATCACCTACAGTAATGCTGTGAGTATCTTGACTGTTCCACACCTCAGTCTCGCTATCACCCACAGTAATACTGTGAGTATCTTGACTGTTCCACACCTCAGCCTCTCTATCATCTACAGTAATGCTGTGAGTATCTTGACTGTTCCACACCTCAGCCTCGCTGTCACCTACAGTAATGCTGTGAGTATCTTGACTGTTCCACACCTCAGCCTCTCTATCACCTACAGTAATGCTGTGAGTATCTTGACTGTTCCACACCTCAGCCTCTCTATCATCTACAGTAATGCTGTGAGGGTCTTGACTGTTCCACACCTCAGCCTCTCTATCATCTACAGTAATGCTGTGAGTATCTTGACTGTTCCACACCTAAACCTCGCTGTCACCTACAGTAATGTTGTGAGGGTCTTGACTGTTCCACACCTCAGTTTCGCTATCACCTACAGTAATGCTGTGAGTATCTTGACTGTTCCACACCTCAGCCTCGCTATCACCTACAGTAATGCTGTGAGTATCTTGACTGTTCCACACCTCAGCCTCGCTATCAGCTACAGTAATGCTGTGAGTATCTTGACTGTTCCACACCTCAGCCTCGCTATCACCTACAGTAATGCTGTGAGTATCTTGACTGTTCCACACCTCAGCCTCTCTATCACCTACAGTAATGCTGTGAGTATCTTGACTGTTCCACACCTCAGCCTCGCTATCACCTACAGTAATACTGTGAGGGTCTTGACTGTTCCACACCTCAGCCTCGCTATCACCTACAGTAATGCTGGGAGTATCTTGACTGTTCCACACCTCAGCCTCTCTATCACCTACAGTAATGTTGTGAGGGTCTTGACTGTTCCACACCTCAGCCTCTCTATCACCTACAGTAATGCTGTGAGGGTCTTGACTGTTCCACACCTCAGCCTCTCTATCACCTACAGTACTATTGTGAGTATCTTGACTGTTCCACACCTCAGCCTCGCTATCACCTACAGTAATGCTGTGAGTATCTTGACTGTTCCACACCTCAGCCTCGCTATCAACTACAGTAATGCTGTGAGTATCTTGACTGTTCCACACCTCAGCCTCGCTATCAACTACAGTAATGCTGTGAGTATCTTGACTGTTCCACACCTCAGCCTCGCTATCACCTACAGTAATGCTGTGAGTATCTTGACTGTTCCACACCTCAGCCTCGCTATCAACTACAGTAATGCTGTGAGTATCTTGACTGTTCCACACCTCAGCCTCGCTATCACCTACAGTAATGCTGTGAGTATCTTGACTGTTCCACACCTCAGCCTCTCTATCACCTACAGTAATGCTGTGAGTATCTTGACTGTTCCACACCTCAGCCTCTCTATCACCTACAGTAATGCTGTGAGTATCTTGACTGTTCCACACCTCAGCCTCGCTATCAACTACAGTAATGCTGTGAGTATCTTGACTGTTCCACACCTCAGCCTCGCTATCACCTACAGTAATGCTGTGAGTATCTTGACTGTTCCACACCTCAGCCTCGCTATCACCTACAGTAATGCTGTGAGTATCTTGACTGTTCCACACCTCAGCCTCGCTATCACCTACAGTAATGCTGTGAGTATCTTGACTGTTCCACACCTCAGCCTCGCTATCACCTACAGTAATTCTGTGAGTATCTTGACTGTTCCACACCTCAGCCTCGCTATCACCTACAGTAATGCTGTGAGGGTCTTGACTGTTCTACACCTCAGCCTCTCTATCACCTACAGTAATGCTGTGAGTATCTTGACTGTTCCACACCTCAGCCTCTCTATCACCCACAGTAATGCTGTGAGTATCTTGACTGTTCCAAACCTCAGCCTCGCTATCACCTACAGTAATGCTGTGAGTATCTTGACTGTTCCACACCTCAGCCCCGCTATCACCTACAGTAATGCTGTGAGTATCTTGACTGTTCCACACCTCAGCCTCTCTATCATCTACAGTAATACTGTGAGTATCTTAACTGTTCCACACCTCAGCCTCTCTATCACCTACAGTAATGCTGTGAGTATCTTGACTGTTCCACACCTCAGCCTCGCTGTCACCTACAGTAATGCTGTGAGTATCTTGACTGTTCCACACCTCAGCATCGCTATCACCTACAGTAATGCTGTGAGTATCTTGACTGTTCCACACCTCAGCCTCTCTATCACCTACGGTAATGCTGTGAGTATCTTGACTGTTCCACACCTCAGCCTCGCTGTCACCTACAGTAATGCTGTGAGTATCTTGACCGTTCCACACCTCAGTCTCGCTATCACCTACAGTAATGCTGTGAGTATCTTGACTGTTCCACACCTCAGCCTCGCTGTCACCTACAGTAATGCTGTGAGTATCTTGACTGTTCCACACCTCAGCTTCGCTGTCACCTACAGTAATGCTGTGAGTATCTTGACTGTTCCACACCTCAGCCTCTCTATCACCTACAGTAATGCTGTGAGTATCTTGACTGTTCCACACCTCAGCCTCGCTATCACCCACAGTAATGCTGTGAGTATCTTGACTGTTCCACACCTCAGTCTCGCTATCACCTACAGTAATGCTGTGAGTATCTTGACTGTTCCACACCTCAGCCTCGCTGTCACCTACAGTAATGCTGTGAGTATCTTGACTGTTCCACACCTCAGCCTCGCTATCACCCACAGTAATGCTGTGAGTATCTTGACTGTTCTACACCTCAGCCTCTCTATCACCTACAGTAATGCTGTGAGTATCTTGACTGTTCCACACCTCAGCCTCGCTATCACCCACAGTAATGCTGTGAGTATCTTGACTGTTCCACACCTCAGCCTCTCTATCACCTACAGTAATGTTGTGAGTATCTTGACTGTTCCACACCTCAGCCTCTCTATCACCTACAGTAATGCTGGGAGTATCTTGACTGTTCCACACCTCAGCCTCTCTATCACCCACAGTAATGCTGTGAGTATCTTGACTGTTCCACACCTCAGCCTCTCTATCACCTACAGTAATACTGTGAGTATCTTGACTGTTCCACACCTCAGCCTCTCTATCACCTACAGTAATGCTGTGAGTATCTTGACTGTTCCACACCTCAGCCTCGCTATCACCTACAGTAATGCTGTGAGTATCTTGACTGTTCCACACCTCAGCCTCGCTATCACCTACAGTAATGCTGTGCGTACCTTGACTGTTCCACACCTCAGCCTCTCTATCACCTACAGTAATGCTGTGAGTATCTTGACTGTTCCACACCTCAGCCTCTCTATCATCTACAGTAATGCTGTGAGTATCTTGACTGTTCCACACCTCAGCCTCGCTATCACCTACAGTAATGCTGTGAGTATCTTGACTGTTCCACACCTCAGCCTCTCTATCATCTACAGTAATGCTGTGAGTATCTTGACTGTTCCACACCTCAGCCTCGCTATCACCTACAGTAATGCTGTGAGTATCTTGACTGTTCCACACCTCAGCCTCGCTATCACCTATAGTAATGCTGTGAGTATCTTGACTGTTCCACACCTCAGCCTCTCTATCACCTACAGTAATGCTGTGAGTATCTTGACTGTTCCACACCTCAGCCTCGCTATCACCTACAGTAATGCTGTGAGTATCTTGACTGTTCCACACCTCAGCCTCTCTATCACCTACAGTAATGCTGTGAGTATCTTGACTGTTCCACACCTCAGCCTCGCTATCACCTACAGTAATGCTGTGAGTATCT
Organism: Eledone cirrhosa; assembly: GCA_964016885.1. Lineage (NCBI taxonomy): Eukaryota > Metazoa > Mollusca > Cephalopoda > Octopoda > Eledonidae > Eledone > Eledone cirrhosa. The sequence goes on from OZ024741.1 coordinate 340,635,430, forward strand.
TGACTGTTCCACACCTCAGCCTCTCTATCATCTACAGTAATGCTGTGAGTATCTTGACTGTTCCACACCTCAGCCTCGCTATCACCTACAGTAATGCTGTGAGTATCTTGACTGTTCCACACCTCAGCCTCGCTATCACCTACAGTAATGCTGTGAGTATCTTGACTGTTCCACACCTCAGCCTCTCTATCACCTACAGTAATGCTGTGAGTATCTTGACTGTTCCACACCTCAGCCTCGCTATCACCTACAGTAATGCTGTGAGTATCTTGACTGTTCCACACCTCAGCCTCTCTATCACCTACAGTAATGCTGTGAGTATCTTGACTGTTCCACACCTCAGCCTCGCTATCACCTACAGTAATGCTGTGAGTATCTTGACTGTTCCACACCTCAGCCTCGCTATCACCTACAGTAATGTTGTGAGTATCTTGACTGTTCCACACCTCAGCCTCGCTATCACCTACGATAATGCTGTGAGTGTCTTGACTGTTCCACACCTCAGCCTCGCTATCACCTACAGTAATGCTGTGAGTATCTTGACTGTTCCACACCTCAGCCTCTCTATCACCTACAGTAATGCTGTGAGTATCTTGACTGTTCCACACCTCAGCCTCGCTATCACCTACAGTAATGCTGTGAGTATCTTGACTGTTCCACACCTCAGCCTCTCTATCACCTACAGTAATGCTGTGAGTATCTTGACTGTTCCACACCTCAGCCTCGCTATCACCTACAGTAATGCTGTGAGTATCTTGACTGTTCCACACCTCAGCCTCTCTATCACCTACAGTAATGCTGTGAGTATCTTGACTGTTCCACACCTCAGCCTCTCTATCACCTACAGTAATGCTGTGAGTATCTTGACTGTTCCACACCTCAGCCTCGCTATCACCTACAGTAATGCTGTGAGTATCTTGACTGTTCCACACCTCAGCCTCTCTATCACCTACAGTAATGCTGTGAGTATCTTGACTGTTCCACACCTCAGTCTCTCTATCACCTACAGAACTGCTGTGAGTATCTTGACTGTTCCACACCTCAGTCTCTCTATCACCTACAGAACTGCTGTGAGGGTCTTGACTGTTCCACACCTCAGCCTCTCTATCACCTACAGTAATGCTGTGAGTATCTTGATTGTTCCACACCTCAGCCTCTCTATCACCTACAGTAATGTTGTGAGTATCTTGACTGTTCCACACCTCAGCCTCTCTATCACCTACAGTAATGCTGTGAGTATCTTGACTGTTCCACACCTCAGCCTCGCTATCACCTACAGTAATACTGTGAGTATCTTGACTGTTCCACACCTCAGCCTCGCTATCACCTACAGTAATGCTGTGAGTATCTTGACTGTTCCACACCTCAGCTTCGCTATCACCTACAGTAATGCTGTGAGTATCTTGACTGTTCCACACCTCAGCCTCGCTATCACCTACAGTAATACTGTGAGGGTCTTGACTGTTCCACACCTCAGCCTCGCTATCACCTACGATAATGCTGTGAGTATCTTGACTGTTCCACACCTCAGCCTCTCTATCACCTACAGTAATGTTGTGAGGGTCTTGACTGTTCCACACCTCAGCCTCTCTATCACCCACAGTAATGCTGTGAGTATCTTGACTGTTCCACACCTCAGCCTCTCTATCACCTACAGTAATGCTGGGAGTATCTTGACTGTTCCACACCTCAGCCTCGCTATCACCTACAGTAATGCTGTGAGTATCTTGACTGTTCCACACCTCAGCCTCTCTATCACCTACAGTAATGCTGGGAGTATCTTGACTGTTCCACACCTCAGCCTCGCTATCACCTACAGTAATGCTGTGAGTATCTTGACTGTTCCACACCTCAGCCTCTCTATCACCTACAGTAATTCTGTGAGTATCTTGACTGTTCCACACCTCAGCCTCGCTATCACCTACAGTAATGCTGTGAGGGTCTTGACTGTTCCACACCTCAGCCTCGCTATCACCTACAGTAATGCTGTGAGTATCTTGACTGTTCCACACCTCAGCCTCGCTATCACCTACAGTAATGCTGTGAGGGTCTTGACTGTTCCACACCTCAGCCTCGCTATCACCTACGATAATGCTGTGAGTATCTTGACTGTTCCACACCTCAGCCTCTCTATCACCTACAGTAATACTGTGAGTATCTTGACTGTTCCAAACCTCAGCCTCGCTATCACCCACAGTAATGCTGTGAGTATCTTGACTGTTCCAAACCTCAGCCTCTCTATCACCTACAGTAATGTTGTGAGTATCTTGACTGTTCCACACCGCAGCCTCTCTATCACCTACAGTAATACTGTGAGTATCTTGACTGTTCCACACCTCAGCCTCTCTATCACCTACAGTAATGTTGTGAGTATCTTGACTGTTCCAAACTTCAGCCTCTCTATCACCTACAGTAATACTGTGAGTATCTTGACTGTTCCAAACCTCAGCCTCGCTATCACCCACAGTAATGCTGTGAGTATCTTGACTGTTCCAAACCTCAGCCTCTCTACCACCTACAGTAATGTTGTGAGTATCTTGACTGTTCCACACCTCAGCCTCTCTATCACCTACAGTAATACTGTGAGTATCTTGACTGTTCCACACCTCAGCCTCTCTATCACCTACAGTAATGTTGTGAGTATCTTGACTGTTCCACACCTCAGCCTCTCTATCACCTACAGTAATACTGTGAGTATCTTGACTGTTCCAAACCTCAGCCTCGCTATCACCCACAGTAATGCTGTGAGTATCTTGACTCTTCCAAACCTCAGCCTCTCTATCACCTACAGTAATGCTGTGAGTATCTTGACTGTTCCACACCTCAGTCTCGCTATCACCTACGATAATGCTGTGAGTATCTTGACTGTTCCACACCTCAGCCTCGCTATCACCTACAGTAATGTTGTGAGTATCTTGACTGTTCCACACCTCAGCCTCTCTATCACCTACAGTAATACTGTGAGTATCTTGACTGTTCCAAACCTCAGCCTCTCTATCACCTACAGTAATGTTGTGAGTATCTTGACTGTTCCAAACCTCAGCCTCTCTATCACCTACAGTAATGTCGTGAGTATCTTGACTGTTCCAAACCTCAGCCTCTCTATCACCTACAGTAATGTTGTGAATATCTTGACTGTTCCACACCTCAGCCTCTCTATCACCTACAGTAATACTGTGAGTATCTTGACTGTTCCAAACCTCAGCCTCTCTATCACCTACAGTAATGTTGTGAGTATCTTGACTGTTCCAAACCTCAGCCTCTCTATCACCTACAGTAATGTTGTGAGTATCTTGACTGTTCCAAACCTCAGCCTCTCTATCACCTACAGTAATGTTGTGAGTATCTTGACTGTTCCACACCTCAGCCTCTCTATCACCTACAGTAATACTGTGAGTATCTTGACTGTTCCAAACCTCAGCCTCTCTATCACCTACAGTAATACTGTGAGTATCTTGACTGTTCCAAACCTCAGCCTCTCTATCACCTACAGTAATGTTGTGAGTATCTTGACTGTTCCACACCTCAGCCTCTCTATCACCTACAGTAATACTGTGAGTATCTTGACTGTTCCAAACCTCAGCCTCTCTATCACCTACAGTAATACTGTGAGTATCTTGACTGTTCCACACCTCAGCCTCTCTATCACCTACAGTAATGTTGTGAGTATCTTGACTGTTCCACACCTCAGCCTCTCTATCACCTACAGTAATGTTGTGAGTATCTTGACTGTTCCACACCTCAGCCTCTCTATCACCTACAGTAATACTGTGAGTATCTTGACTGTTCCAAACCTCAGCCTCTCTATCACCTGCAGTAATACTGTGAGTATCTTGACTGTTCCACACCTCAGCCTCTCTATCACCTACAGTAATGTTGTGAGTATCTTGACTGTTCCACACCTCAGCCTCTCTATCACCTACAGTAATGTTGTGAGTATCTTGACTGTTCCACACCTCAGCCTCTCTATCACCTACAGTAATACTGTGAGTATCTTGACTGTTCCAAACCTCAGCCTCTCTATCACCTACAGTAATACTGTGAGTATCTTGACTGTTCCACACCTCAGCCTCTCTATCAACTACAGTAATGTTGTGAGTATCTTGACTGTTCCACACCTCAGCCTCTCTATCACCTACAGTAATGTTGTGAGTATCTTGACTGTTCCACACCTCAGCCTCTCTATCACCTACAGTAATACTGTGAGCATCTTGACTGTTCCAAACCTCAGCCTCTCTATCACCTACAGTAATACTGTGAGTATCTTGACTGTTCCACACCTCAGCCTCTCTATCACCTACAGTTATGTTGTGAGTATCTTGACTGTTCCACACCTCAGCCTCGCTATCACCTACAGTAATACTGTGAGTATCTTGACTGTTCCAAACCTCAGCCTCGCTATCACCTACAGTAATGTTGTGAGTATCTTGACTGTTCCACACCTCAGCCTCTCTATCACCTACAGTAATACTGTGAGTATCTTGACTGTTCCAAACCTCAGCCTCTCTATCACCTACAGTAATACTGTGAGTATCTTGACTGTTCCACACCTCAGCCTCTCTATCACCTACAATAATGTTGTGAGTATCTTGACTGTTCCACACCTCAGCCTCTCTATCACCTACAGTAATGTTGTGAGTATCTTGACTGTTCCAAATCTCAGCCTCTCTATCACCTACAGTAATGTTGTGAGTATCTTGACTGTTCCACACCTCAGCCTCTCTATCACCTACAATAATGTTGTGAGTATCTTGACTGTTCCAAACCTCAGCCTCTCTATCACCTACAGTAATGTTGTGAGTATCTTGACTGTTCTACACCTCAGCCTCTCTATCACCTACAGTAATGCTGTGAGTATCTTGACTGTTCCAAACCTCAGCCTCTCTATCACCTACAGTAATGTTGTGAGTATCTTGACTGTTCTACACCTCAGCCTCTCTATCACCTACAGTAATGCTGTGAGTATCTTGACTGTTCCAAACCTCAGCCTCGCTATCACCTACAGTAATGCTGTGAGTATCATGACTGTTCCACACCTCAGCCTCTCTATCACCTACAGTAATACTGTGAGTATCTTGACTGTTCCAAACCTCAGCCTCGCTATCACCTACAGTAATGCTGTGAGTATCTTGACTGTTCCACACCTCAGCCTCGCTATCACCTACGATAATGCTGTGAGTATCTTGACTGTTCCACAACTCAGCCTCGCTATCACCTACAGTAATGCTGTGAGTATCTTGACTGTTCCACACCTCAGCCTCGCTATCACCTACAGTAATGCTGTGAGTATCTTGACTGTTCCACACCTCAGCCTCGCTATCACCTACAGTAATACTGTGAGGGTCTTGACTGTTCCACACCTCAGCCTCGCTATCACCTACAGTAATGCTGTGAGTATCTTGACTGTTCCACACCTCAGCCTCTCTATCACCTACAGTAATGTTGTGAGGGTCTTGACTGTTCCACACCTCAGCCTCTCTATCACCTACAGTAATGCTGTGAGTATCTTGACTGTTCCACACCTCAGCCTCTCTATCACCTACAGTAATGCTGGGAGTATCTTGACTGTTCCACACCTCAGCCTCGCTATCACCTACAGTAATGCTGTGAGTATCTTGACTGTTCCACACCTCAGCCTCTCTATCACCTACAGTAATGCTGGGAGTATCTTGACTGTTCCACACCTCAGCCTCGCTATCACCTACAGTAATGCTGTGAGTATCTTGACTGTTCCACACCTCAGCCTCTCTATCACCTACAGTAATTCTGTGAGTATCTTGACTGTTCCACACCTCAGCCTCGCTATCACCTACAGTAATGCTGTGAGGGTCTTGACTGTTCCACACCTCAGCCTCGCTATCACCTACAGTAATGCTGTGAGGGTCTTGACTGTTCCACACCTCAGCCTCGCTATCACCTACGATAATGCTGTGAGTATCTTGACTGTTCCACACCTCAGCCTCTCTATCACCTACAGTAATACTGTGAGTATCTTGACTGTTCCAAACCTCAGCCTCGCTATCACCCACAGTAATGCTGTGAGTATCTTGACTGTTCCAAACCTCAGCCTCTCTATCACCTACAGTAATGTTGTGAGTATCTTGACTGTTCCACACCTCAGCCTCTCTATCACCTACAGTAATACTGTGAGTATCTTGACTGTTCCACACCTCAGCCTCTCTATCACCTACAGTAATGTTGTGAGTATCTTGACTGTTCCAAACTTCAGCCTCTCTATCACCTACAGTAATACTGTGAGTATCTTGACTGTTCCAAACCTCAGCCTCGCTATCACCCACAGTAATGCTGTGAGTATCTTGACTGTTCCAAACCTCAGCCTCTCTATCACCTACAGTAATGTTGTGAGTATCTTGACTGTTCCACACCTCAGCCTCTCTATCACCTACAGTAATACTGTGAGTATCTTGACTGTTCCACACCTCAGCCTCTCTATCACCTACAGTAATGTTGTGAGTATCTTGACTGTTCCACACCTCAGCCTCTCTATCACCTACAGTAATACTGTGAGTATCTTGACTGTTCCAAACCTCAGCCTCGCTATCACCCACAGTAATGCTGTGAGTATCTTGACTCTTCCAAACCTCAGCCTCTCTATCACCTACAGTAATGCTGTGAGTATCTTGACTGTTCCACACCTCAGTCTCGCTATCACCTACGATAATGCTGTGAGTATCTTGACTGTTCCACACCTCAGCCTCGCTATAACCTACGATAATGCTGTGAGTATCTTGACTGTTCCACACCTCAGCCTCTCTATCACCTACAGTAATACTGTGAGTATCTTGACTGTTCCAAACCTCAGCCTCGCTATCACCCACAGTAATGCTGTGAGTATCTTGACTGTTCCAAACCTCAGCCTCTCTATCACCTACAGTAATGTTGTGAGTATCTTGACTGTTCCACACCTCAGCCTCTCTATCACCTACAGTAATACTGTGAGTATCTTGACTGTTCCAAACCTCAGCCTCTCTATCACCTACAGTAATGTTGTGAGTATCTTCACTGTTCCAAACCTCAGCCTCTCTATCACCTACAGTAATGTTGTGAGTATCTTGACTGTTCCAAACCTCAGCCTCTCTATCACCTACAGTAATGTTGTGAGTATCTTGACTGTTCCACACCTCAGCCTCTCTATCACCTACAGTAATACTGTGAGTATCTTGACTCTTCCAAACCTCAGCCTCTCTATCACCTACAGTAATGTTGTGAGTATCTTGACTGTTCCAAACCTCAGCCTCTCTATCACCTACAGTAATGTTGTGAGTATCTTGACTGTTCCAAACCTCAGCCTCTCTATCACCTACAGTAATGTTGTGAGTATCTTGACTGTTCCACACCTCAGCCTCTCTATCACCTACAGTAATACTGTGAGTATCTTGACTGTTCCAAACCTCAGCCTCTCTATCACCTACAGTAATGTTGTGAGTATCTTGACTGTTCCAAACCTCAGCCTCTCTATCACCTACAGTAATGTTGTGAGTATCTTGACTCTTCCACACCTCAGCCTCGCTATCACCTACAGTAATACTGTGAGTATCTTGACTGTTCCAAACCTCAGCCTCGCTATCACCTACAGTAATGTTGTGAGTATCTTGACTGTTCCACACCTCAGCCTCTCTATCACCTACAGTAATACTGTGAGTATCTTGACTGTTCCAAACCTCAGCCTCTCTATCACCTACAGTAATACTGTGAGTATCTTGACTGTTCCACACCTCAGCCTCTCTATCACCTACAATAATGTTGTGAGTATCTTGACTGTTCCACACCTCAGCCTCTCTATCACCTACAGTAATGTTGTGAGTATCTTGACTGTTCCAAATCTCAGCCTCTCTATCACCTACAGTAATGTTGTGAGTATCTTGACTGTTCCACACCTCAGCCACTCTATCACCTACAATAATGTTGTGAGTATCTTGACTGTTCCAAACCTCAGCCTCTCTATCACCTACAGTAATGTTGTGAGTATCTTGACTGTTCTACACCTCAGCCTCTCTATCACCTACAGTAATGCTGTGAGTATCTTGACTGTTCCAAACCTCAGCCTCTCTATCACCTACAGTAATGTTGTGAGTATCTTGACTGTTCTACACCTCAGCCTCTCTATCACCTACAGTAATGCTGTGAGTATCTTGACTGTTCCAAACCTCAGCCTCGCTATCACCTACAGTAATGCTGTGAGTATCATGACTGTTCCACACCTCAGCCTCTCTATCACCTACAGTAATACTGTGAGTATCTTGACTGTTCCAAACCTCAGCCTCGCTATCACCTACAGTAATGCTGTGAGTATCTTGACTGTTCCACACCTCAGCCTCGCTATCACCTACGATAATGCTGTGAGTATCTTGACTGTTCCACACCTCAGCCTCGCTATCACCTACAGTAATGCTGTGAGTATCTTGACTGTTCCACACCTCAGCCTCGCTATCACCTACAGTAATGCTGTGAGTATCTTGACTGTTCCACACCTCAGCCTCGCTATCACCTACAGTAATACTGTGAGGGTCTTGACTGTTCCACACCTCAGCCTCGCTATCACCTACAGTAATGCTGTGAGTATCTTGACTGTTCCACACCTCAGCCTCTCTATCACCTACAGTAATGTTGTGAGGGTCTTGACTGTTCCACACCTCAGCCTCTCTATCACCTACAGTAATGCTGTGAGTATCTTGACTGTTCCACACCTCAGCCTCTCTATCACCTACAGTAATGCTGGGAGTATCTTGACTGTTCCACACCTCAGCCTCGCTATCACCTACAGTAATGCTGTGAGTATCTTGACTGTTCCACACCTCAGCCTCTCTATCACCTACAGTAATGCTGGGAGTATCTTGACTGTTCCACACCTCAGCCTCGCTATCACCTACAGTAATGCTGTGAGTATCTTGACTGTTCCACACCTCAGCCTCTCTATCACCTACAGTAATTCTGTGAGTATCTTGACTGTTCCACACCTCAGCCTCGCTATCACCTACAGTAATGCTGTGAGGGTCTTGACTGTTCCACACCTCAGCCTCGCTATCACCTACAGTAATGCTGTGAGTATCTTGACTGTTCCACACCTCAGCCTCGCTATCACCTACAGTAATGCTGTGAGGGTTTTGACTGTTCCACACCTCAGCCTCGCTATCACCTACGATAATGCTGTGAGTATCTTGACTGTTCCACACCTCAGCCTCTCTATCACCTACAGTAATACTGTGAGTATCTTGACTGTTCCAAACCTCAGCCTCGCTATCACCCACAGTAATGCTGTGAGTATCTTGACTGTTCCAAACCTCAGCCTCTCTATCACCTACAGTAATCTTGTGAGTATCTTGACTGTTCCACACCTCAGCCTCTCTATCACCTACAGTAATACTGTGAGTATCTTGACTGTTCCACACCTCAGCCTCTCTATCACCTACAGTAATGTTGTGAGTATCTTGACTGTTTCAAACTTCAGCCTCTCTATCACCTACAGTAATACTGTGAGTATCTTGACTGTTCCAAACCTCAGCCTCGCTATCACCCACAGTAATGCTGTGAGTATCTTGACTGTTCCAAACCTCAGCCTCTCTATCACCTACAGTAATGTTGTGAGTATCTTGACTGTTCCACACCTCAGCCTCTCTATCACCTACAGTAATACTGTGAGTATCTTGACTGTTCCACACCTCAGCCTCTCTATCACCTACAGTAATGTTGTGAGTATCTTGACTGTTCCACACCTCAGCCTCTCTATCACCTACAGTAATACTGTGAGTATCTTGACTGTTCCAAACCTCAGCCTCGCTATCACCCACAGTAATGCTGTGAGTATCTTGACTCTTCCAAACCTCAGCCTCTCTATCACCTACAGTAATGCTGTGAGTATCTTGACTGTTCCACACCTCAGTCTCGCTATCACCTACGATAATGCTGTGAGTATCTTGACTGTTCCACACCTCAGCCTCGCTATCACCTACGATAATGCTGTGAGTATCTTGACTGTTCCACACCTCAGCCTCTCTATCACCTACAGTAATACTGTGAGTATCTTGACTGTTCCAAACCTCAGCCTCGCTATCACCCACAGTAATGCTGTGAGTATCTTGACTGTTCCAAACCTCAGCCTCTCTATCACCTACAGTAATGTTGTGAGTATCTTGACTGTTCCACACCTCAGCCTCTCTATCACCTACAGTAATACTGTGAGTATCTTGACTGTTCCAAACCTCAGCCTCTCTATCACCTACAGTAATGTTGTTAGTATCTTCACTGTTCCAAACCTCAGCCTCTCTATCACCTACAGTAATGTTGTGAGTATCTTGACTGTTCCAAACCTCAGCCTCTCTATCACCTACAGTAATGTTGTGAGTACTTGACTGTTCCACACCTCAGCCTCTCTATCACCTACAGTAATACTGTGAGTATCTTGACTCTTCCAAACCTCAGCCTCTCTATCACCTACAGTAATGTTGTGAGTATCTTGACTGTTCCAAACCTCAGCCTCTCTATCACCTACAGTAATGTTGTGAGTATCTTGACTGTTCCAAACCTCAGCCTCTCTATCACCTACAGTAATGTTGTGAGTATCTTGACTGTTCCACACCTCAGCCTCTCTATCACCTACAGTAATACTGTGAGTATCTTGACTGTTCCAAACCTCAGCCTCTCTATCACCTACAGTAATGTTGTGAGTATCTTGACTGTTCCAAACCTCAGCCTCTCTATCACCTACAGTAATGTTGTGAGTATCTTGACTGTTCCAAACCTCAGCCTCTCTATCACCTACAGTAATGTTGTGAGTATCTTGACTGTTCCACACCTCAGCCTCTCTATCACCTACAGTAATACTGTGAGTATCTTGACTGTTCCAAACCTCAGCCTCTCTATCACCTACAGTAATACTGTGAGTATCTTGACTGTTCCAAACCTCAGCCTCTCTATCACCTACAGTAATGCTGTGAGTATCTTGACTGTTCCACACCTCAGCCTCTCTATCACCTACAGTAATGTTGTGAGTATCTTGACTGTTCCACACCTCAGCCTCTCTATCACCTACAGTAATACTGTGAGTATCTTGACTGTTCCAAACCTCAGCCTCTCTATCACCTACAGTAATACTGTGAGTATCTTGACTGTTCCACACCTCAGCCTCTCTATCACCTACAGTAATGTTGTGAGTATCTTGACTGTTCCACACCTCAGCCTCTCTATCACATACAGTAATGTTGTGAGTATCTTGACTGTTCCACACCTCAGCCTCTCTATCACCTACAGTAATACTGTGAGTATCTTGACTGTTCCAAACCTCAGCCTCTCTATCACCTACAGTAATACTGTGAGTATCTTGACTGTTCCACACCTCAGCCTCTCTATCACCTACAGTAATGTTGTGAGTATCTTGACTGTTCCACACCTCAGCCTCTCTATCACCTACAGTAATGTTGTGAGTATCTTGACTGTTCCACACCTCAGCCTCTCTATCACCTACAGTAATACTGTGAGTATCTTGACTGTTCCAAACCTCAGCCTCTCTATCACCTACAGTAATACTGTGAGTATCTTGACTGTTCCACACCTCAGCCTCTCTATCACCTACAGTAATGTTGTGAGTATCTTGACTGTTCCACACCTCAGCCTCTCTATCACCTACAGTAATGTTGTGAGTATCTTGACTGTTCCACACCTCAGCCTCTCTATCACCTACAGTAATACTGTGAGCATCTTGACTGTTCCAAACCTCAGCCTCTCTATCACCTACAGTAATACTGTGAGTATCTTGACTGTTCCACACCTCAGCCTCTCTATCACCTACAGTTATGTTGTGAGTATCTTGACTGTTCCACACCTCAGCCTCGCTATCACCTACAGTAATACTGTGAGTATCTTGACTGTTCCAAACCTCAGCCTCTCTATCACCTACAGTAATGTTGTGAGTATCTTGACTGTTCCACACCTCAGCCTCTCTATCACCTACAGTAATACTGTGAGTATCTTGACTGTTCCAAACCTCAGCCTCTCTATCACCTACAGTAATACTGTGAGTATCTTGACTGTTCCACACCTCAGCCTCTCTATCACCTACAATAATGTTGTGAGTATCTTGACTGTTCCACACCTCAGCCTCTCTATCACCTACAGTAATGTTGTGAGTATCTTGACTGTTCCAAATCTCAGCCTCTCTATCACCTACAGTAATGTTGTGAGTATCTTGACTGTTCCACACCTCAGCCTCTCTATCACCTACAATAATGTTGTGAGTATCTTGACTGTTCCAAACCTCAGCCTCTCTATCACCTACAGTAATGTTGTGAGTATCTTGACTGTTCTACACCTCAGCCTGTCTATCACCTACAGTAATGCTGTGAGTATCTTGACTGTTCCAAACCTCAGCCTCTCTATCACCTACAGTAATGTTGTGAGTATCTTGACTGTTCTACACCTCAGCCTCTCTATCACCTACAGTAATGCTGTGAGTATCTTGACTGTTCCAAACCTCAGCCTCGCTATCACCTACAGTAATGCTGTGAGTATCATGACTGTTCCACACCTCAGCCTCTCTATCACCTACAGTAATACTGTGAGTATCTTGACTGTTCCAAACCTCAGCCTCGCTATCACCTACAGTAATGCTGTGAGTATCTTGACTGTTCCACACCTCAGCCTCGCTATCACCTACGATAATGCTGTGAGTATCTTGACTGTTCCACACCTCAGCCTCGTTATCACCTACGATAATGCTGTGAGTATCTTGACTGTTCCACACCTCAGCCTCTCTATCACCAACAGTAATGCTCTGAGTATCTTGACTGTTCCACACCTCAGCCTCGCTATCACCTACAGTAATGCTGTGAGGGTCTTGACTGTTCCACACCTCAGCCTCGCTATCTCCCACAGTAATGCTGTGAGTATCTTGACTGTTCCAAACCTCAGCCTCGCTATCACCTACAGTAATGCTGTGAGGGTCTTGACTGTTCCACACCTCAGCCTCTCTATCACCTACAGTAATGCTGTGAGTATCTTGACTGTTCCACACCTCAGCCTCGCTATCACCTACGATAATGCTGTGAGTATCTTGACTGTTCCACACCTCAGCCTCTCTATCACCTACAGTAATGCTGTGAGTATCTTGACTGTTCCACACCACAGCCTCTCTATCACCAACAATAATGCTGTGAGTATCTTGACCGTTCCACACCTCAGCCTCGCTATCACCTACAGTAATACTGTGAGGGTCTTGACTGTTCCACACCTCAGCCTCGCTATCACCTACAGTAATACTGTGAGTATCTTGACTGTTCCACACCTCAGCCTCGCTATCACCTACAGTAATGCTGTGAGTATCTTGACTGTTCTACACCTCAGCCTCTCTATCACCTACAGTAATGCTGTGAGTATCTTGACTGCTCCACACTTCAGCCTCGCTATCACCTACAATAATGCTGTGAGTATCTTGACTGTTCCACACTTCAGCCTCTCTATCACCTACAGTAATGCTGTGAGGGTCTTGACTGTTCCACACCTCAGCCTCGCTATCTCCCACAGTAATGCTGTGAGTATCTTGACTGTTCCACACCTCAGCCTCTCTATCACCAACAATAATGCTGTGAGTATCTTGACCGTTCCACACCTCAGCCTCGCTATCACCTACAGTAATGCTGTGAGGGTCTTGACTGTTCCACACCTCAGCCTCGCTATCACCTACAGTAATACTGTGAGTATCTTGACTGTTCCACACTTCAGCCTCTCTATCACCTACGATAATGCTGTGAGCATCTTGACTGTTCCACACCTCAGCCTCACTATCACCTACAGTAATGCTGTGAGTATCTTGACTGTTCCACACCTCAGCCTCTCTATCACCTACAGTAATGCTGTGAGTATCTTGACTGTTCCACACCTCAGCCTCGCTATCACCTACAGTAATGCTGTGAGTATCTTGACTGTTCCACACCTCAGCCGCTCTATCACCTACAGTAATGTTGTGAGGGTCTTGACTGTTCCACACCTCAGCCTCGCTATCACCTACAGTAATGCTGTGAGTATCTTGACTGTTCCACACCTCAGCCTCGCTATCACCTACAGTAATGTTGTGAGGGTCTTGACTGTTCCACACCTCAGCCTCGCTATCACCCACAGTAATGCTGTGAGTATCTTGACTGTTCCACACCTCAGCCTCGCTATCACCAACAGTAATGCTGTGAGTATCTTGACTGTTCCACACCTCAGCCTCGCTATCACCTACAGTAATGTTGTGAGGGTCTTGACTGTTCCACACCTCAGCCTCGCTATCACCCACAGTAATGCTGTGAGTATCTTGACTGTTCCACACCTCAGCCTCTCTATCACCTACAGTAATGCTGTGAGTATCTTGACTGTTCCACACCTCAGCCTCTCTATCAACTACAGTAATGCTGTGAGTATCTTGACTGTTCCACACCTCAGCCTCTCTATCACCTACAGTAATGCTGTGAGTATCTTGACTGTTCCACACCTCAGCCTCGCTATCACCTACAGTAATGCTGTGAGTATCTTGACTGTTCCACACCTCAGCCTCTCTATCAACTACAGTAATGCTGTGAGTATCTTGACTGTTCCACACCTCAGCCTCTCTATCACCTACAGTAATGCTGTGAGTATCTTGACTGTTCCACACCTCAGCCTCTCTATCACCTACAGTAATGCTGTGAGTATCTTGACTGTTCCACACCTCAGCCTCTCTATCAACTACAGTAATGCTGTGAGTATCTTGACTGTTCCACACCTCAGCCTCTCTATCACCTACAGTAATGCTGTGAGTATCTTGACTGTTCCACACCTCAGCCTCGCTATCACCTACAGTAATGCTGTGAGTATCTTGACTGTTCCACACCTCAGACTCGCTATCACCTACAGTAATGTTGTGAGTATCTTGACTGTTCCACACCTCAGTCTCGCTATCTCCTACAGTAATGCTGTGAGTATCTTGACTGTTCCACACCTCAGCCTCGCTATCACCTACGATAATGCTGTGAGTATCTTGACTGTTCTACACCTCAGCCTCGCTATCACCTACAGTAATGCTGTGAGTATCTTGACTGTTCCACACCTCAGCCTCGCTATCACCTACGATAATGCTGTGAGTATCTTGACTGTTCCACACCTCAGCCTCGCTATCACCTACAGTAATCCTGTGAGTATCTTGACTGTTCCACACCTCAGCCTCGCTATCACCTACAGTAATGCTGTGAGTATCTTGACTGTTCCACACCTCAGCCTCGCTATCACCTACAGTAATGCAGTGAGTATCTTGACTGTTCCACACCTCAGCCTCTCTATCACCTACAGAACTGCTGTGAGGGTTTGACTGTTGCACACCTCAGCCTCTATATCACCTACAGTAATGCTGTGAGTATCTTGACTGTTCCACACCTCAGCCTCGCTATCACCTACGATAATGCTGTGAGTATCTTGACTGTTCCACACCTCAGCCTCGCTATCACCTACAGTAATCCTGTGAGTATCTTGACTGTTCCACACCTCAGCCTCGCTATCACCTACAGTAATGCTGTGAGTATCTTGACTGTTCCACACCTCAGCCTCGCTATCACCTACAGTAATGCAGTGAGTATCTTGACTGTTCCACACCTCAGCCTCTCTATCACCTACAGAACTGCTGTGAGGGTTTGACTGTTGCACACCTCAGCCTCTATATCACCTACAGTAATGCTGTGAGTATCTTGACTGTTCCACACCTCAGCCTCGCTATCACCTACGATAATGCTGTGAGTATCTTGACTGTTCCACACCTCAGTCTCGCTATCACCTACAGTAATGCTGTAAGTATCTTGACTGTTCCACACATCAGCCTCTCTATCACCTACAGTAATGTTGTGAGTATCTTGACTGTTCCACACCTCAGCCTCGCTATCACCTACAGTAATGCTGTGAGTATCTTGACTGTTCCACACCTCAGCCTCTCTATCACCTACAGTAATGTTGTGAGTATCTTGACTGTTCCACACCTCAGCCTCTCTATCACCTGCAGTAATACTGTGAGTATCTTGACTGTTCCAAACCTCAGCCTCGCTATCACCCACAGTAATGCTGTGAGTATCTTGACTGTTCCAAACCTCAGCCTCTCTATCACCTACAGTAATGCTGTGAGTATCTTGACTGTTCCAAACCTCAGCCTTGCTATCACCTACAGTAATGCTGTGAGTATCTTGACTGTTCCAAACCTCAGCCTCGCTATCACCTACAGTAATGCTGTGAGTATCTTGACTGTTCCAAACTTCAGCCTTACTATCACCTACAGTAATGTTGTGAGTATCTTGACTGTTCCAAATCTCAGCCTCGCTATCACCAACAGTAATGCTGTGAGTATCTTGACTGTTCCAAACCTCAGCCTTGCTATCACCTACAGTAATGCTGTGAGTATCTTGACTGTTCCAAACCTCAGCCTCGCTATCACCTACAGTAATGCTGTGAGTATCTTGACTGTTCCAAACCTCAGCCTTGCTATCACCTACAGTAATGCTGTGAGTATCTTGACTGTTCCAAACCTCAGCCTTGCTATCACCTACAGTAATGCTGTGAGTATCTTGACTGTTCCAAACCTCAGCCTTGCTATCACCTACAGTAATGCTGTGAGTATCTTGACCGTTCCACACCTCAGCCTCGCTATCACCTACAGTAAGGCTGTGAGTATCTTGACTGTTCCAAACCTCAGCCTCGCTATCACCAACAGTAATGCTGTGAGTATCTTGACTGTTCCACACCTCAGTCTCTCTATCACCTACAGTAATGCTGTGAGGGTCTTGACTGTTCCACACTTCAGCCTCTCTATCACCTACAGTAATGCTGTGAGTATCTTGACTGTTCCACACCTCAGCCTCTCTATCACCTACAGTAATGCTGTGAGTATCTTGACTGTTCCACACCTCAGCCTCGCTATCACCTACAGTAATGCTGTGAGTATCTTGACTGTTCCACACCTCAGTCTCTCTATCACCTACAGTAATTTTGTGAGGGTCTTGACTGTTCCACACCTCAGCCTCGCTATCACCTACAGTAATGCTGTGAGTATCTTTAGTGTTCCACACCTCAGCCTCGCTATCACCTACAGTAATGTTGTGAGGGTCTTGACTGTTCCACACCTCAGCCTCTCTATCACCTACAGTAATGCTGTGAGTATCTTTACTGTTCCACACCTCAGCCTCTCTATCACCTACAGTAATGCTGTGAGTATCTTGACTGTTCCACACCTCAGCCTCGCTATCACCTACAGTAATGCTGTGAGTATCTTGACTGTTCCACACCTCAGCCTCTCTATCACCTACAGTAATGCTGTGAGTATCTTTACTGTTCCACACCTCAGCCTCGCTATCACCTACAGTAATGCTGTGAGTATCTTGACTGTTCCACACCTCAGCCTCGTTATCACCTACAGTAATGCTGTGAGTATCTTGACTGTTCCACACCTCAGACTCGCTATCACCTACAGTAATGCTGTGAGTATCTTGACTGTTCCACACCTCAGACTCGCTATCACCTACAGTAATGTTGTGAGTATCTTGACTGTTCCACACCTCAGACTCGCTATCACCTACAGTAATGCTGTGAGGGTCTTGACTGTTCCACACCTCAGCCTCTCTATCACCTACAGTAATGCTGTGAGTATCTTGACTGTTCCACACCTCAGCCTCTCTATCACCTACAGTAATGCTGTGAGTATCTTGACTGTTCCACACCTCAGCCTCTCTATCACCTACAGTAATGCTGTGAGTATCTTGACTGTTCCACACCTCAGCCTCTCTATCACCTACAGAAGTGCTGTGAGGGTTTGACTGTTCACCACCTCAGCCTCTCTATCACCTACAGTAATGTTGTAAGTATCTTGACTGTTCCACACCTCAGACTCGCTATCACCTACAGTAATGCTGTGAGTATCTTGACTGTTCCACACCTCAGACTCGCTATCACCTACAGTAATGCTGTGAGTATCTTGACTGTTCCACACCTCAGCCTCTCTATCACCTACAGTAATGCTGTGAGTATCTTGACTGTTCCACACCTCAGCCTCGCTATCACCTACAGTAATGCTGTGAGTATCTTGACTGTTCCACACCTCAGACTCGTTATCACCTACAGTAATGCTGTGAGTATCTTGACTGTTCCACACCTCAGCCTCTCTATCACCTACAGTAATGCTGTGAGTATCTTGACTGTTCCACACCTCAGCCTCGCTATCACCTACAGTAATGCTGTGAGTATCTTGACTGTTCCACACCTCAGACTCGCTATCACCTACAGTAATGCTGTAAGTATCTTGACTGTTCCACACCTCAGCCTCGCTATCACCTACAGTAATGCTGTGAGTATCTTGACTGTTCCACACCTCGGACTCGCTATCACCTACAGTAATGCTGTGAGTATCTTGACTGTTCCACACCTCAGCCTCTCTATCACCTACAGTAATGCTGTGAGTATCTTGACTGTTCCACACCGCAGCCTCGCTATCACCTACAGTAATGCTGTGAGTATCTTGACTGTTCCACAACTCAGACTCGCTATCACCTACAGTAATGTTGTGAGTATCTTGACTGTTCCACACCTCAGCCTCGCTATCTCCTACAGTAATGCTGTGAGTATCTTGACTGTTCCACACCTCAGCCTCGCTATCACCTACAGTAATGCTATGAGTATCTTGACTGTTCCACACCTCAGCCTCGCTATCACCTACAGTAATGCTGTGAGTATCTTGACTGTTCCACACCTCAGCCTCGCTATCACCTACAGTAATGTTGTGAGGGTCTTGACTGTTCCACACCTCAGCCTCGCTATCACCCACAGTAATGCTGTGAGTATCTTGACTGTTCCACACCTCAGCCTCTCTATAACCTACAGTAATGCTGTGAGTATCTTGACTGTTCCACACCTCAGACTCGCTATCACCTACAGTAATTCTGTGAGTATCTTGACTGTTCCACACCTCAGACTGGCTATCACCTACAGTAATGTTGTGAGTATCTTGACTGTTCCACACCTCAGCCTCGCTATCACCTACAGTAATGCTGTGAGTATCTTGACTGTTCCACACCTCAGTCTCGCTATCACCTACAGTAATGCTGTGAGTATCTTGACTGTTCCACACCTCAGCCTCGCTATCACCTACAGTAATGCTGTGAGTATCTTGACTGTTCCACACCTCAGCCTCGCTATCACCTACAGTAATGCTATGAGTATCTTGACTGTTCCACACCTCAGCCTCGCTATCACCTACAGTGATGCTGTGAGTATCTTGACTGTTCCACACCTCAGCCTCGCTATCACCTACAGTAATGTTGTGAGGGTCTTGACTGTTCCACACCTCAGCCTCGCTATCACCCACAGTAATGCTGTGAGTATCTTGACTGTTCCACACCTCAGCCTCTCTATCACCTACAGTAATGCTGTGAGTATCTTGACAGTTCCACACCTCAGACTCGCTATCACCTACAGTAATTCTGTGAGTATCTTGACTGTTCCACACCTCAGACTCGCTATCACCTACAGTAATGTTGTGAGTATCTTGACTGTTCCACACCTCAGCCTCGCTATCACCTACAGTAATGCTGTGAGTATTTTGACTGTTCCACACCTCAGTCTCGCTATCACCTACAGTAATGCTGTGAGTATCTTGACTGTTCCACACCTCAGCCTCGCTATCACCTACAGTAATGCTGTGAGTATCTTGACTGTTCCACACCTCAGCCTCGCTATCACCCACAGTAATACTGTGAGGGTCTTGACTGTTCCACACCTCAGCCTCGCTATCACCCACAGTAATGCTGTGAGTATCTTGACTGTTCCACACCTCAGCCTCTCTATCACCTACAGTAATGTTGAGAGGGTCTTGACTGTTCCACACCTCAGCCTCGCTATCACCCACAGTAATGTTGTGAGGGTCTTGACTGTTCCACACCTCAGCCTCTCTATCACCTACAGTAATGTTGTGAGGGTCTTGACTGTTCCACACCTCAGCCTCGCTATCACCCACAGTAATGTTGTGAGGGTCTTGACTGTTCCACGCCTCAGCCTCTCTATCACCTACAGTAATGTTGTGAGGGTCTTGACTGTTCCACACCTCAGCCTCGCTATCACCCACAGTAATGTTGTGAGGGTCTTGACTGTTCCACACCTCAGCCTCTCTATCACCTACAGTAATGTTGTGAGGGTCTTGACTGTTCCACACCTCAGCCTCGCTATCACCCACAGTAATGTTGTGAGGGTCTTGACTGTTCCACACCTCAGCCTCTCTATCACCTACAGTAATGCTGTGAGTATCTTGACTGTTCCACACCTCAGCCTCTCTATCACCTACAGTAATGTTGTGAGGGTCTTGACTGTTCCACACCTCAGCCTCGCTATCACCCACAGTAATGCTGTGAGTATCTTGACTGTTCCACACCTCAGCCTCTCTATCACCTACAGTAATGTTGTGAGGGTCTTGACTGTTCCACACCTCAGCCTCGCTATCACCTACAGTAATGTTGTGAGGCTCTTGACTGTTCCACACCTCAGCCTCGCTATCACCCACAGTAATACTGTGAGGGTCTTGACTGTTCCACACCTCAGCCTCGCTATCACCCACAGTAATGCTGTGAGTATCTTGACTGTTCCACACCTCAGCCTCGCTATCACCTACTGTAATGTTGTGAGGCTCTTGACTGTTCCACACCTCAGCCTCGCTATCACCCACAGTAATACTGTGAGGGTCTTGACTGTTCCACACCTCAGCCTCTCTATCACCTACAGTAATGCTGTGAGTATCTTGACTGTTCCACACCTCAGCCTCGCTATCACCTACAGTAATGTTGTGAGTATCTTGACTGTTCCACACCTCAGCCTTGCTATCACCTACAGTAATGCTGTGAGTATCTTGACTGTTCCACACCTCAGCCTCTCTATCACCTACAGTAATGCTGTGAGTATCTTGACTGTTCCACACCTCAGCCTCGCTATCACCTACAGTAATACTGTGAGTATCTTGACTGTTCCACACCTCAGCCTCGCTATCACCTACAGTAATGCTGTGAGGGTCTTGACTGTTCCACACCTCAGCCTCTCTATCACCTACAGTAATGTTGTGAGGGTCTTGACTGTTCCACACCTCAGCCTCGCTATCACCTACATTAATGTTGTGAGGCTCTTGACTGTTCCACACCTCAGCCTCGCTATCACCCACAGTAATGCTGTGAGTATCTTGACTGTTCCACACCTCAGCCTCGCTATCACCTACAGTAATGTTGTGAGGGTCTTGACTGTTCCACACCTCAGCCTCGCTATCACCTACAGTAATACTGTGAGGGTCTTGACTGTTCCACACCTCAGCCTCGCTATCACCTACAGTAATACTGTGAGTATCTTGACTGTTCCACACCTCAGCCTCGCTATCACCTACAGTAATGTTGTGAGGGTCTTGACTGTTCCACACCTCAGCCTCTCTATCACCTACAGTAATACTGTGAGGGTCTTGACTGTTCCACACCTCAGCCTCGCTATCACCCACAGTAATGCTGTGAGTATCTTGACTGTTCCACACCTCAGCTTCGCTATCACCTACAGTAATGTTGTGAGGGTCTTGACTGTTCCACACCTCAGCCTCGCTATCACCTACAGTAATGTTGTGAGGCTCTTGACTGTTCCACACCTCAGCCTCGCTATCACCAACAGTAATACTATGAGGGTCTTGACTGTTCCACACCTCAGCCTCGCTATCACCTACAGTAATGCTGTGAGTATCTTGACTGTTCCACACCTCAGCCTCTCTATCACCTACAGTAATGCTGTGAGTATTTTGACTGTTCCACACCTCAGCCTCTCTATCACCTACAGTAATGCTGTGAGTATCTTGACTGTTCCACACCTCAGCCTCGCTATCACCTACAGTAATGCTGTGAGTATCTTGACTGTTCCACACCTCAGCCTCGCTATCACCTACAGTAATACTGTGAGTATCTTGACTGTTCCACACCTCAGCCTCGCTATCACCTACAGTAATGCTGTGAGGGTCTTGACTGTTCCACACCTCAGCCTCGCTATCACCTACAGTAATGCTGTGAGTGTCTTGACTGTTCCACACCTCAGCCTCGCTATCACCTACAGTAATGCTGTGAGGGTCTTGACTGTTCCACACCTCAGCCTCTCTATCACCTACAGTAATGCTGTGAGTATCTTGACTGTTCCACACCTCAGCCTCGCTATCACCTACAGTAATGCTGTGAGTATCTTGACTGTTCCACACCTCAGCCTCGCTATCACCTACAGTAATGCTGTGAGTATCTTGACTGTTCCACACCTCAGCCTCGCTATCACCCACAGTAATGCTGTGAGTATCTTGACTGTTCCACACCTCAGCCTCGCTATCACCTACAGTAATGTTGTGAGGGTCTTGACTGTTCCACACCTCAGCCTCGCTATCACCTACAGTAATGTTGTGAGGGTCTTGACTGTTCCACACCTCAGCCTCGCTATCACCTACAGTAATGTTGTGAGGGTCTTGACTGTTCCACACCTCAGCCTCGCTATCACCCACAGTAATGCTGTGAGTATCTTGACTGTTCCACACCTCAGCCTCTCTATCACCTACAGTAATGCTGTGAGTATCTTGACTGTTCCACACCTCAGACTCGCTATCACCTACAGTAATGCTGTGAGTATCTTGACTCTTCCACACCTCAGACTCGCTATCACCTACAGTAATGTTGTGAGTATCTTGACTGTTCCACACCTCAGCCTCGCTATCACCTACAGTAATACTGTGAGTATCTTGACTGTTCCACACCTCAGCCACTCTATCACCTACAGTAATGCTGTGAGTATCTTGACTGTTCCACACCTCAGCCTCTCTATCACCTACAGTAATGCTGTGAGTATCTTGACTGTTCCACACCTCAGACTCTCTATCACCTACAGTAATGCTGTGAGTATCTTGACTGTTCCACACCTCAGACTCGCTATCACCTACAGTAATGTTGTGAGTATCTTGACTGTTCCACACCTCAGCCTCGCTATCACCCACAGTAATGCTGTGAGTATCTTGACTGTTCCACACCTCAGCCTCGCTATCACCTACAGTAATGCTGTGAGTATCTTGACTGTTCCACACTTCAGTCTCGCTATCACCTACAGTAATGCTGTGAGTATCTTGACTGTTCCACACCTCAGCCTCTCTATCACCTACAGTAATGTTGTGAGGGTCTTGACTGTTCCACACCTCAGCCTCGCTATCACCCACAGTAATGCTGTGAGTATCTTGACTGTTCCACACCTCAGCCTCTCTATCATCTACAGTAATGCTGTGAGTATCTTGACTGTTCCACACCTCAGCCTCTCTATCATCTACAGTAATGTTGTGAGGGTCTTGACTGTTCCACACCTCAGCCTCGCTATCACCTACAGTAATGTTGTGCATATCTTGACTGTTCCACACCTCAGCCTCTCTATCATCTACAGTAATGTTGCGAGGGTCTTGACTGTTCCACACCTCAGCCTCGCTATTACCCACAGTAATACTGTGAGGGTCTGGACTGTTCCACACCTCAGCCTCTCTATCACCTACAGTAATGCTGTGAGTATCTTGACTGTTCCACACCTCAGCCTCGCTATCACCTACAGTAATGCTGTGAGTATCTTGACTGTTCCACACCTCAGCCTCTCTATCACCTACAGTAATGCTGTGAGTATCTTGACTGTTCCACACCTCAGCCTCTCTATCACCTACAGTAATGCTGTGAGTATCTTGACTGTTCCACACCTCAGCCTCTCTATCACCCACAGTAATGCTGTGAGTATCTTGACTGTTCCACACCTCAGCCTCTCTATCACCTACAGTAATGCTGTGAGTATCTTGACTGTTCCACACCTCAGCCTCGCTATCACCTACAGTAATCCTGTGAGTATCTTGACTGTTCCACACCTCAGCCTCGCTATCACCTACAGTAATGCTGTGAGGGTCTTGACTGTTCCACACCTCAGCCTCTCTATCACCCACAGTAATGCTGTGAGTATCTTGACTGTTCCACACCTCAGCCTCGTTATCACCTACAGTAATGCTGTGAGTATCTTGACTGTTCCACACCTCAGCCTCTCTATCACCTACAGTAATGCTGTGAGTACCTTGACTGTTCCACACCTCAGCCTCGCTATCACCTACAGTAATGCTGTGAGTATCTTGACTGTTCCACACCTCAGCCTCGCTATCACCCACAGTAATGCTGTGAGTATCTTGACTGTTCCACACCTCAGCCTCGCTATCACCTACAGTAATGCTGTGAGTATCTTGACTGTTCTACACCTCAGCCTCTCTATCACCTACAGTAATGCTGTGAGTATCTTGACTGTTCTACACCTCAGCCTCTCTATCACCTACAGTAATGCTGTGAGTATCTTGACTGTTCCACACCTCAGCCTCGCTATCACCTACAGTAATGCTGTGAGTATCTTGACTGTTCCACACCTCAGCCTCTCTATCACCTACAGTAATGCTGTGAGTATCTTGACTGTTCCACACCTCAGCCTCTCTATCACCTACAGTAATGCTGTGAGTATCTTGACTGTTCCACACCTCAGCCTCTCTATCACCTACAGTAATGCTGTGAGTATCTTGACTGTTCCACACCTCAGCCTCGCTATCACCTACAGTAATGCTGTGAGTATCTTGACTGTTCCACACCTCAGTCTCTCTATCACCTACAGTAATTTTGTGAGGGTCTTGACTGTTCCACACCTCAGCCTCGCTATCACCTACAGTAATGCTGTGAGTATCTTTAGTGTTCCACACCTCAGCCTCGCTATCACCTACAGTAATGTTGTGAGGGTCTTGACTGTTCCACACCTCAGCCTCTCTATCACCTACAGTAATGCTGTGAGTATCTTTACTGTTCCACACCTCAGCCTCTCTATCACCTACAGTAATGCTGTGAGTATCTTGACTGTTCCACACCTCAGCCTCGCTATCACCTACAGTAATGCTGTGAGTATCTTGACTGTTCCACACCTCAGCCTCTCTATCACCTACAGTAATGCTGTGAGTATCTTTACTGTTCCACACCTCAGCCTCGCTATCACCTACAGTAATGCTGTGAGTATCTTGACTGTTCCACACCTCAGCCTCGTTATCACCTACAGTAATGCTGTGAGTATTTTGACTGTTCCACACCTCAGCCTCTCTATCACCTACAGTAATGCTGTGAGTATCTTGACTGTTCCACACCTCAGCCTCGCTATCACCTACAGTAATGCTGTGAGTATCTTGA
Organism: Eledone cirrhosa; assembly: GCA_964016885.1. NCBI lineage: Eukaryota > Metazoa > Mollusca > Cephalopoda > Octopoda > Eledonidae > Eledone > Eledone cirrhosa. The sequence goes on from OZ024741.1 coordinate 340,660,701, forward strand.
CTGTTCCACACCTCAGCCTCGCTATCACCTACAGTAATACTGTGAGTATCTTGACTGTTCCACACCTCAGCCTCGCTATCACCTACAGTAATGCTGTGAGGGTCTTGACTGTTCCACACCTCAGCCTCGCTATCACCTACAGTAATGCTGTGAGTGTCTTGACTGTTCCACACCTCAGCCTCGCTATCACCTACAGTAATGCTGTGAGGGTCTTGACTGTTCCACACCTCAGCCTCTCTATCACCTACAGTAATGCTGTGAGTATCTTGACTGTTCCACACCTCAGCCTCGCTATCACCTACAGTAATGCTGTGAGTATCTTGACTGTTCCACACCTCAGCCTCGCTATCACCTACAGTAATGCTGTGAGTATCTTGACTGTTCCACACCTCAGCCTCGCTATCACCCACAGTAATGCTGTGAGTATCTTGACTGTTCCACACCTCAGCCTCGCTATCACCTACAGTAATGTTGTGAGGGTCTTGACTGTTCCACACCTCAGCCTCGCTATCACCTACAGTAATGTTGTGAGGGTCTTGACTGTTCCACACCTCAGCCTCGCTATCACCTACAGTAATGTTGTGAGGGTCTTGACTGTTCCACACCTCAGCCTCGCTATCACCCACAGTAATGCTGTGAGTATCTTGACTGTTCCACACCTCAGCCTCTCTATCACCTACAGTAATGCTGTGAGTATCTTGACTGTTCCACACCTCAGACTCGCTATCACCTACAGTAATGCTGTGAGTATCTTGACTGTTCCACACCTCAGACTCGCTATCACCTACAGTAATGTTGTGAGTATCTTGACTGTTCCACACCTCAGCCTCGCTATCACCTACAGTAATACTGTGAGTATCTTGACTGTTCCACACCTCAGCCACTCTATCACCTACAGTAATGCTGTGAGTATCTTGACTGTTCCACACCTCAGCCTCTCTATCACCTACAGTAATGCTGTGAGTATCTTGACTGTTCGACACCTCAGACTCTCTATCACCTACAGTAATGCTGTGAGTATCTTGACTGTTCCACACCTCAGACTCGCTATCACCTACAGTAATGTTGTGAGTATCTTGACTGTTCCACACCTCAGCCTCGCTATCACCCACAGTAATGCTGTGAGTATCTTGACTGTTCCACACCTCAGCCTCGCTATCACCTACAGTAATGCTGTGAGTATCTTGACTGTTCCACACTTCAGTCTCGCTATCACCTACAGTAATGCTGTGAGTATCTTGACTGTTCCACACCTCAGCCTCTCTATCACCTACAGTAATGTTGTGAGGGTCTTGACTGTTCCACACCTCAGCCTCGCTATCACCCACAGTAATGCTGTGAGTATCTTGACTGTTCCACACCTCAGCCTCTCTATCATCTACAGTAATGCTGTGAGTATCTTGACTGTTCCACACCTCAGCCTCTCTATCATCTACAGTAATGTTGTGAGGGTCTTGACTGTTCCACACCTCAGCCTCGCTATCACCTACAGTAATGTTGTGCATATCTTGACTGTTCCACACCTCAGCCTCTCTATCATCTACAGTAATGTTGCGAGGGTCTTGACTGTTCCACACCTCAGCCTCGCTATTACCCACAGTAATACTGTGAGGGTCTGGACTGTTCCACACCTCAGCCTCTCTATCACCTACAGTAATGCTGTGAGTATCTTGACTGTTCCACACCTCAGCCTCGCTATCACCTACAGTAATGCTGTGAGTATCTTGACTGTTCCACACCTCAGCCTCTCTATCACCTACAGTAATGCTGTGAGTATCTTGACTGTTCCACACCTCAGCCTCTCTATCACCTACAGTAATGCTGTGAGTATCTTGACTGTTCCACACCTCAGCCTCTCTATCACCCACAGTAATGCTGTGAGTATCTTGACTGTTCCACACCTCAGCCTCTCTATCACCTACAGTAATGCTGTGAGTATCTTGACTGTTCCACACCTCAGCCTCGCTATCACCTACAGTAATCCTGTGAGTATCTTGACTGTTCCACACCTCAGCCTCGCTATCACCTACAGTAATGCTGTGAGGGTCTTGACTGTTCCACACCTCAGCCTCTCTATCACCCACAGTAATGCTGTGAGTATCTTGACTGTTCCACACCTCAGCCTCGTTATCACCTACAGTAATGCTGTGAGTATCTTGACTGTTCCACACCTCAGCCTCTCTATCACCTACAGTAATGCTGTGAGTACCTTGACTGTTCCACACCTCAGCCTCGCTATCACCTACAGTAATGCTGTGAGTATCTTGACTGTTCCACACCTCAGCCTCGCTATCACCCACAGTAATGCTGTGAGTATCTTGACTGTTCCACACCTCAGCCTCGCTATCACCTACAGTAATGCTGTGAGTATCTTGACTGTTCTACACCTCAGCCTCTCTATCACCTACAGTAATGCTGTGAGTATCTTGACTGTTCTACACCTCAGCCTCTCTATCACCTACAGTAATGCTGTGAGTATCTTGACTGTTCCACACCTCAGCCTCGCTATCACCTACAGTAATGCTGTGAGTATCTTGACTGTTCCACACCTCAGCCTCTCTATCACCTACAGTAATGCTGTGAGTATCTTGACTGTTCCACACCTCAGCCTCTCTATCACCTACAGTAATGCTGTGAGTATCTTGACTGTTCCACACCTCAGCCTCTCTATCACCTACAGTAATGCTGTGAGTATCTTGACTGTTCCACACCTCAGCCTCGCTATCACCTACAGTAATGCTGTGAGTATCTTGACTGTTCCACACCTCAGTCTCTCTATCACCTACAGTAATTTTGTGAGGGTCTTGACTGTTCCACACCTCAGCCTCGCTATCACCTACAGTAATGCTGTGAGTATCTTTAGTGTTCCACACCTCAGCCTCGCTATCACCTACAGTAATGTTGTGAGGGTCTTGACTGTTCCACACCTCAGCCTCTCTATCACCTACAGTAATGCTGTGAGTATCTTTACTGTTCCACACCTCAGCCTCTCTATCACCTACAGTAATGCTGTGAGTATCTTGACTGTTCCACACCTCAGCCTCGCTATCACCTACAGTAATGCTGTGAGTATCTTGACTGTTCCACACCTCAGCCTCTCTATCACCTACAGTAATGCTGTGAGTATCTTTACTGTTCCACACCTCAGCCTCGCTATCACCTACAGTAATGCTGTGAGTATCTTGACTGTTCCACACCTCAGCCTCGTTATCACCTACAGTAATGCTGTGAGTATCTTGACTGTTCCACACCTCAGACTCGCTATCACCTACAGTAATGCTGTGAGTATCTTGACTGTTCCACACCTCAGACTCGCTATCACCTACAGTAATGTTGTGAGTATCTTGACTGTTCCACACCTCAGACTCGCTATCACCTACAGTAATGCTGTGAGGGTCTTGACTGTTCCACACCTCAGCCTCTCTATCACCTACAGTAATGCTGTGAGTATCTTGACTGTTCCACACCTCAGCCTCTCTATCACCTACAGTAATGCTGTGAGTATCTTGACTGTTCCACACCTCAGCCTCTCTATCACCTACAGTAATGCTGTGAGTATCTTGACTGTTCCACACCTCAGCCTCTCGATCACCTACAGAACTGCTGTGAGGGTTTGACTGTTCACCACCTCAGCCTCTCTATCACCTACAGTAATGTTGTAAGTATCTTGACTGTTCCACACCTCAGACTCGCTATCACCTACAGTAATGCTGTGAGTATCTTGACTGTTCCACACCTCAGACTCGCTATCACCTACAGTAATGCTGTGAGTATCTTGACTGTTCCACACCTCAGCCTCTCTATCACCTACAGTAATGCTGTGAGTATCTTGACTGTTCCACACCTCAGCCTCGCTATCACCTACAGTAATGCTGTGAGTATCTTGACTGTTCCACACCTCAGACTCGCTATCACCTACAGTAATGCTGTGAGTATCTTGACTGTTCCACACCTCAGCCTCGCTATCACCTACAGTAATACTGTGAGTATCTTGACTGTTCCACACCTCAGCCTCGCTATCACCTACAGTAATGCTGTGAGGGTCTTGACTGTTCCACACCTCAGCCTCGCTATCACCTACAGTAATGCTGTGAGTGTCTTGACTGTTCCACACCTCAGCCTCGCTATCACCTACAGTAATGCTGTGAGGGTCTTGACTGTTCCACACCTCAGCCTCTCTATCACCTACAGTAATGCTGTGAGTATCTTGACTGTTCCACACCTCAGCCTCGCTATCACCTACAGTAATGCTGTGAGTATCTTGACTGTTCCACACCTCAGCCTCGCTATCACCTACAGTAATGCTGTGAGTATCTTGACTGTTCCACACCTCAGCCTCGCTATCACCCACAGTAATGCTGTGAGTATCTTGACTGTTCCACACCTCAGCCTCGCTATCACCTACAGTAATGTTGTGAGGGTCTTGACTGTTCCACACCTCAGCCTCGCTATCACCTACAGTAATGTTGTGAGGGTCTTGACTGTTCCACACCTCAGCCTCGCTATCACCTACAGTAATGTTGTGAGGGTCTTGACTGTTCCACACCTCAGCCTCGCTATCACCCACAGTAATGCTGTGAGTATCTTGACTGTTCCACACCTCAGCCTCTCTATCACCTACAGTAATGCTGTGAGTATCTTGACTGTTCCACACCTCAGACTCGCTATCACCTACAGTAATGCTGTGAGTATCTTGACTGTTCCACACCTCAGACTCGCTATCACCTACAGTAATGTTGTGAGTATCTTGACTGTTCCACACCTCAGCCTCGCTATCACCTACAGTAATACTGTGAGTATCTTGACTGTTCCACACCTCAGCCACTCTATCACCTACAGTAATGCTGTGAGTATCTTGACTGTTCCACACCTCAGCCTCTCTATCACCTACAGTAATGCTGTGAGTATCTTGACTGTTCCACACCTCAGACTCTCTATCACCTACAGTAATGCTGTGAGTATCTTGACTGTTCCACACCTCAGACTCGCTATCACCTACAGTAATGTTGTGAGTATCTTGACTGTTCCACACCTCAGCCTCGCTATCACCCACAGTAATGCTGTGAGTATCTTGACTGTTCCACACCTCAGCCTCGCTATCACCTACAGTAATGCTGTGAGTATCTTGACTGTTCCACACTTCAGTCTCGCTATCACCTACAGTAATGCTGTGAGTATCTTGACTGTTCCACACCTCAGCCTCTCTATCACCTACAGTAATGTTGTGAGGGTCTTGACTGTTCCACACCTCAGCCTCGCTATCACCCACAGTAATGCTGTGAGTATCTTGACTGTTCCACACCTCAGCCTCTCTATCATCTACAGTAATGCTGTGAGTATCTTGACTGTTCCACACCTCAGCCTCTCTATCATCTACAGTAATGTTGTGAGGGTCTTGACTGTTCCACACCTCAGCCTCGCTATCACCTACAGTAATGTTGTGCATATCTTGACTGTTCCACACCTCAGCCTCTCTATCATCTACAGTAATGTTGCGAGGGTCTTGACTGTTCCACACCTCAGCCTCGCTATTACCCACAGTAATACTGTGAGGGTCTGGACTGTTCCACACCTCAGCCTCTCTATCACCTACAGTAATGCTGTGAGTATCTTGACTGTTCCACACCTCAGCCTCGCTATCACCTACAGTAATGCTGTGAGTATCTTGACTGTTCCACACCTCAGCCTCTCTATCACCTACAGTAATGCTGTGAGTATCTTGACTGTTCCACACCTCAGCCTCTCTATCACCTACAGTAATGCTGTGAGTATCTTGACTGTTCCACACCTCAGCCTCTCTATCACCCACAGTAATGCTGTGAGTATCTTGACTGTTCCACACCTCAGCCTCTCTATCACCTACAGTAATGCTGTGAGTATCTTGACTGTTCCACACCTCAGCCTCGCTATCACCTACAGTAATCCTGTGAGTATCTTGACTGTTCCACACCTCAGCCTCGCTATCACCTACAGTAATGCTGTGAGGGTCTTGACTGTTCCACACCTCAGCCTCTCTATCACCCACAGTAATGCTGTGAGTATCTTGACTGTTCCACACCTCAGCCTCGTTATCACCTACAGTAATGCTGTGAGTATCTTGACTGTTCCACACCTCAGCCTCTCTATCACCTACAGTAATGCTGTGAGTACCTTGACTGTTCCACACCTCAGCCTCGCTATCACCTACAGTAATGCTGTGAGTATCTTGACTGTTCCACACCTCAGCCTCGCTATCACCCACAGTAATGCTGTGAGTATCTTGACTGTTCCACACCTCAGCCTCGCTATCACCTACAGTAATGCTGTGAGTATCTTGACTGTTCTACACCTCAGCCTCTCTATCACCTACAGTAATGCTGTGAGTATCTTGACTGTTCTACACCTCAGCCTCTCTATCACCTACAGTAATGCTGTGAGTATCTTGACTGTTCCACACCTCAGCCTCGCTATCACCTACAGTAATGCTGTGAGTATCTTGACTGTTCCACACCTCAGCCTCTCTATCACCTACAGTAATGCTGTGAGTATCTTGACTGTTCCACACCTCAGCCTCTCTATCACCTACAGTAATGCTGTGAGTATCTTGACTGTTCCACACCTCAGCCTCTCTATCACCTACAGTAATGCTGTGAGTATCTTGACTGTTCCACACCTCAGCCTCGCTATCACCTACAGTAATGCTGTGAGTATCTTGACTGTTCCACACCTCAGTCTCTCTATCACCTACAGTAATTTTGTGAGGGTCTTGACTGTTCCACACCTCAGCCTCGCTATCACCTACAGTAATGCTGTGAGTATCTTTAGTGTTCCACACCTCAGCCTCGCTATCACCTACAGTAATGTTGTGAGGGTCTTGACTGTTCCACACCTCAGCCTCTCTATCACCTACAGTAATGCTGTGAGTATCTTTACTGTTCCACACCTCAGCCTCTCTATCACCTACAGTAATGCTGTGAGTATCTTGACTGTTCCACACCTCAGCCTCGCTATCACCTACAGTAATGCTGTGAGTATCTTGACTGTTCCACACCTCAGCCTCTCTATCACCTACAGTAATGCTGTGAGTATCTTTACTGTTCCACACCTCAGCCTCGCTATCACCTACAGTAATGCTGTGAGTATCTTGACTGTTCCACACCTCAGCCTCGTTATCACCTACAGTAATGCTGTGAGTATCTTGACTGTTCCACACCTCAGACTCGCTATCACCTACAGTAATGCTGTGAGTATCTTGACTGTTCCACACCTCAGACTCGCTATCACCTACAGTAATGTTGTGAGTATCTTGACTGTTCCACACCTCAGACTCGCTATCACCTACAGTAATGCTGTGAGGGTCTTGACTGTTCCACACCTCAGCCTCTCTATCACCTACAGTAATGCTGTGAGTATCTTGACTGTTCCACACCTCAGCCTCTCTATCACCTACAGTAATGCTGTGAGTATCTTGACTGTTCCACACCTCAGCCTCTCTATCACCTACAGTAATGCTGTGAGTATCTTGACTGTTCCACACCTCAGCCTCTCTATCACCTACAGAACTGCTGTGAGGGTTTGACTGTTCACCACCTCAGCCTCTCTATCACCTACAGTAATGTTGTAAGTATCTTGACTGTTCCACACCTCAGACTCGCTATCACCTACAGTAATGCTGTGAGTATCTTGACTGTTCCACACCTCAGACTCGCTATCACCTACAGTAATGCTGTGAGTATCTTGACTGTTCCACACCTCAGCCTCTCTATCACCTACAGTAATGCTGTGAGTATCTTGACTGTTCCACACCTCAGCCTCGCTATCACCTACAGTAATGCTGTGAGTATCTTGACTGTTCCACACCTCAGACTCGTTATCACCTACAGTAATGCTGTGAGTATCTTGACTGTTCCACACCTCAGCCTCTCTATCACCTACAGTAATGCTGTGAGTATCTTGACTGTTCCACACCTCAGCCTCGCTATCACCTACAGTAATGCTGTGAGTATCTTGACTGTTCCACACCTCAGACTCGCTATCACCTACAGTAATGCTGTAAGTATCTTGACTGTTCCACACCTCAGCCTCGCTATCACCTACAGTAATGCTGTGAGTATCTTGACTGTTCCACACCTCGGACTCGCTATCACCTACAGTAATGCTGTGAGTATCTTGACTGTTCCACACCTCAGCCTCTCTATCACCTACAGTAATGCTGTGAGTATCTTGACTGTTCCACACCGCAGCCTCGCTATCACCTACAGTAATGCTGTGAGTATCTTGACTGTTCCACAACTCAGACTCGCTATCACCTACAGTAATGTTGTGAGTATCTTGACTGTTCCACACCTCAGCCTCGCTATCTCCTACAGTAATGCTGTGAGTATCTTGACTGTTCCACACCTCAGCCTCGCTATCACCTACAGTAATGCTATGAGTATCTTGACTGTTCCACACCTCAGCCTCGCTATCACCTACAGTAATGCTGTGAGTATCTTGACTGTTCCACACCTCAGCCTCGCTATCACCTACAGTAATGTTGTGAGGGTCTTGACTGTTCCACACCTCAGCCTCGCTATCACCCACAGTAATGCTGTGAGTATCTTGACTGTTCCACACCTCAGCCTCTCTATAACCTACAGTAATGCTGTGAGTATCTTGACTGTTCCACACCTCAGACTCGCTATCACCTACAGTAATTCTGTGAGTATCTTGACTGTTCCACACCTCAGACTGGCTATCACCTACAGTAATGTTGTGAGTATCTTGACTGTTCCACACCTCAGCCTCGCTATCACCTACAGTAATGCTGTGAGTATCTTGACTGTTCCACACCTCAGTCTCGCTATCACCTACAGTAATGCTGTGAGTATCTTGACTGTTCCACACCTCAGCCTCGCTATCACCTACAGTAATGCTGTGAGTATCTTGACTGTTCCACACCTCAGCCTCGCTATCACCTACAGTAATGCTATGAGTATCTTGACTGTTCCACACCTCAGCCTCGCTATCACCTACAGTAATGCTGTGAGTATCTTGACTGTTCCACACCTCAGCCTCGCTATCACCTACAGTAATGTTGTGAGGGTCTTGACTGTTCCACACCTCAGCCTCGCTATCACCCACAGTAATGCTGTGAGTATCTTGACTGTTCCACACCTCAGCCTCTCTATCACCTACAGTAATGCTGTGAGTATCTTGACTGTTCCACACCTCAGACTCGCTATCACCTACAGTAATTCTGTGAGTATCTTGACTGTTCCACACCTCAGACTCGCTATCACCTACAGTAATGTTGTGAGTATCTTGACTGTTCCACACCTCAGCCTCGCTATCACCTACAGTAATGCTGTGAGTATTTTGACTGTTCCACACCTCAGTCTCGCTATCACCTACAGTAATGCTGTGAGTATCTTGACTGTTCCACACCTCAGCCTCGCTATCACCTACAGTAATGCTGTGAGTATCTTGACTGTTCCACACCTCAGCCTCGCTATCACCCACAGTAATACTGTGAGGGTCTTGACTGTTCCACACCTCAGCCTCGCTATCACCCACAGTAATGCTGTGAGTATCTTGACTGTTCCACACCTCAGCCTCTCTATCACCTACAGTAATGTTGAGAGGGTCTTGACTGTTCCACACCTCAGCCTCGCTATCACCCACAGTAATGTTGTGAGGGTCTTGACTGTTCCACACCTCAGCCTCTCTATCACCTACAGTAATGTTGTGAGGGTCTTGACTGTTCCACACCTCAGCCTCGCTATCACCCACAGTAATGTTGTGAGGGTCTTGACTGTTCCACACCTCAGCCTCTCTATCACCTACAGTAATGTTGTGAGGGTCTTGACTGTTCCACACCTCAGCCTCGCTATCACCCACAGTAATGTTGTGAGGGTCTTGACTGTTCCACACCTCAGCCTCTCTATCACCTACAGTAATGTTGTGAGGGTCTTGACTGTTCCACACCTCAGCCTCGCTATCACCCACAGTAATGTTGTGAGGGTCTTGACTGTTCCACACCTCAGCCTCTCTATCACCTACAGTAATGCTGTGAGTATCTTGACTGTTCCACACCTCAGCCTCTCTATCACCTACAGTAATGTTGTGAGGGTCTTGACTGTTCCACACCTCAGCCTCGCTATCACCCACAGTAATGCTGTGAGTATCTTGACTGTTCCACACCTCAGCCTCTCTATCACCTACAGTAATGTTGTGAGGGTCTTGACTGTTCCACACCTCAGCCTCGCTATCACCTACAGTAATGTTGTGAGGCTCTTGACTGTTCCACACCTCAGCCTCGCTATCACCCACAGTAATACTGTGAGGGTCTTGACTGTTCCACACCTCAGCCTCGCTATCACCCACAGTAATGCTGTGAGTCTCTTGACTGTTCCACACCTCAGCCTCGCTATCACCTACAGTAATGTTGTGAGGCTCTTGACTGTTCCACACCTCAGCCTCGCTATCACCCACAGTAATACTGTGAGGGTCTTGACTGTTCCACACCTCAGCCTCTCTATCACCTACAGTAATGCTGTGAGTATCTTGACTGTTCCACACCTCAGCCTCGCTATCACCTACAGTAATGTTGTGAGTATCTTGACTGTTCCACACCTCAGCCTTGCTATCACCTACAGTAATGCTGTGAGTATCTTGACTGTTCCACACCTCAGCCTCTCTATCACCTACAGTAATGCTGTGAGTATCTTGACTGTTCCACACCTCAGCCTCGCTATCACCTACAGTAATACTGTGAGTATCTTGACTGTTCCACACCTCAGCCTCGCTATCACCTACAGTAATGCTGTGAGGGTCTTGACTGTTCCACACCTCAGCCTCTCTATCACCTACAGTAATGTTGTGAGGGTCTTGACTGTTCCACACCTCAGCCTCGCTATCACCTACATTAATGTTGTGAGGCTCTTGACTGTTCCACACCTCAGCCTCGCTATCACCCACAGTAATGCTGTGAGTATCTTGACTGTTCCACACCTCAGCCTCGCTATCACCTACAGTAATGTTGTGAGGGTCTTGACTGTTCCACACCTCAGCCTCGCTATCACCTACAGTAATACTGTGAGGGTCTTGACTGTTCCACACCTCAGCCTCGCTATCACCTACAGTAATACTGTGAGTATCTTGACTGTTCCACACCTCAGCCTCGCTATCACCTACAGTAATGTTGTGAGGGTCTTGACTGTTCCACACCTCAGCCTCTCTATCACCTACAGTAATACTGTGAGGGTCTTGACTGTTCCACACCTCAGCCTCGCTATCACCCACAGTAATGCTGTGAGTATCTTGACTGTTCCACACCTCAGCTTCGCTATCACCTACAGTAATGTTGTGAGGGTCTTGACTGTTCCACACCTCAGCCTCGCTATCACCTACAGTAATGTTGTGAGGCTCTTGACTGTTCCACACCTCAGCCTCGCTATCACCAACAGTAATACTGTGAGGGTCTTGACTGTTCCACACCTCAGCCTCGCTATCACCTACAGTAATGCTGTGAGTATCTTGACTGTTCCACACCTCAGCCTCTCTATCACCTACAGTAATGCTGTGAGTATTTTGACTGTTCCACACCTCAGCCTCTCTATCACCTACAGTAATGCTGTGAGTATCTTGACTGTTCCACACCTCAGCCTCGCTATCACCTACAGTAATGCTGTGAGTATCTTGACTGTTCCACACCTCAGCCTCGCTATCACCTACAGTAATACTGTGAGTATCTTGACTGTTCCACACCTCAGCCTCGCTATCACCTACAGTAATGCTGTGAGGGTCTTGACTGTTCCACACCTCAGCCTCGCTATCACCTACAGTAATGCTGTGAGTGTCTTGACTGTTCCACACCTCAGCCTCGCTATCACCTACAGTAATGCTGTGAGGGTCTTGACTGTTCCACACCTCAGCCTCTCTATCACCTACAGTAATGCTGTGAGTATCTTGACTGTTCCACACCTCAGCCTCGCTATCACCTACAGTAATGCTGTGAGTATCTTGACTGTTCCACACCTCAGCCTCGCTATCACCTACAGTAATGCTGTGAGTATCTTGACTGTTCCACACCTCAGCCTCGCTATCACCCACAGTAATGCTGTGAGTATCTTGACTGTTCCACACCTCAGCCTCGCTATCACCTACAGTAATGTTGTGAGGGTCTTGACTGTTCCACACCTCAGCCTCGCTATCACCTACAGTAATGTTGTGAGGGTCTTGACTGTTCCACACCTCAGCCTCGCTATCACCTACAGTAATGTTGTGAGGGTCTTGACTGTTCCACACCTCAGCCTCGCTATCACCCACAGTAATGCTGTGAGTATCTTGACTGTTCCACACCTCAGCCTCTCTATCACCTACAGTAATGCTGTGAGTATCTTGACTGTTCCACACCTCAGACTCGCTATCACCTACAGTAATGCTGTGAGTATCTTGACTGTTCCACACCTCAGACTCGCTATCACCTACAGTAATGTTGTGAGTATCTTGACTGTTCCACACCTCAGCCTCGCTATCACCTACAGTAATACTGTGAGTATCTTGACTGTTCCACACCTCAGCCTCTCTATCACCTACAGTAATGCTGGGAGTATCTTGACTGTTCCACACCTCAGACTCGCTATCACCTACAGTAATGCTGTGAGTATCTTGACTGTTCCACACCTCAGACTCGCTATCACCTACAGTAATGTTGTGAGTATCTTGACTGTTCCACACCTCAGCCTCGCTATCACCCACAGTAATGCTGTGAGTATCTTGACTGTTCCACACCTCAGCCTCGCTATCACCTACAGTAATGCTGTGAGTATCTTGACTGTTCCACACTTCAGTCTCGCTATCACCTACAGTAATGCTGTGAGTATCTTGACTGTTCCACACCTCAGCCTCTCTATCACCTACAGTAATGTTGTGAGGGTCTTGACTGTTCCACACCTCAGCCTCGCTATCACCCACAGTAATGCTGTGAGTATCTTGACTGTTCCACACCTCAGCCTCTCTATCATCTACAGTAATGCTGTGAGTATCTTGACTGTTCCACACCTCAGCCTCTCTATCATCTACAGTAATGTTGTGAGGGTCTTGACTGTTCCACACCTCAGCCTCGCTATCACCTACAGTAATGTTGTGCATATCTTGACTGTTCCACACCTCAGCCTCTCTATCATCTACAGTAATGTTGCGAGGGTCTTGACTGTTCCACACCTCAGCCTCGCTATTACCCACAGTAATACTGTGAGGGTCTGGACTGTTCCACACCTCAGCCTCTCTATCACCTACAGTAATGCTGTGAGTATCTTGACTGTTCCACACCTCAGCCTCGCTATCACCTACAGTAATGCTGTGAGTATCTTGACTGTTCCACACCTCAGCCTCTCTATCACCTACAGTAATGCTGTGAGTATCTTGACTGTTCCACACCTCAGCCTCTCTATCACCTACAGTAATGCTGTGAGTATCTTGACTGTTCCACACCTCAGCCTCTCTATCACCCACAGTAATGCTGTGAGTATCTTGACTGTTCCACACCTCAGCCTCTCTATCACCTACAGTAATGCTGTGAGTATCTTGACTGTTCCACACCTCAGCCTCGCTATCACCTACAGTAATCCTGTGAGTATCTTGACTGTTCCACACCTCAGCCTCGCTATCACCTACAGTAATGCTGTGAGGGTCTTGACTGTTCCACACCTCAGCCTCTCTATCACCCACAGTAATGCTGTGAGTATCTTGACTGTTCCACACCTCAGCCTCGTTATCACCTACAGTAATGCTGTGAGTATCTTGACTGTTCCACACCTCAGCCTCTCTATCACCTACAGTAATGCTGTGAGTACCTTGACTGTTCCACACCTCAGCCTCGCTATCACCTACAGTAATGCTGTGAGTATCTTGACTGTTCCACACCTCAGCCTCGCTATCACCCACAGTAATGCTGTGAGTATCTTGACTGTTCCACACCTCAGCCTCGCTATCACCTACAGTAATGCTGTGAGTATCTTGACTGTTCTACACCTCAGCCTCTCTATCACCTACAGTAATGCTGTGAGTATCTTGACTGTTCTACACCTCAGCCTCTCTATCACCTACAGTAATGCTGTGAGTATCTTGACTGTTCCACACCTCAGCCTCTCTATCACCTACAGTAATGCTGTGAGTATCTTGACTGTTCTACACCTCAGCCTCTCTATCACCTACAGTAATGCTGTGAGTATCTTGACTGTTCCACACCTCAGCCTCGCTATCACCTACAGTAATGCTGTGAGTATCTTGACTGTTCCACACCTCAGCCTCTCTATCACCTACAGTAATGCTGTGAGTATCTTGACTGTTCCACACCTCAGCCTCTCTATCACCTACAGTAATGCTGTGAGTATCTTGACTGTTCCACACCTCAGCCTCGCTATCACCTACAGTAATGCTGTGAGTATCTTGACTGTTCCACACCTCAGCCTCGCTATCACCTACAGTAATGCTGTGAGGGTCTTGACTGTTCCACACCTCAGCCTCTCTATCACCCACAGTAATGCTGTGAGGGTCTTGACTGTTCCACACCTCAGCCTCTCTATCACCTACAGTAATGCTGTGAGGGTCTTGACTGTTCTTCACCTCAGCCTCTCTATCACCTACAGTAATGTTGTGAGGGTCTTGACTGTTCCACACCTCTGCCTCGCTATCACCTACAGCAATGCTGTGAGTATCTTGACTGTTCCACACCTCAGCCTCTCTATCACCCACAGTAATGCTGTGAGTATCTTGACTGTTCCACACCTCAGTCTCTCTATCACCTACAGTAATGCTGTGAGTACCTTGACTGTTCCACACCTCAGCCTCTCTATCACCTACAGTAATGCTGTGAGTATCTTGACTGTTCCACACCTCAGTCTCTCTATCACCTACAGAACTGCTGTGAGGGTCTTGACTGTTCCACACCTCAGCCTCTCTATCACCTTCAGTAATGCTGTGAGTATCTTGACTGTTCCACACCTCAGCCTCTCTATCACCTACAGTAATGCTGTGAGTATCTTGACTGTTCCACACCTCAGCCTCGCTATCACCTACAGTAATGCTGTGAGTATCTTGACTGTTCCACACCTCAGCCTCGCTATCACCTACATTAATGCTGTGCGTACCTTGACTGTTCCACACCTCAGCCTCGCTATCACCTACAGTAATGCTGTGAGGGTCTTGACTGTTCCACACCTCAGCCTCGCTATCACCTACAGTAATGCTGTGAGTATCTTGACTGTTCCACACCTCAGCCTCGCTATCACCTACAGTAATTCTGTGAGTATCTTGACTGTTCCACACCTCAGCCTCGCTATCACCTACAGTAATGTTGTGAGTATCTTGACTGTTCCACACCTCAGCCTCGCTATCACCTACAGTAATGCTGTGAGTATCTTGACTGTTCCACACCTCAGACTCGCTATCACCTACAGTAATTCTGTGAGTATCTTGACTGTTCCACACCTCAGCCTCGCTATCACCTACAGTAATGCTGTGAGTATCTTGACTGTTCCACACCTCAGACTCGCTATCACCTACAGTAATTCTGTGAGGATCTTGACTGTTCCACACCTCAGCCTCGCTATCACCTACAGTAATGCTGTGAGTATCTTGACTGTTCCACACCTCAGCCTCGCTATCACCTACAGTAATTCTGTGAGTATCTTGACTGTTCCACACCTCAGCCTCGCTATCACCTACAGTAATGTTGTGAGTATCTTGACTGTTCCACACCTCAGCCTCGCTATCACCTACAGTAATGCTGTGAGTATCTTGACTGTTCCACACCTCAGACTCGCTATCACCTACAGTAATTCTGTGAGTATCTTGACTGTTCCACACCTCAGCCTCGCTATCACCTACAGTAATTCTGTGAGTATCTTGACTGTTCCACACCTCAGCCTCGCTATCACCTACAGTAATTCTGTGAGTATCTTGACTGTTCCACACCTCAGCCTCGCTATCACCTACAGTAATGCTGTGAGTATCTTGACTGTTCCACACCTCAGCCTCGCTATCACCTACAGTAATTCTGTGAGTATCTTGACTGTTCCACACCTCAGCCTCGCTATCACCTACAGTAATGTTGTGAGTATCTTGACTGTTCCACACCTCAGCCTCGCTATCACCTACAGTAATGCTGTGAGTATCTTGACTGTTCCACACCTCAGACTCGCTATCACCTTCAGTAATTCTGTGAGTATCTTGACTGTTCCACACCTCAGCCTCGCTATCACCTACAGTAATGATGTGAGGGTCTTGACTGTTTCACACCTCAGCCTCGCTATCACCTACAGTAATGCTGTGAGTATCTTGACTGTTCCACACCTCAGCCTCGCTATCACCTACAGTAATGCTGTGAGTATCTTGACTGTTCCACACCTCAGCCTCGCTATCACCTACAGTAATGCTGTGAGTATCTTGACTGTTCCACACCTCAGTCTCTCTATCACCTACAGAATTGCTGTGAGGGTCTTGACTGTTCCACACCTCAGCCTCGCTATCACCTACAGTAATGCTGTGAGTATCTTGACTGTTCCACACTTCAGCCTCGCTATCACCTACAGTAATGCTGTGAGTATCTTGACTGTTCCACACCTCAGCCTCTCTATCACCTACAGAACTGCTGTGAGGGTCTTGACTGTTCCACACCTCAGCCTCTCTATCACCTACAGTAATGCTGTGAGTATCTTGACTGTTCCACACCTCAGCCTCTCTATCACCTACAGTAATGCTGTGAGTATCTTGACTGTTCTACACCTCAGCCTCTCTATCACCTACAGTAATGCTGTGAGTATCTTGACTGTTCCACACCTCAGCCTCGCTATCACCTACAGTAATGCTGTGAGTATCTTGACTGTTCCACACCTCAGCCTCGCTATCACCTACAGTAATGCTGTGAGTATCTTGACTGTTCCACACCTCAGCCTCGCTATCACCTACAGTAATGCTGTGAGTATCTTGACTGTTCCACACCTCAGCCTCTCTATCACCTACAGTAATGCTGTGAGTATCTTGACTGTTCCACACCTCAGCCTCGCTATCACCTACAGTAATGCTGTGAGTATCTTGACTGTTCCACACCTCAGCCTCTCTATCACCTACAGTAATGCTGTGAGTATCTTGACTGTTCCACACCTCAGCCTCGCTATCACCTACAGTAATGCTGTGAGTATCTTGACTGTTCCACACCTCAGCCTCGCTATCACCTACAGTAATGCTGTGAGTATCTTGACTGTTCCACACCTCAGCCTCGCTATCACCTACAGTAATACTGTGAGGGTCTTGACTGTTCCACACCTCAGCCTCTCTATCACCTACAGTAATGCTGTGAGTATCTTGACTGTTCCACACCTCAGCCTCGCTGTCACCTACAGTAATGCTGTGAGGGTCTTGACTGTTCCACACCTCAGCCTCTCTATCACCTACAGTAATGCTGTGAGTATCTTGACTGTTCCACACCTCAGCCTCGCTATCACCTACGATAATGCTGTGAGTATCTTGACTGTTCCACACCTCAGCCTCGCTATCACCTACGATAATGCTGTGAGTATCTTGACTGTTCCACACCTCAGCCTCGCTATCACCTACAGTAATACTGTGAGGGTCTTGACTGTTCCACACCTCAGCCTCTCTATCACCTACAGTAATGCTGTGAGTATCTTGACTGTTCCACACCTCAGCCTCGCTATCACCTACAGTAATGCTGTGAGGGTCTTGACTGTTCCACACCTCAGCCTCTCTATCACCTACAGTAATGCTGTGAGTATCTTGACTGTTCCACACCTCAGCCTCTCTATCACCTACAGTAATGTTGTGAGTATCTTGACTGTTCCACACCTCAGCCTCTCTATCACCTACAGTAATGCTGTGAGTATCTTGACTGTTCTACACCTCAGCCTCTCTATCACCTACAGTAATGCTGTGAGTATCTTGACTGTTCCACACCTCAGCCTCGCTATCACCTACAGTAATGCTGTGAGTATCTTGACTGTTCCACACCTCAGCCTCGCTATCACCTACATTAATGCTGTGAGGGTCTTGACTGTTCCACACCTCAGCCTCTCTATCACCCACAGTAATGCTGTGAGGGTCTTGACTGTTCCACACCTCAGCCTCTCTATCACCTACAGTAATGCTGTGAGGGTCTTGACTGTTCCACACCTCAGCCTCTCTATCACCTACAGTAATGTTGTGAGGGTCTTGACTGTTCCACACCTCAGCCTCGCTATCACCTACAGTAATGCTGTGAGTATCTTGACTGTTCCACACCTCAGCCTCTCTATCACCCACAGTAATGCTGTGAGTATCTTGACTGTTCCACACCTCAGTCTCTCTATCACCTACAGTAATGCTGTGAGTACCTTGACTGTTCCACACCTCAGCCTCTCTATCACCTACAGTAATGCTGTGAGTATCTTGACTGTTCCACAGCTCAGTCTCTCTATCACCTACAGAACTGCTGTGAGGGTCTTGACTGTTCCACACCTCAGCCTCTCTATCACCTACAGTAATGCTGTGAGTATCTTGACTGTTCCACACCTCAGCCTCTCTATCACCTACAGTAATGCTGTGAGTATCTTGACTGTTCTACACCTCAGCCTCTCTATCACCTACAGTAATGCTGTGAGTATCTTGACTGTTCCACACCTCAGCCTCTCTATCACCTACAGTAATGCTGTGAGTATCTTGACTGTTCCACACCTCAGCCTCTCTATCACCTACAGTAATGCTGTGAGTATCTTGACTGTTCCACACCTCAGCCTCGCTATCACCTACAGTAATGCTGTGAGTATCTTGACTGTTCCACACCTCAGCCTCGCTATCACCTACAGTAATGCTGTGCGTACCTTGACTGTTCCACACCTCAGCCTCGCTATCACCTACAGTAATGCTGTGAGGGTCTTGACTGTTCCACACCTCAGCCTCGCTATCACCTACAGTAATGCTGTGAGTATCTTGACTGTTCCACACCTCAGCCTCGCTATCACCTACAGTAATTCTGTGAGTATCTTGACTGTTCCACACCTCAGCCTCGCTATCACCTACAGTAATGTTGTGAGTATCTTGACTGTTCCACACCTCAGCCTCGCTGTCACCTACAGTAATGCTGTGAGTATCTTGACTGTTCCACACCTCAGACTCGCTATCACCTACAGTAATTCTGTGAGTATCTTGACTGTTCCACACCTCAGCCTCGCTATCACCTACAGTAATTCTGTGAGTATCTTGACTGTTCCACACCTCAGACTCGCTATCACCTACAGTAATTCTGTGAGTATCTTGACTGTTCCACACCTCAGCCTCGCTATCACCTACAGTAATTCTGTGAGTATCTTGACTGTTCCACACCTCAGCCTCGCTATCACCTACAGTAATTCTGTGAGTATCTTGACTGTTCCACACCTCAGCCTCGCTATCACCTACAGTAATGCTGTGAGTATCTTGACTGTTCCACACCTCAGCCTCGCTATCACCTACAGTAATTCTGTGAGTATCTTGACTGTTCCACACCTCAGCCTCGCTATCACCTACAGTAATGTTGTGAGTATCTTGACTGTTCCACACCTCAGCCTCGCTATCACCTACAGTAATGCTGTGAGTATCTTGACTGTTCCACACCTCAGACTCGCTATCACCTACAGTAATTCTGTGAGTATCTTGACTGTTCCACACCTCAGCCTCGCTATCACCTACAGTAATGCTGTGAGTATCTTGACTGTTCCACACCTCAGTCTCTCTATCACCTACAGAATTGCTGTGAGGGTCTTGACTGTTCGACACCTCAGCCTCGCTATCACCTACAGTAATGCTGTGAGTATCTTGACTGTTCCACACCTCAGCCTCGCTATCACCTACAGTAATGCTGTGAGTATCTTGACTGTTCCACACCTCAGCCTCTCTATCACCTACAGAACTGCTGTGAGGGTCTTGACTGTTCCACACCTCAGCCTCTCTATCACCTACAGTAATGCTGTGAGTATCTTGACTGTTCCACACCTCAGCCTCTCTATCACCTACAGTAATGCTGTGAGTATCTTGACTGTTCTACACCTCAGTCTCTCTATCACCTACAGAACTGCTGTGAGGGTCTTGACTGTTCCACACCTCAGCCTCTCTATCACCTACAGTAATGCTGTGAGTATCTTGACTGTTCCACACCTCAGCCTCGCTATCACCTACAGTAATGCTGTGAGTATCTTGACTGTTCCACACCTCAGCCTCTCTATCACCTACAGTAATGCTGTGAGTATCTTGACTGTTCCACACCTCAGCCTCGCTATCACCTACAGTAATGCTGTGAGTATCTTGACTGTTCCACACCTCAGCCTCTCTATCACCTACAGTAATGCTGTGAGTATCTTGACTGTTCCACACCTCAGCCTCGCTATCACCTACAGTAATGCTGTGAGTATCTTGACTGTTCCACACCTCAGCCTCGCTATCACCTACAGTAATGCTGTGAGTATCTTGACTGTTCCACACCTCAGCCTCGCTATCACCTACAGTAATACTGTGAGGGTCTTGACTGTTCCACACCTCAGCCTCTCTATCACCTACAGTAATGCTGTGAGTATCTTGACTGTTCCACACCTCAGCCTCGCTATCACCTACAGTAATTCTGTGAGGGTCTTGACTGTTCCACACCTCAGCCTCTCTATCACCTACAGTAATGCTGTGAGTATCTTGACTGTTCCACACCTCAGCCTCGCTATCACCTACGATAATGCTGTGAGTATCTTGACTGTTCCACACCTCAGCCTCGCTATCACCTACGATAATGCTGTGAGTATCTTGACTGTTCCACACCTCAGCCTCGCTATCACCTACGATAATGCTGTGAGTATCTTGACTGTTCCACACCTCAGCCTCGCTATCACCTACAGTAATACTGTGAGGGTCTTGACTGTTCCACACCTCAGCCTCTCTATCACCTACAGTAATGCTGTGAGTATCTTGACTGTTCCACACCTCAGCCTCGCTATCACCTACAGTAATGCTGTGAGGGTCTTGACTGTTCCACACCTCAGCCTCTCTATCACCTACAGTAATGCTGTGAGTATCTTGACTGTTCCACACCTCAACCTCTCTATCACCTACAGTAATGTTGTGAGTATCTTGACTGTTCCACACCTCAGCCTCTCTATCACCTACAGTAATTCTGTGAGTATCTTGACTGTTCCACACCTCAGCCTCGCTATCACCTACGATAATGCTGTGAGTATCTTGACTGTTCCACACCTCAGCCTCGCTATCACCTACGATAATGCTGTGAGTATCTTGACTGTTCCACACCTCAGCCTCGCTATCACCTACAGTAATGCTGTGAGTATCTTGACTGTTCCACACCTCAGGCTCGCTATCACCCACAGTAATGCTGTGAGTATCTTGACTGTTCCACACCTCAGCCTCTCTATCACCTACAGTAATGCTGTGAGTATCTTGACTGTTCCACACCTCAGCCTTGCTATCACCTACAGTAATGCTGTGAGTATCTTGACTGTTCCACACCTCAGCCTCTCTATCACCTACAGTAATGCTGTGAGTATCTTGACTGTTCCACACCTCAGCCTCGCTATCACCTACAGTAATGCTGTGAGTATCTTGACTGTTCCACACCTCAGCCTCGCTATCACCTACAGTAATGCAGTGAGTATCTTGACTGTTCCACACCTCAGCCTCTCTATCACCTACAGAACTGCTGTGAGGGTTTGACTGTTCACCACCTCAGCCTCTCTATCACCTACAGTAATGTTGTGAGTATCTTGACTGTTCCACACCTCAGCCTCTCTATCACCTACAGTAATACTGTGAGTATCTTGACTGTTCCAAACCTCAGCCTCGCTATCACCTACAGTAATACTGTGAGTATCTTGACTGTTCCAAACCTCAGCCTCGCTATCACCTACAGTAATGCTGTGAGTATCTTGACTGTTCCACACCTCAGCCTCGCTATCACCTACGATAATGCTGTGAGTATCTTGAGTGTTCCACACCTCAGCCTCGCTATCACCTACAGTAATGCAGTGAGTATCTTGACTGTTCCACACCTCAGCCTCTCTATCACCTACAGAACTGCTGTGAGGGTTTGACTGTTCCACACCTCAGCCTCTCTATCACCTAGAGTAATGTTGTGAGTATCTTGACTGTTCCACACCTCAGCCTCTCTATCACCTACAGTAATACTGTGAGTATCTTGACTGTTCCAAACCTCAGCCTCGCTATCACCCACAGTAATGCTGTGAGTATCTTGACTGTTCCAAACCTCAGCCTCTCTATCACCTACAGTAATGTTGTGAGTATCTTGACTGTTCCACACCTCAGCCTCTCTATCACCTACAGTAATACTGTGAGTATCTTGACTGTTCCAAACCTCAGCCTCGCTATCACCTACAGTAATACTATGAGTATCTTGACTGTTCCAAACCTCAGCCTCGCTATCACCTACAGTAATGCTGTGAGTATCTTGACTGTTCCACACCTCAGCCTCGCTATCACCTACGATAATGCTGTGAGTATCTTGACTGTTCCACAACTCAGCCTCTCTATCACCAACAGTAATGCTGTGAGTATCTTGACTGTTCCACACCTCAGCCTCGCTATCACCTACAGTAATGCTGTGAGGGTCTTGACTGTTCCACACCTCAGCCTCGCTATCTCCCACAGTAATGTTGTGAGTATCTTGACCGTTCCACACCTCAGCCTCTCTATCACCTACAGTAATGTTGTGAGGGTCTTGACTGTTCCACACCTCAGCCTCGCTATCTCCCACAGTAATGCTGTGAGTATCTTGACTGTTCCAAACCTCAGCCTCGCTATCACCAACAGTAATGCTGTGAGTATCTTGACTGTTCCACACCTCAGCCTCGCTATCACCTACAGTAATGCTGTGAGTATCTTGACTGTTCCACACCTCAGCCTGTCTATCACCTACAGTAATGCTGTGAGTATCTTGACTGTTCCACACCTCAGCCTCGCTATCACCTACAGTAATGCTGTGAGTATCTTGACTGTTCCACACCTCAGCCTCTCTATCACCTACAGTAATGTTGTTAGGGTCTTGACTGTTCCACACCTCAGCCTCGCTATCACCTACAGTAATGCTGTGAGTATCTTGACTGTTCCACACCTCAGCCTCGCTATCACCTACAGTAATGTCGTGAGGGTCTTGACTGTTCCACACCTCAGCCTCTCTATCACCTACAGTAATGTTGTGAGGGTCTTGACTGTTCCACACCTCAGTCTCGCTATCACATACAGTAATGCTGTGAGTATCTTGACTGTTCCACACCTCAGTCTCTCTATCACCTACAGAATTGCTGTGAGGGTCTTGACTGTTCGACACCTCAGCCTCGCTATCACCTACAGTAATGCTGTGAGTATCTTGACTGTTCCACACCTCAGCCTCGCTATCACCTACAGTAATGCTGTGAGTATCTTGACTGTTCCACACCTCAGCCTCTCTATCACCTACAGAACTGCTGTGAGGGTCTTGACTGTTCCACACCTCAGCCTCTCTATCACCTACAGTAATGCTGTGAGTATCTTGACTGTTCCACACCTCAGCCTCTCTATCACCTACAGTAATGCTGTGAGTATCTTGACTGTTCCACACCTCAGCCTCGCTATCACCTACAGTAATGCTGTGAGTATCTTGACTGTTCCACACCTCAGCCTCGCTATCACCTACAGTAATGCTGTGAGTATCTTGACTGTTCCACACCTCAGCCTCGCTATCACCTACAGTAATGTCGTGAGGGTCTTGACTGTTCCACACCTCAGCTTCTCTATCACCTACAGTAATGTTGTGAGGGTCTTGACTGTTCCACACCTCAGTCTCGCTATCACATACAGTAATGCTGTGAGTATCTTGACTGTTCTACACCTCAGTCTCTCTATCACCTACAGAACTGCTGTGAGGGTCTTGACTGTTCCACACCTCAGCCTCTCTATCACCTACAGTAATGCTGTGAGTATCTTGACTGTTCCACACCTCAGCCTCGCTATCACCTACAGTAATGCTGTGAGTATCTTGACTGTTCCACACCTCAGCCT
The DNA here is from genome assembly GCA_964016885.1 of Eledone cirrhosa. Taxonomy (NCBI): domain Eukaryota; kingdom Metazoa; phylum Mollusca; class Cephalopoda; order Octopoda; family Eledonidae; genus Eledone; species Eledone cirrhosa. The sequence continues at coordinate 340,684,746 of OZ024741.1, forward strand.
CTCTATCACCTACAGTAATGCTGTGAGTATCTTGACTGTTCCACACCTCAGCCTCGCTATCACCTACAGTAATGCTGTGAGTATCTTGACTGTTCCACACCTCAGCCTCTCTATCACCTACAGTAATGCTGTGAGTATCTTGACTGTTCCACACCTCAGCCTCGCTATCACCTACAGTAATGCAGTGAGTATCTTGACTGTTCCACACCTCAGCCTCGCTATCACCTACAGTAATGCTGTGAGTATCTTGACTGTTCCACACCTCAGCCTCGCTATCACCTTCAGTAATACTGTGAGGGTCTTGACTGTTCCACACCTCAGCCTCTCTATCACCTACAGTAATGCTGTGAGTATCTTGACTGTTCCACACCTCAGCCTCGCTATCACCTACAGTAATGCTGTGAGGGTCTTGACTGTTCCACACCTCAGCCTCTCTATCACCTACAGTAATGCTGTGAGTATCTTGACTGTTCCACACCTCAGCCTCGCTATCACCTACGATAATGCTGTGAGTATCTTGACTGTTCCACACCTCAGCCTCGCTATCACCTACGATAATGCTGTGAGTATCTTGACTGTTCCACACCTCAGCCTCGCTATCACCTACGATAATGCTGTGAGTATCTTGACTGTTCCACACCTCAGCCTCGCTATCACCTACAGTGATACTGTGAGGGTCTTGACTGTTCCACACCTCAGCCTCTCTATCACCTACAGTAATGCTGTGAGTATCTTGACTGTTCCACACCTCAGCCTCGCTATCACCTACAGTAATGCTGTGAGGGTCTTGACTGTTCCACACCTCAGCCTCTCTATCACCTACAGTAATGCTGTGAGTATCTTGACTGTTCCACACCTCAGCCTCTCTATCACCTACAGTAATGTTGTGAGTATCTTGACTGTTCCACACCTCAGCCTCTCTATCACCTACAGTAATTCTGTGAGTATCTTGACTGTTCCACACCTCAGCCTCGCTATCACCTACGATAATGCTGTGAGTATCTTGACTGTTCCACACCTCAGCCTCGCTATCACCTACGATAATGCTGTGAGTATCTTGACTGTTCCACACCTCAGCCTCGCTATCACCTACAGTAATGCTGTGAGTATCTTGACTGTTCCACACCTCAGGCTCGCTATCACCCACAGTAATGCTGTGAGTATCTTGACTGTTCCACACCTCAGCCTCTCTATCACCTACAGTAATGCTGTGAGTATCTTGACTGTTCCACACCTCAGCCTTGCTATCACCTACAGTAATGCTGTGAGTATCTTGACTGTTCCACACCTCAGCCTCTCTATCACCTACAGTAATGCTGTGAGTATCTTGACTGTTCCACACCTCAGCCTCGCTATCACCTACAGTAACGCTGTGAGTATCTTGACTGTTCCACACCTCAGCCTCGCTATCACCTACAGTAATGCAGTGAGTATCTTGACTGTTCCACACCTCAGCCTCTCTATCACCTACAGAACTGCTGTGAGGGTTTGACTGTTCACCACCTCAGCCTCTCTATCACCTACAGTAATGTTGTGAGTATCTTGACTGTTCCACACCTCAGCCTCTCTATCACCTACAGTAATACTGTGAGTATCTTGACTGTTCCAAACCTCAGCCTCGCTATCACCTACAGTAATACTGTGAGTATCTTGACTGTTCCAAACCTCAGCCTCGCTATCACCTACAGTAATGCTGTGAGTATCTTGACTGTTCCACACCTCAGCCTCGCTATCACCTACGATAATGCTGTGAGTATCTTGACTGTTCCACACCTCAGCCTCGCTATCACCTACAGAACTGCTGTGAGGGTTTGACTGTTCCACACCTCAGCCTCTCTATCACCTACAGTAATGTTGTGAGTATCTTGACTGTTCCACACCTCAGCCTCTCTATCACCTACAGTAATACTGTGAGTATCTTGACTGTTCCAAACCTCAGCCTCGCTATCACCCACAGTAATGCTGTGAGTATCTTGACTGTTCCAAACCTCAGTCTCTCTATCACCTACAGTAATGTTGTGAGTATCTTGACTGTTCCACACCTCAGCCTCTCTATCACCTACAGTAATGTTGTGAGGGTCTTGACTGTTCCACACCTCAGCCTCGCTATCTCCCACAGTAATGCTGTGAGTATCTTGACTGTTCCAAACCTCAGCCTCGCTATCACCAACAGTAATGCTGTGAGTATCTTGACTGTTCCACACCTCAGCCTCGCTATCACCTACAGTAATGCTGTGAGTATCTTGACTGTTCCACACCTCAGCCTCTCTATCACCTACAGTAATGCTGTGAGTATCTTGACTGTTCCACACCTCAGCCTCGCTATCACCTACAGTAATGCTGTGAGTATCTTGACTGTTCCACACCTCAGCCTCTCTATCACCTACAGTAATGTTGTTAGGGTCTTGACTGTTCCACACCTCAGCCTCGCTATCACCTACAGTAATGCTGTGAGTATCTTGACTGTTCCACACCTCAGCCTCGCTATCACCTACAGTAATGTCGTGAGGGTCTTGACTGTTCCACACCTCAGCCTCTCTATCACCTACAGTAATGTTGTGAGGGTCTTGACTGTTCCACACCTCAGTCTCGCTATCACATACAGTAATGCTGTGAGTATCTTGACTGTTCCACACCTCAGTCTCTCTATCACCTACAGAATTGCTGTGAGGGTCTTGACTGTTCGACACCTCAGCCTCGCTATCACCTACAGTAATGCTGTGAGTATCTTGACTGTTCCACACCTCAGCCTCGCTATCACCTACAGTAATGCTGTGAGTATCTTGACTGTTCCACACCTCAGCCTCTCTATCACCTACAGAACTGCTGTGAGGGTCTTGACTGTTCCACACCTCAGCCTCTCTATCACCTACAGTAATGCTGTGAGTATCTTGACTGTTCCACACCTCAGCCTCTCTATCACCTACAGTAATGCTGTGAGTATCTTGACTGTTCCACACCTCAGCCTCGCTATCACCTACAGTAATGCTGTGAGTATCTTGACTGTTCCACACCTCAGCCTCGCTATCACCTACAGTAATGCTGTGAGTATCTTGACTGTTCCACACCTCAGCCTCGCTATCACCTACAGTAATGTCGTGAGGGTCTTGACTGTTCCACACCTCAGCTTCTCTATCACCTACAGTAATGTTGTGAGGGTCTTGACTGTTCCACACCTCAGTCTCGCTATCACATACAGTAATGCTGTGAGTATCTTGACTGTTCTACACCTCAGTCTCTCTATCACCTACAGAACTGCTGTGAGGGTCTTGACTGTTCCACACCTCAGCCTCTCTATCACCTACAGTAATGCTGTGAGTATCTTGACTGTTCCACACCTCAGCCTCGCTATCACCTACAGTAATGCTGTGAGTATCTTGACTGTTCCACACCTCAGCCTCTCTATCACCTACAGTAATGCTGTGAGTATCTTGACTGTTCCACACCTCAGCCTCGCTATCACCTACAGTAATGCTGTGAGTATCTTGACTGTTCCACACCTCAGCCTCTCTATCACCTACAGTAATGCTGTGAGTATCTTGACTGTTCCACACCTCAGCCTCGCTATCACCTACAGTAATGCAGTGAGTATCTTGACTGTTCCACACCTCAGCCTCGCTATCACCTACAGTAATGCTGTGAGTATCTTGACTGTTCCACACCTCAGCCTCGCTATCACCTTCAGTAATACTGTGAGGGTCTTGACTGTTCCACACCTCAGCCTCTCTATCACCTACAGTAATGCTGTGAGTATCTTGACTGTTCCACACCTCAGCCTCGCTATCACCTACAGTAATGCTGTGAGGGTCTTGACTGTTCCACACCTCAGCCTCTCTATCACCTACAGTAATGCTGTGAGTATCTTGACTGTTCCACACCTCAGCCTCGCTATCACCTACGATAATGCTGTGAGTATCTTGACTGTTCCACACCTCAGCCTCGCTATCACCTACGATAATGCTGTGAGTATCTTGACTGTTCCACACCTCAGCCTCGCTATCACCTACGATAATGCTGTGAGTATCTTGACTGTTCCACACCTCAGCCTCGCTATCACCTACAGTGATACTGTGAGGGTCTTGACTGTTCCACACCTCAGCCTCTCTATCACCTACAGTAATGCTGTGAGTATCTTGACTGTTCCACACCTCAGCCTCGCTATCACCTACAGTAATGCTGTGAGGGTCTTGACTGTTCCACACCTCAGCCTCTCTATCACCTACAGTAATGCTGTGAGTATCTTGACTGTTCCACACCTCAGCCTCTCTATCACCTACAGTAATGTTGTGAGTATCTTGACTGTTCCACACCTCAGCCTCTCTATCACCTACAGTAATTCTGTGAGTATCTTGACTGTTCCACACCTCAGCCTCGCTATCACCTACGATAATGCTGTGAGTATCTTGACTGTTCCACACCTCAGCCTCGCTATCACCTACGATAATGCTGTGAGTATCTTGACTGTTCCACACCTCAGCCTCGCTATCACCTACAGTAATGCTGTGAGTATCTTGACTGTTCCACACCTCAGGCTCGCTATCACCCACAGTAATGCTGTGAGTATCTTGACTGTTCCACACCTCAGCCTCTCTATCACCTACAGTAATGCTGTGAGTATCTTGACTGTTCCACACCTCAGCCTTGCTATCACCTACAGTAATGCTGTGAGTATCTTGACTGTTCCACACCTCAGCCTCTCTATCACCTACAGTAATGCTGTGAGTATCTTGACTGTTCCACACCTCAGCCTCGCTATCACCTACAGTAACGCTGTGAGTATCTTGACTGTTCCACACCTCAGCCTCGCTATCACCTACAGTAATGCAGTGAGTATCTTGACTGTTCCACACCTCAGCCTCTCTATCACCTACAGAACTGCTGTGAGGGTTTGACTGTTCACCACCTCAGCCTCTCTATCACCTACAGTAATGTTGTGAGTATCTTGACTGTTCCACACCTCAGCCTCTCTATCACCTACAGTAATACTGTGAGTATCTTGACTGTTCCAAACCTCAGCCTCGCTATCACCTACAGTAATACTGTGAGTATCTTGACTGTTCCAAACCTCAGCCTCGCTATCACCTACAGTAATGCTGTGAGTATCTTGACTGTTCCACACCTCAGCCTCGCTATCACCTACGATAATGCTGTGAGTATCTTGACTGTTCCACACCTCAGCCTCGCTATCACCTACAGAACTGCTGTGAGGGTTTGACTGTTCCACACCTCAGCCTCTCTATCACCTACAGTAATGTTGTGAGTATCTTGACTGTTCCACACCTCAGCCTCTCTATCACCTACAGTAATACTGTGAGTATCTTGACTGTTCCAAACCTCAGCCTCGCTATCACCCACAGTAATGCTGTGAGTATCTTGACTGTTCCAAACCTCAGTCTCTCTATCACCTACAGTAATGTTGTGAGTATCTTGACTGTTCCACACCTCAGCCTCTCTATCACCTACAGTAATACTGTGAGTATCTTGACTGTTCCAAACCTCAGCCTCGCTATCACCTACAGTAATACTATGAGTATCTTGACTGTTCCAAACCTCAGCCTCGCTATCACCTACAGTAATGCTGTGAGTATCTTGACTGTTCCACACCTCAGCCTCGCTATCACCTACGATAATGCTGTGAGTATCTTGACTGTTCCACAACTCAGCCTCTCTATCACCAACAGTAATGCTGTGAGTATCTTGACTGTTCCACACCTCAGCCTCGCTATCACCTACAGTAATGCTGTGAGGGTCTTGACTGTTCCACACCTCAGCCTCGCTATCTCCCACAGTAATGTTGTGAGTATCTTGACCGTTCCACACCTCAGCCTCTCTATCACCTACAGTAATACTGTGAGTATCTTGACTGTTCCAAACCTCAGCCTCGCTATCACCTACAGTAATGCTGTGAGTATCTTGACTGTTCCACACCTCAGCCTCGCTATCACCTACGATAATGCTGTGAGTATCTTGACTGTTCCACACCTCAGCCTCGCTATCACCTACAGAACTGCTGTGAGGGTTTGACTGTTCCACACCTCAGCCTCTCTATCACCTACAGTAATGTTGTGAGTATCTTGACTGTTCCACACCTCAGCCTCTCTATCACCTACAGTAATGCTGTGAGTATCTTGACTGTTCCACACCTCAGACTCGCTATCACCTACAGTAATGCTGTGAGTATCTTGACTGTTCCACACCTCAGCCTCTCTATCACCTACAGTAATGCTGTGAGTATCTTGACTGTTCCACACCTCAGCCTCGCTATCACCTACAGTAATGCTGTGAGTATCTTGACTGTTCCACACCTCAGACTCGCTATCACCTACAGTAATGTTGTGAGTATCTTGACTGTTCCACACCTCAGCCTCGCTATCTCCTACAGTAATGCTGTGAGTATCTTGACTGTTCCACACCTCAGCCTCGCTATCACCTACAGTAATGCTATGAGTATCTTGACTGTTCCACACCTCAGCCTCGCTATCACCTACAGTAATGCTGTGAGTATCTTGACTGGTCCACACCTCAGCCTCGCTATCACCTACAGTAATGTTGTGAGGGTCTTGACTGTTCCACACCTCAGCCTCGCTATCACCCACAGTAATGCTGTGAGTATCTTGACTGTTCCACACCTCAGCCTCTCTATCACCTACAGTAATGCTGTGAGTATCTTGACTGTTCCACACCTCAGACTCGCTATCACCTACAGTAATTCTGTGAGTATCTTGACTGTTCCACACCTCAGACTCGCTATCACCTACAGTAATGTTGTGAGTATCTTGACTGTTCCACACCTCAGCCTCTCTATCACCTACAGTAATACTGTGAGTATCTTGACTGTTCCAAACCTCAGCCTCGCTATCACCTACAGTAATACTATGAGTATCTTGACTGTTCCAAACCTCAGCCTCGCTATCACCTACGATAATGCTGTGAGTATCTTGACTGTTCCACAACTCAGCCTCTCTATCACCAACAGTAATGCTGTGAGTATCTTGACTGTTCCACACCTCAGCCTCGCTATCACCTACGATAATGCTGTGAGTATCTTGACTGTTCCACAACTCAGCCTCTCTATCACCAACAGTAATGCTGTGAGTATCTTGACTGTTCCACACCTCAGCCTCGCTATCACCTACAGTAATGCTGTGAGGGTCTTGACTGTTCCACACCTCAGCCTCGCTATCTCCCACAGTAATGTTGTGAGTATCTTGACCGTTCCACACCTCAGCCTCTCTATCACCTACAGTAATGTTGTGAGGGTCTTGACTGTTCCACACCTCAGCCTCGCTATCTCCCACAGTAATGCTGTGAGTATCTTGACTGTTCCAAACCTCAGCCTCGCTATCACCAACAGTAATGCTGTGAGTATCTTGACTGTTCCACACCTCAGCCTCGCTATCACCTACAGTAATGCTGTGAGTATCTTGACTGTTCCACACCTCAGCCTCTCTATCACCTACAGTAATGCTGTGAGTATCTTGACTGTTCCACACCTCAGCCTCGCTATCACCTACAGTAATGCTGTGAGTATCTTGACTGTTCCACACCTCAGCCTCTCTATCACCTACAGTAATGTTGTGAGGGTTTTGACTGTTCCACACCTCAGCCTCGCTATCACCTACAGTAATGCTGTGAGTATCTTGACTGTTCCACACCTCAGCCTCGCTATCACCTACAGTAATGTCGTGAGGGTCTTGACTGTTCCACACCTCAGCCTCTCTATCACCTACAGTAATGTTGTGAGGGTCTTGACTGTTCCACACCTCAGTCTCGCTATCACATACAGTAATGCTGTGAGTATCTTGACTGTTCCACACCTCAGCCTCGCTATCACCTACAGTAATGCTGTGAGTATCTTGACTGTTCCACACCTCAGCCTCGCTATCACCTACAGTAATGCTGTGAGTATCTTGACTGTTCCACACCTCAGCCTCGCTATCACCAACTGTAATGCTGTGAGTATCTTGACTGTTCCACACCTCAGCCTCGCTATCACCTACAGTAATGTTGTGAGGGTCTTGACTGTTCCACACCTCAGCCTCTCTATCACCTACAGTAATGCTGTGAGTATCTTGATTGTTCCACACCTCAGCCTCGCTATCACCTACAGTAATGCTGTGAGTATCTTGACTGTTCCACACCTCAGACTCGCTATCACCTACAGTAATGCTGTGAGTATCTTGACTGTTCCACACCTCAGCCTCGCTATCACCTACAGTAATGCTGTGAGTATCTTGACTGTTCCACACCTCAGACTCGCTATCACCTACAGTAAAGCTGTGAGTATCTTGACTGTTCCACACCTCAGCCTCTCTATCACCTACAGTAATGCTGTGAGTATCTTGACAGTTCCACACCTCAGCCTCGCTATCACCTACAGTAATGCTGTGAGTATCTTGACTGTTCCACACCTCAGACTCGCTATCACCTACAGTAATGTTGTGAGTATCTTGACTGTTCCACACCTCAGCCTCGCTATCTCCTACAGTAATGCTGTGAGTATCTTGACTGTTCCACACCTCAGCCTCGCTATCACCTACAGTAATGCTATGAGTATCTTGACTGTTCCACACCTCAGCCTCGCTATCACCTACAGTAATGCTGTGAGTAGCTTGACTGTTCCACACCTCAGACTCGCTATCACCTACAGTAATTCTGTGAGTATCTTGACTGTTCCACACCTCAGACTCGCTATCACCTACAGTAATGTTGTGAGTATCTTGACTGTTCCACACCTCAGCCTCGCTATCACCTACAGTAATGCTGTGAGTATCTTGACTGTTCCACACCTCAGCCTCGCTATCACCTACAGTAATGCTGTGAGTATCTTGACTGTTCCACACCTCAGTCTCGCTATCACCTACAGTAATGCTGTGAGTATCTTGACTGTTCCACACCTCAGCCTCTCTATCACCTACAGTAATGTTGTGAGCGTCTTGACTGTTCCACACCTCAGCCTCGCTATCACCCACAGTAATGCTGTGAGTATCTTGACTGTTCCACACCTCAGCCACTCTATCACCTACAGTAATGCTGTGAGTATCTTGACTGTTCCACACCTCAGCCTCGCTATCACCCACAGTAATGCTGTGAGTATCTTGACTGTTCCACACCTCAGCCTCTCTATCACCTACAGTAATGTTGTGAGGGCCTTGACTGTTCCACACCTCAGCCTCGCTATCACCCACAGTAATACTGTGAGGGTCTTGACTGTTCCACACCTCAGCCTCGCTATCACCCACAGTAATGCTGTGAGTATCTTGACTGTTCCACACCTCAGCCTCGCTATCACCCACAGTAATACTGTGAGGGTCTTGACTGTTCCACACCTCAGCCTCTCTATCACCTACAGTAATGCTGTGAGTATCTTGACTGTTCCACACCTCAGCCTCTCTATCACCTACAGTAATGCTGTGAGTATCTTGACTGTTCTACACCTCAGCCTCGCTATCACCCACAGTAATGCTGTGAGTATCTTGACTGTTCCACACCTCAGCCTCTCTATCACCTACAGTAATGTTGTGAGGGTCTTGACTGTTCCACACCTCAGCCTCGCTATCACCTACAGTAATGTTGTGAGGCTCTTGACTGTTCCACACCTCAGCCTCGCTATCACCCACAGTAATACTGTGAGGGTCTTGACTGTTCCACACCTCAGCCTCGCTATCACCCACAGTAATGCTGTGAGTATCTTGACTGTTCCACACCTCAGCCTCGCTATCACCCACAGTAATACTGTGAGGGTCTTGACTGTTCCACACCTCAGCCTCGCTATCACCTACAGTAATGCTGTGAGTATCTTGACTGTTCCACACCTCAGCCTCACTATCACCCACAGTAATACTGTGAGGGTCTTGACTGTTCCACACCTCAGCCTCTCTATCACCTACAGTAATGCTGTGAGTATCTTGACTGTTCCACACCTCAGCCTCTCTATCACCTACAGTAATGCTGTGAGTATCTTGACTGTTCCACACCTCAGCCTCGCTATCACCCACAGTAATGCTGTGAGTATCTTGACTGTTCCACACCTCAGCCTCTCTATCACCTACAGTAATGCTGTGAGTATCTTGACTGTTCCACACCTCAGCCTCTCTATCACCTACAGTAATGCTGTGAGTATCTTGACTGTTCCACACCTCAGCCTCTCTATCACCTACAGTAATGTTGTGAGGGTCTTGACTGTTCCACACCTCAGCCTCGCTATCACCTACAGTAATGTTGTGAGTATCTTTACTGTTCCACACCTCAGCCTCGCTATCACCTACAGTAATGTTGTGAGGGTCTTGACTGTTCCACACTTCAGCCTCGCTATCACCTACAGTAATGCTGTGAGTATCTTTACTGTTCCACACCTCAGCCTCGCTATCACCTACAGTAATGTTGTGAGGGTCTTGACTGTTCCACACCTCAGCCTCGCTATCACCCACAGTAATGCTGTGAGTATCTTGACTGTTCCACACCTCAGCCTCGCTATCACCCACAGTAATGCTGTGAGTATCTTGACTGTTCCACACCTCAGCCTCGTTATCACCTACAGTAATGCTGTGAGTATCTTGACTGTTCTACACCTCAGCCTCTCTATCACCTACAGTAATGCTGTGAGTATCTTGACTGTTCCACACCTCAGACTCGCTATCACCTACAGTAATGCTGTGAGTATCTTGACTGTTCCACACCTCAGACTCGCTATCACCTACAGTAATGTTGTGAGTATCTTGACTGTTCCACACCTCAGACTCGCTATCACCTACAGTAATGTTGTGAGTATCTTGACTGTTCCACACCTCAGACTCGCTATCACCTACAGTAATGCTGTGAGTATCTTGACTGTTCCACACCTCAGACTCGCTATCACCTACAGTAATGCTGTGAGTATCTTGACTGTTCCACACCTCAGCCTCTCTATCACCTACAGTAATGCTGTGAGTATCTTGACTGTTCCACACCTCAGCCTCGCTATCACCTACAGTAATGCTGTGAGTATCTTGACTGTTCCACACCTCAGACTCGCTATCACCTACAGTAATGTTGTGAGTATCTTGACTGTTCCACACCTCAGCCTCGCTATCTCCTACAGTAATGCTGTGAGTATCTTGACTGTTCCACACCTCAGCCTCGCTATCACCTACAGTAATGCTATGAGTATCTTGACTGTTCCACACCTCAGCCTCGCTATCACCTACAGTAATGCTGTGAGTATCTTGACTGGTCCACACCTCAGCCTCGCTATCACCTACAGTAATGTTGTGAGGGTCTTGACTGTTCCACACCTCAGCCTCGCTATCACCCACAGTAATGCTGTGAGTATCTTGACTGTTCCACACCTCAGCCTCTCTATCACCTACAGTAATGCTGTGAGTATCTTGACTGTTCCACACCTCAGACTCGCTATCACCTACAGTAATTCTGTGAGTATCTTGACTGTTCCACACCTCAGACTCGCTATCACCTACAGTAATGTTGTGAGTATCTTGACTGTTCCACACCTCAGCCTCGCTATCACCTACAGTAATGCTGTGAGTATCTTGACTGTTCCACACCTCAGGCTCGCTATCACCTACAGTAATCTTGTGAGGGTCTTGACTGTTCCACACCTCAGCCTCGCTATCACCCACAGTAATGCTGTGAGTATCTTGACTGTTCCACACCTCAGCCTCGCTATCACCCACAGTAATGCTGTCAGTATCTTGACTGTTCCACACCTCAGCCTCGCTATCACCTACAGTAATGCTGTGAGTATCTTGACTGTTCCACACCTCAGCCTCGCTATCACCTACAGTAATGCTGTGAGTATCTTGACTGTTCCACACCTCAGCCTCTCTATCACCTACAGTAATGCTGTGAGTATCTTGACTGTTCCACACCTCAGTCTCGCTATCACCTACAGTAATGCTGTGAGTATCTTGACTGTTCCACACCTCAGCCTCGCTATCACCTACAGTAATGCTGTGAGTATCTTGACTGTTCCACACCTCAGTCTCGCTATCACCTACAGTAATGCTGTGAGTATCTTGACTGTTCCACACCTCAGCCTCTCTATCACCTACAGTAATGTTGTGAGCGTCTTGACTGTTCCACACCTCAGCCTCGCTATCACCCACAGTAATGCTGTGAGTATCTTGACTGTTCCACACCTCAGCCTCTCTATCACCTACAGTAATGCTGTGAGTATCTTGACTGTTCCACACCTCAGCCTCGCTATCACCCACAGTAATGCTGTGAGTATCTTGACTGTTCCACACCTCAGCCTCTCTATCACCTACAGTAATGTTGTGAGGGTCTTGACTGTTCCACACCTCAGCCTCGCTATCACCTACAGTAATGTTGTGAGGCTCTTGACTGTTCCACACCTCAGCCTCGCTATCACCCACAGTAATACTGTGAGGGTCTTGACTGTTCCACACCTCAGCCTCGCTATCACCCACAGTAATGCTGTGAGTATCTTGACTGTTCCACACCTCAGCCTCGCTATCACCCACAGTAATACTGTGAGGGTCTTGACTGTTCCACACCTCAGCCTCTCTATCACCTACAGTAATGCTGTGAGTATCTTGACTGTTCCACACCTCAGCCTCTCTATCACCTACAGTAATGCTGTGAGTATCTTGACTGTTCCACACCTCAGCCTCACTATCACCCACAGAAATGCTGTGAGTATCTTGACTGTTCCACACCTCAGCCTCTCTATCACCTACAGTAATGTTCTGAGGGTCTTGACTGTTCCACACCTCAGCCTCGCTATCACCTACAGTAATGTTGTGAGGCTCTTGACTGTTCCACACCTCAGCCTCGCTATCACCCACAGTAATACTGTGAGGGTCTTGACTGTTCCACACCTCAGCCTCGCTATCACCCACAGTAATGCTGTGAGTATCTTGACTGTTCCACACCTCAGCCTCGCTATCACCCACAGTAATACTGTGAGGGTCTTGACTGTTCCACACCTCAGCCTCGCTATCACCTACAGTAATGCTGTGAGTATCTTGACTGTTCCACACCTCAGCCTCGCTATCACCCACAGTAATACTGTGAGGGTCTTGACTGTTCCACACCTCAGCCTCTCTATCACCTACAGTAATGCTGTGAGTATCTTGACTGTTCCACACCTCAGCCTCTCTATCACCTACAGTAATGCTGTGAGTATCTTGACTGTTCCACACCTCAGCCTCTCTATCACCTACAGTAATGCTGTGAGTATCTTGACTGTTCCACACCTCAGCCTCTCTATCTCCTACAGTAATGCTGTGAGTATCTTGACTGTTCCACACCTCAGCCTCGCTATCACCCACAGTAATGCTGTGAGTATCTTGACTGTTCCACACCTCAGCCTCGCTATCACCCACAGTAATGCTGTGAGTATCTTGACTGTTCCACACCTCAGCCTCGCTATCGCCCACAGTAATGCTGTGAGTAACTTGACTGTTCCACACCTCAGCCTCTCTATCACCTACAGTAATGCTGTGAATATCTTGACTGTTCCACACCTCAGCCTCTCTATCACCTACAGTAATGCGGTTAGTATCTTGACTGTTCCACACCTCAGCCTCGCTATCACACACAGTAATGCTATGAGTATCTTGACTGTTCCACACCTCAGCCTCTCTATCACCTACAGTAATGCTGTGAGTATCTTGACTGTTCCACACCTCAGCCTCTCTATCACCTACAGTAATGCTGTGAGTATCTTGACTGTTCCACACCTCAGCCTCTCTATCACCTACAGTAATGCTGTGAGTATCTTGACTGTTCCACACCTCAGCCTCGCTATCACCTACAGTAATGCTGTGAGTATCTTGACTGTTCCAAACCTCAGCCTCGCTATCACCTACAGTAATGCTGTGAGTATCTTGACTGTTCCAAACCTCAGCCTCGCTATCACCTACAGTCATGCTGTGAGTATCTTGACTGTTCTACACCTCAGCCTCGCTATCACCTACAGTAATGCTGTGAGTATCTTGACTGTTCCACACCTCAGCCTCTCTATCACCTACAGTAATGCTGTGAGTATCTTGACTGTTCCAAACCTCAGCCTCGCTATCACCTACAGTAATGCTGTGAGTATCTTGACTGTTCCAAACCTCAGCCTCGCTATCACCTACAGTAATGCTGTGAGGGTCTTGACTGTTCCACACCTCAGCCTCTCTATCACCTACAGTAATGCTGTGAGGGTCTTGACTGTTCCACACCTCAGCCTCGCTATCACCTACAGTAATGCTGTGAGGGTCTTGACTGTTCCACACCTCAGCCTCTCTATCACCCACAGTAATGCTGTGAGTATCTTGACTGTTCCACACCTCAGCCTCTCTATCACCTACAGTAATGCTGTGAGTATCTTGACTGTTCCACACCTCAGCCTCGCTATCACCTACAGTAATGCTGTGAGTATCTTGACTGTTCCACACCTCAGCCTCGCTATCACCTACAGTAATGTTGTGAGGATCTTGACTGTTCCACACCTCAGCCTCTCTATCATCTACAGTAATGTTGTGAGGGTCTTGACTGTTCCACACCTCAGCCTCGCTATCACCTACAGTAATGTTGTGAGGGTCTTGACTGTTCCACACCTCAGCCTCGCTATCACCCACAGTAATACTGTGAGGGTCTTGACTGTTCCACACCTCAGCCTCTCTATCACCTACAGTAATGCTGTGAGTATCTTGACTGTTCCACACCTCAGTCTCTCTATCACCTACAGTAATGCTGTGAGTATCTTGACTGTTCCACACCTCAGCCTCTCTATCACCTACAGTAATGCTGTGAGTATCTTGACTGTTCCACATCTCAGCCTCTCTATCACCTACAGTAATGCTGTGAGTATCTTGACTGTTCCACACCTCAGCCTCGCTATCACCTACAGTAATGCTGTGAGTATCTTGACTGTTCCACACCTCAGCCTCTCTATCACCTACAGTAATGCTGTGAGTATCTTGACTGTTCCACACCTCAGACTCTCTATCACCTACAGTAATGCTGTGAGTATCTTGACTGTTCCAAACCTCAGCCTCGCTATCACCTACAGTAATGCTGTGAGGGTCTTGACTGTTCCACACCTCAGCCTCTCTATCACCTACAGTAATGCTGTGAGGGTCTTGACTGTTCCACACCTCAGCCTCGCTATCACCTACAGTAATGCTGTGAGTATCTTGACTGTTCCACACCTCAGCCTCGCTATCACCTACAGTAATGCTGTGAGTATCTTGACTGTTCCACACCTCAGCCTCGCTATCACCTACAGTAATGCTGTGAGTATCTTGACAGTTCCACACCTCAGCCTCGCTATCACCTACAGTAATGCTGTGAGTATCTTGACTGTTCCACACCTCAGCCTCTCTATCACCTACAGTAATGCTGTGAGTATCTTGACTGTTCCACACCTCAGCCTCGCTATCACCTACAGTAATGCTGTGAGGGTCTTGACTGTTCCACACCTCAGCCTCTCTATCACCTACAGTAATGCTGTGAGTATCTTGACTGTTCCACACCTCAGCCTCGCTATCACCTACAGTAATGCTGTGAGTATCTTGACTGTTCCACACCTCAGTCTCTCTATCAACTACAGAACTGCTGTGAGGGTCTTGACTGTTCCACACCTCAGCCTCTCTATCACCTACAGTAATGCTGTGAGTATCTTGACTGTTCCACACCTCAGTCTCTCTATCACCTACAGAACTGCTGTGAGGGTTTGACTGTTCCACACCTCAGCCTCGCTATCACCTACAGTAATGCTGTGAGTATCTTGACTGCTCCACACCTCAGCCTCGCTATCACCTACAGTAATGCTGTGAGTATCTTGACTGTTCCACACCTCAGCCTCTCTATCACCTACAGTAATGCTGTGAGTATCTTGACTGTTCCACACCTCAGCCTCGCTATCACCTACAGTAATGCTGTGAGTATCTTGACTGTTCCACACCTCAGCCTCGCTATCACCTACAGTAATGCTGTGAGTATCTTGACTGTTCCACACCTCAGCCTCTCTATCACCTACAGTAATGCTGTGAGTATCTTGACTGTTCCACACCTCAGCCTCGCTATCACCTACAGTAATGCTGTGAGTATCTTGACTGTTCCACACCTCAGTCTCTCTATCACCTACAGAACTGCTGTGAGGGTCTTGACTGTTCCACACCTCAGCCTCTCTATCACCTACAGTAATGCTGTGAGTATCTTGACTGTTCCACACCTCAGTCTCTCTATCACCTACAGAACTGCTGTGAGGGTTTGACTGTTCCACACCTCAGCCTCGCTATCACCTACAGTAATGCTGTGAGTATCTTGACTGTTCTACACCTCAGCCTCTCTATCACCTACAGTAATGCTGTGAGTATTTTGACTGTTCCACACCTCAGCCTCTCTATCACCTACAGTAATGCTGTGAGTATCTTGACTGTTCTACACCTCAGCCTCTCTATCACCTACAGTAATGCTGTGAGTATCTTGACTGTTCCACACCTCAGCCTCGCTATCACCTACAGTAATGCTGTGAGTATCTTGACTGTTCCACACCTCAGTCTCTCTATCACCTACAGAACTGCTGTGAGGGTCTTGACTGTTCCACACCTCAGCCTCTCTATCACCTACAGTAATGCTGTGAGTATCTTGACTGTTCCACACCTCAGACTCGCTATCACCTACAGTAATGCTGTGAGTATCTTGACTGTTCCACACCTCAGCCTCTCTATCACCTACAGTAATGCTGTGAGTATCTTGACTGTTCCACACCTCAGCCTCTCTATCACCTACAGTAATACTGTGAGTATCTTGACTGTTCCACACCTCAGCCTCTCTATCACCTACAGAACTGCTGTGAGTATCTTGACTGTTCCACACCTCAGCCTCTCTATCACCTACAGTAATGCTGTGAGTATCTTGACTGTTCCACACCTCAGCCTCTCTATCACCTACAGTAATGCTGTGAGTATCTTGACTGTTCCACACCTCAGCCTCTCTATCACCTACAGTAATGCTGTGAGTATCTTGACTGTTCTACACCTCAGCCTCTCTATCACCTACAGTAATGCTGTGAGTATCTTGACTGTTCCACACCTCAGCCTCTCTATCACCTACAGTAATGCTGTGAGTATCTTGACTGTTCTACACCTCAGCCTCTCTATCACCTACAGTAATGCTGTGAGTATCTTGACTGTTCCACACCTCAGCCACGCTATCACCTACAGTAATGCTGTGAGTATCTTGACTGTTCCACACCTCAGTCTCTCTATCACCTACAGAACTGCTGTGAGGGTCTTGACTGTTCCACACCTCAGCCTCTCTATCACCTACAGTAATGCTGTGAGTATCTTGACTGTTCCACACCTCAGACTCGCTATCACCTACAGTAATGCTGTGAGTATCTTGACTGTTCCACACCTCAGCCTCTCTATCACCTACAGTAATGCTGTGAGTATCTTGACTGTTCCACACCTCAGCCTCTCTATCACCTACAGTAATACTGTGAGTATCTTGACTGTTCCACACCTCAGCCTCTCTATCACCTACAGAACTGCTGTGAGTATCTTGACTGTTCCACACCTCAGCCTCTCTATCACCTACAGTAATGCTGTGAGTATCTTGACTGTTCCACACCTCAGCCTCTCTATCACCTACAGTAATGCTGTGAGTATCTTGACTGTTCCACACCTCAGCCTCTCTATCACCTACAGTAATGCTGTGAGTATCTTGACTGTTCTACACCTCAGCCTCTCTATCACCTACAGTAATGCTGTGAGTATCTTGACTGTTCCACACCTCAGCCTCGCTATCACCTACAGTAATGCTGTGAGTATCTTGACTGTTCCACACCTCAGTCTCTCTATCACCTACAGAACTGCTGTGAGGGTCTTGACTGTTCCACACCTCAGCCTCTCTATCACCTACAGTAATGCTGTGAGTATCTTGACTGTTCCACACCTCAGACTCGCTATCACCTACAGTAATGCTGTGAGTATCTTGACTGTTCCACACCTCAGCCTCTCTATCACCTACAGTAATGCTGTGAGTATCTTGACTGTTCCACACCTCAGCCTCTCTATCACCTACAGTAATACTGTGAGTATCTTGACTGTTCCACACCTCAGCCTCTCTATCACCTACAGAACTGCTGTGAGTATCTTGACTGTTCCACACCTCAGCCTCTCTATCACCTACAGTAATGCTGTGAGTATCTTGACTGTTCCACACCTCAGCCTCTCTATCACCTACAGTAATGCTGTGAGTATCTTGACTGTTCCACACCTCAGCCTCGCTATCACCTACAGTAATGCTGTGAGGGTGTTGACTGTTCCACACCTCAGCCTCGCTATCACCTACAGTAATGCTGTGAGTATCTTGACTGTTCCACACCTCAGCCTCTCTATCACCTACAGTAATGCTGTGAGTATCTTGACTGTTCCACATCTCAGCCTCTCTATCACCTACAGTAATGCTGTGAGTATCTTGACTGTTCCACACCTCAGCCTCGCTATCACCTACAGTAATGCTGTGAGTATCTTGACTGTTCCACAGCTCAGCCTCTCTATCACCTACAGTAATGCGGTTAGTATCTTGACTGTTCCACACCTCAGCCTCGCTATCACCTACAGTAATGCTGTGAGTATCTTGACTGTTCCACACCTCAGCCTCTCTATCACCTCCAGCAATTCTGTGAGTATCTTGACTGTTCCACACCTCAGCCTCGCTATCACCTACAGTAATGCTGTGAGTATCTTGACTGTTCCACACCTCAGCCTCTCTATCACCTACAGTAATGCTGTGAGTATCTTGACTGTTCCACACCTCAGCCTCGCTATCACCTACAGTAATGCTGTGAGTATCTTGACTGTTCCACACCTCAGCCTCTGTATCAACTACAGTAATGCTGTGAGTATCTTGACTGTTCCACACCTCAGCCTCGCTATCACCTACAGTAATGCTGTGAGTATCTTGACTGTTCCACACCTCAGCCTCGCTATCACCTACAGTAATGCTGTGAGTATCTTGACTGTTCAACACCTCAGCCTCTCTATCACCTACAGTAATGCTGTGAGTATCTTGACTGTTCCACACCTCAGCCTCGCTATCACCTACAGTAATGCTGTGAGTATCTTGACTGTTCCACACCTCAGCCTCGCTATCACCTACAGTAATGCTGTGAGTATCTTGACTGTTCCACACCTCAGCCTCGCTATCACCTACAGTAATGCTGTGAGTATCTTGACTGTTCCACACCTCAGCCTCTCTATCACCTACAGTAATGCTGTGAGTATCTTGACTGTTCCACACCTCAGCCTCTCTATCACCTACAGTAATGCTGTGAGTATCTTGACTGTTCCACACCTCAGCCTCGCTATCACCTACAGTAATGCTGTGAGTATCTTGACTGTTCCACACCTCAGCCTCGCTATCACCTACAGTAATGCTGTGAGTATCTTGACTGTTCCACACCTCAGCCTCGCTATCACCTACAGTAATACTGTGAGTATCTTGACTGTTCCACACCTCAGCCTCGCTATCACCTACAGTAATGCTGTGAGTATCTTGACTGTTCCACACCTCAGCCTCTCTATCACCTACAGTAATGCTGTGAGTATCTTGACTGTTCCACACCTCAGCCTCTCTATCACCTACAGTAATGCTGTGAGTATCTTGACTGTTCCACACCTCAGCCTCTCTATCACCTACAGTAATACTGTGAGTATCTTGACTGTTCCACACCTCAGCCTCGCTATCACCTACAGTAATGCTGTGAGTATCTTGACTGTTCCACACCTCAGCCTCTCTATCACCTACAGTAATGCTGTGAGTATCTTGACTGTTCCACACCTCAGCCTCTCTATCACCTACAGTAATACTGTGAGTATCTTGACTGTTCCACACCTCAGCCTCGCTATCACCTACAGTAATGCTGTGAGTATCTTGACTGTTCCACACCTCAGCCTCGCTATCACCTACAGTAATACTGTGAGTATCTTGACTGTTCCACACCTCAGCCTCGCTATCACCTACAGTAATACTGTGAGTATCTTGACTGTTCCACACCTCAGCCTCGCTATCACCTACAGTAATGCTGTGAGTATCTTGACTGTTCCACACCTCAGCCTCTCTATCACCTACAGTAATGCTGTGAGTATCTTGACTGTTCCACACCTCAGCCTCTCTATCACCTACAGTAATGCTGTGAGTATCTTGACTGTTCCACACCTCAGCCTCTCTATCACCTACAGTAATACTGTGAGTATCTTGACTGTTCCACACCTCAGCCTCGCTATCACCTACAGTAATGCTGTGAGTATCTTGACTGTTCCACACCTCAGCCTCTCTATCACCTACAGTAATACTGTGAGTATCTTGACTGTTCCACACCTCAGCCTCGCTATCACCTACAGTAATACTGTGATTATCTTGACTGTTCCACACCTCAGCCTCGCTATCACCTACAGTAATGCTGTGAGTATCTTGACTGTTCCACACCTCAGCCTCGCTACCACCTACAGTAATGCTGTGAGTATCTTGACTGTTCCACACCTCAGCCTCTCTATCACCTACAGTAATGCTGTGAGTATCTTGACTGTTCCACACCTCAGCCTCTCTATCACCTACAGTAATGATGTGAGTATCTTGACTGTTCCACACCTCAGCCTCGCTATCACCTACAGTAATGCTGTGAGTATCTTGACTGTTCCACACCTCAGCCTCGCTATCACCTACAGTAATGCTGTGAGTATCTTGACTGTTCCACACCTCAGTCCCGCTATCACCTACAGTAATGCTGTGAGTATATTGACTGTTCCACACCTCAGCCTCGCTATCACCTACAGTAATGCTGTGAGTATCTTGACTGTTCCACACCTCAGCCTCGCTATCACCTACAGTAATGCTGTGAGTATCTTGACTGTTCCACACCTCAGCCTCGCTATCACCTACAGTAATGCTGTGAGTATCTTGACTGTTCCACACCTCAGCCCCGCTATCACCTACAGTAATGCTGTGAGTATATTGACTGTTCCACACCTCAGCCTCGCTATCACCTACAGTAATGCTGTGAGTATCTTGACTGTTCCACACCTCAGCCTCGCTATCACCTACAGTAATGCTGTGAGTATCTTGACTGTTCCACACCTCAGCCTCGCTATCACCTACAGTAATGCTGTGAGTATCTTGACTGTTCCACACCTCAGCCTCTCTATCACCTACAGAACTGCTGTGAGGGTCTTGACTGTTCCACACCTCAGCCTCTCTATCACCTACAGTAATGCTGTGAGGGTCTTGACTGTTCCACACCTCAGCCTCTCTATCACCTACAGTAATGCTGTGAGTATCTTGACTGTTCCACACCTCAGCCTCTCTATCACCTACAGTAATGCTGTGAGTATCTTGACTGTTCCACACCTCAGACTCGCTATCACCTACAGTAATGCTGTGAGTATCTTGACTGTTCCACACCTCAGCCTCTCTATCACCTACAGTAATGCTGTGAGTATCTTGACTGTTCCACACCTCAGACTCGCTATCACCTACAGTAATGCTGTGAGTATCTTGACTGTTCCACACCTCAGCCTCTCTATCACCTACAGTAATGCTGTGAGTATTTTGACTGTTCCACACCTCAGCCTCGCTATCACCTACAGTAATGTTGTGAGTATCTTGACTGTTCTACACCTCAGCCTCTCTATCACCTACAGTAATGCTGTGAGTATCTTGACTGTTCCAAACCTCAGCCTCGCTATCACCTACAGTAATGCTGTGAGTATCTTGACTGTTCCACACCTCAGACTCGCTATCACCTACAGTAATGCTGTGAGTATCTTGACTGTTCCAAACCTCAGCCTCGCTATCACCTACAGTAATGCTGTGAGTATCTTGACTGTTCCACACCTCAGCCTCTCTATCACCTACAGTAATACTGTGAGTATCTTGACTGTTCCACACCTCAGACTCGCTATCACCTACAGTAATGCTGTGAGTATCTTGACTGTTCCACACCTCAGACTCGCTATCACCTACAGTAATGCTGTGAGTATCTTGACTGTTCCAAACCTCAGCCTCGCTATCACCTACAGTAATGCTGTGAGTATCTTGACTGTTCCACACCTCAGCCTCTCTATCACCTACAGTAATACTGTGAGTATCTTGACTGTTCCACACCTCAGACTCGCTATCACCTACAGTAATGCTGTGAGGGTCTTGACTGTTCCACACCTCAGCCTCGCTATCACCTACAGTAATGCTGTGAGTATCTTGACTGTTCCACACCTCAGCCTCTCTATCACCTACAGAACTGCTGTAAGTATCTTGACTGTTCCACACCTCAGCCTCTCTATCACCTACAGTAATGCTGTGAGTATCTTGACTGTTCCACACCTCAGCCTCTCTATCACCTACAGAACTGCTGTAAGTATCTTGACTGTTCCACACCTCAGCCTCTCTATCACCTACAGTAATGCTGTGAGTATCTTGACTGTTCCACACCTCAGCCTCTCTATCACCTACAGTAATGCTGTGAGGGTCTTGACTGTTCCACACCTCAGCCTCGCTATCACCTACAGAACTGCTGTAAGTATCTTGACTGTTCCACACCTCAGCCTCGCTATCACCTACAGTAATGCTGTGAGTATCTTGACTGTTCCACACCTCATCCTCGCTATCACCTACAGTAATGCTGTGAGTATCTTGACTGTTCCACACCTCAGCCTCGCTATCACCTACAGTAATGCTGTGAGTATCTTGACTGTTCCACACCTCAGCCTCTCTATCACCCACAGCAATGCTGCGAATGTCTTGACTGTTCCACACCTCGGCCTCGCTATCATCTACAGTAATGCTGTGAGTATCTTGACTGTTCCACACCTCAGCCTCTCTATCACCTACAGTAATGCTGTAAGTATCTTGACTGTTCCACACCTCAGCCTCTCTATCATCTACAGTAATGCTGTAAGTATCTTGACTGTTCCACACCTCAGCCTCTCTATCATCTACAGTAATGCTGTAAGTATCTTGACTGTTCCACACCTCAGCCTCTCTATCATCTACAGTAATGCTGTAAGTATCTTGACTGTTCCACACCTCAGCCTCTCTATCATCTACAGTAATGCTGTAAGTATCTTGACTGTTCCACACCTCAGCCTCTCTATCACCTACAGTAATGCTGTAAGTATCTTGACTGTTCCACACCTCAGCCTCTCTATCATCTACAGTAATGCTGTAAGTATTTTGACTGTTCCACACCTTAGCCTCTCTATCACCCACAGCAATGCTGCGAATGTCTTGACTGTTCCACACCGCAGCCTCGCTATCACCTACAGTACTGTTGTGAGTTTCTTGACTGTTCCAACACCTTAGCAATGCTATCAACCACAGAACTGCTGTGAGTGTCTGTACTGATCTAAACCTCATCCTCTCTATCACCTACAGTAATGATGTGTGTTTCTTGACTGTTCCAACACCTCAGCCACCTACAGTAATGCTGCGAGTGTCTTGGCTAGCCATAAATATTTTTAGATGACAAAACATGATACCCTGTTGTAGTGTATAATTGAGGAAGTGTGGATACTTTTCTCTGTTATTGTTCTCTGTTTCATTATTATTGGCCATTTACTCTGTTAATTGTATATATTTGTATTTTAAACTGCCTGCAATTATGTCTTTGAGGAGAAAATTGGGTCAAAGTTTTAAAAAAGACTAAACAAAAGGGAAATATTTGAAGAAAGCAGAAATAATTAGTTAACTGAAGCATTTTTAATGTAATAAAACAAATGTTAAATATAAAATTAAATTAACATTGGATAATAATATTATTTTTTCTTTTCAGGTGGGATTTAGTAGGAAAATGGTATATTGAGCATGTGTTTACAATTGAAATGTTGAGAAGGTGTATGGTAGTGGTGAAGTTTGGTAAAGATGATGAGAGTAATTGTGATGGCTTTGATGGTGGTGGTGGAGATGATGTTATTTCTGGTGGGGGATTGTAGATGCAATGATGATGATAATTATTATGATGGTGAGGGTGTTAATGATTATGATGGTGATGATGATGATTGTTAGGGTGTTGATGATGATGATGTTGATGATGACTATCATCATCATGGGGAGAAAAAGGAAAACCTTGGATTGTGGTACATGTGGTGTTGGTGGTGATGAAGTTGGCACTGAGTATGCTGATGATGGGGATGAGGGTGTATGCAGTTGTAAAAATTATGATGAAGGTGTGGAGTAGGGAGTGATAAATCTGTTGATGATGATGACGATAATAAATATTTCATTATATGAAGTGTCCTAGCAGCATCAGCTGTACATGGCATCTGGAATCTGACTCAGTTATCCTTCAGTGATGAACCCGACTCAACAGCTTTGCCACCAACTACTGCTACCTACACAAATATTCTATATATTATTGCTGCTGTTGTTGTTGTTGTTGGACCTCTGTCAGATCTGATAATGAGTGTTCCAGTCGTTCAAACAATAGAACAACCTGTTTGTGAAATTAACATCCAAGTGGCTGAGCATTCCACAGATGAATGTACCCTTAATGACACAGAGATTCAGCATTGCCAAATATGTGACACGGCTGGCCTTTTAAAATTATAAGCACAATTCATTTTTTCCAGCTGAATGGACTAGAGCAATATGAAATAAAGAATCTGGTTCAAGGACGCAACATAAAATCAGGTCTGGGAATTGAACTCACACCTTTAGGATTGTGAGTCTAACACTCAAACCACTAAGTCACACACCTTCCCAGAACAATAAAAGCCACTTGATTGATGGCTAAAGATTTATTCACTGATACACTACATTAGTGGCTCACAGACCTGCTGTGTCTTCTCTCTGCCTCTTACACTGGTACTATTATTGCCTTTGCTACTATTGTCTTCCAAACTGTGTATGTATAGCTCCTACGTCTCACCAGGCCTCTCTTTATATTCCTTACTGTATCTCACTCACTCACCCACCCTGCACTAAATACATTTCTTAAATCATTTCTTCCCAGATATAGTCTCACTTGAAAATACCTCTTCCCTTCCAACTGCACTGTTTAACTCCAGGTTAATTCTGAACGGGCAGATCTAAAACATCACTTAAGACCATTGGGTGTGAATTAAAGGATATTTGGCTGCTGTTTCTAGCAGAACAACTGGCCTGTTAGATGCTCCCTCAATGACTCCCCAATTTTTCCCTGCCCAAGTTCAAACTGAAGATGAAGCACATTAAATCTCACCTGTTGGGAGGACCCGAAGAGGTCATCTGGCTACATTCCACCTCTACTGGCTAAATAAGGATTTCTAATAATGGCACAAATGCCTACATTTTTATAGTAGGAAAAGTCCATCATAGCCACCCCAGTATTTGACTGGTACAGAAGGACGAAAAGTAAAGTTGAACTCAATGTAGTTTTAACTCAGAATATCAAAAGTTCATGTATTTTGTCCTGACTTACTGATTCTGCCACCCTCTACACTCTCCCACTAAATCACAACAAAAATTGAAAATACATTTCACCCACAAGATATTGACAATATATCTTTTATTAAGAAATTAGTCCCAATTTCCCACCTCAAAAGATGTTTTACTCCAACACGTTACCCCCCCCCCCCCCACACACACACATATAAGTATGAATACCATAAATCTTTATATTTATTGTTTTCTGTTTTAATGGCAGATTTTTCTTAGCCTTTGTGATTACTAGTAGGTAGGAATTTATCCTAACCAGAGACTTCACTTTGCAAGGGCCAGGGGTCATGATAAACTTGACAGACTTTCGCACAGATTCTGTTTACCAAATTTCACTCACAATGCTTTGGTCTATTCAAGGCTATGATAGACAATATTATTAATCCAAGTTAAGGCACAGTAAGATCAAACACCAAAACACATAGTTGCAAAGCAAACTTCCCAAACATACAACCATACCTGTGTCCTTTAATTATACTTGTGGATATATTGAATATCAATATAACATTGACAATTTGGATATAGATTTTCCCCTAATTATTGTTTTTTTTCAAATAGCATATGGCCATTTTTGTTAATAACAAATAACAGATATCGAGGTCATGCTGCATGTTGTGTGTCCTTGGTAAGGACATTTTACTTATGGGTCTGAGGTTCAATTTCTTGGAAGTTGCCTCATATTTTCCATTCTACTGAAATCAAGTATCACTTTCAATAGAAGCTGTGACGAAAATAAGAAAATGTTTATATCAATCGCCAGCATACTTATAACATTTTAGAAAAAAGTAATGTTTCTTGTTTAATTCATTTGAGATGTTTACTTCAACTTGCTGGAAAATGTTTTAATGGTAAATCTTTAATACAAACACTATTAACACTTATTAACCACAACTGACTTTGTTTAAGGATGATTTTTTAATGTTCAACACACATACATTTGACATTCATATTACACCATAATGCTTATCTAGCTGTATATGTTACAGGGGAAATTGCATAGCTGTTTATGCTATAATGTTTAACATAGTTTGAAAGACTGAAAAAGGTAGGAACACTGAAAAAAAATAGAATCCCAAATATTTTGGTGTAGCACTAGACTGTATAGTAACATTCAGGGAACATTCAAATAATTAAAAAACTTACAACTTCCCAGAGGTGTTTAAGTTTTCAGACACCCAGAATAATAACACTAACTTTATGCTACTCAGTTATTGAGTATGAGTATACAGTACTGGTCACACTTTCCAATGCAACATCTCTGGACACTGCTCTAAACAAAGCATGTCAGTATATAGCTGGCTGTTTCAGCTTCATTTGCATTAATAATCTGGTTCCAGTCTATCTGGTCATTTACAGCTCAGTATGTGGCCTATTTAGTCATTGACATTTTAGTATGTAGTCTACCTTGTTTTGACTTTAGTGTGTGACCTATCTGGTCATGTACACTTTAGTGTGTTGTCAACCTGGTCATTTACACTTTAGTGTGTTGTCTATCTAGTCATTTACACTTTAACATATGGTCTACCTGGTTATTTACATTTTAGTGTGTGGTCTGCATCAACTACAACAACTAAAATCCTTACACAGTGCTGCTATTTCTTGCAGATTACGTGACCACATAGAGAACTGTTATGTATGTTTACTAATGTATAATGGAGGCTGGAGGCTGGGGAGGTTTAGTAAAGTTATTTCATTTTATGCTTTAAAATGATTTAATGAAAAAATGTATCTCTAGGTTGTATGGGATATAATTACTTGCACTTGGCTAAGAATCAAGGAGAATGTAGTTCGATTCTGTAATGGCCTCCTTCTCTCCTCACCACACAGGGTCAAATTCTTTCAGGTGCTTGTTTATATATGTCTGTATATTATTATGTAACATTCCAGGTTTACAATAACTACTTCATATCTTCTAAAAATATGCTGTGAAATATCTGCAAAGATGGCAGACATATACATAAAGACACACATATACACATCTGCACACAGTCTTTTCCAAGAGAAGAATGCACTACCCAACACAAATTAGTTACCAGTGACATCAGAATATGACTCAGATGGGATTTTGAAATGCAGGAAAATATGGAGAAGAGGAGCATGGAAGCTAAATGACAACTCTGTTAATATAGGTTCAGAAAAACTCTACAAGAATTGTACGATGAGAAAGAAGAGGAGATAGATAGATATTACATAGAAGACAATTGAAAGTTTCTATATGACAACCTGCTTCAAGTTACTGATGAGATCTATG
>OZ024741.1:340719927-340722427 GCA_964016885.1 Eledone cirrhosa
AAATGTTTATCAGCAATGCTTGCTACTTAACCAATACTCGCCAATTATTAAAACTTTTTGGGTTGGCAGTATCGGTAGAGGGTCGGACGCCATGCTTTGAAGCATAGAGTTACCTCCCTTTATGATCTGAGTTCAAATCCCGCCGAAGTTAACTTTGCCTTTCATCCTTACGGGGTCGATAAAATAAAGTACCAGTAATACACTGGGATAATTGCTGGCCTTCTGCCAAAAGTAGGAACAATTATTAAAACTTTTTGTTTTTAATCTTAGCACGTTTCTTTAGTGACTTTTGATAAAATATTGGCGCTTTTTAACATGCCATATGTGGCATTAAATTATTCCATACCTTACATATTATGATTTTCAATCGACTCTGATAATAATCTTAAGCCATCTAATTTGTGTTTAATACAAGTCAATACATATTTTAAAATGTTTTTTACAAAAAATAAAAAAATAACGAAAACGTATTTATTGATATAATTGTGGATTGGCAGTATCGGTAGAGGGTCGGACGCCATGCTTTACAGCATAGTTACAGTCTGAGTTCAAATTCCGCCGAGGTTAACTTTGCCTTTCATCACTATGGAGTCGTTAAAATAAAGTACCAGTAATGCACTGGGATAATTGCTGGCCTTGTGCCAAAAGTAGAAACAATTATTATCAGTGGATTGGCAGAATCGGTATAGCGTCGGATGCCATGAGTTACGACCCTTTACGGTCTGAGTTCAAATCCCGCTGAGGTTAACTTTGCCTTTCCTCCTCACGGGGTAGATAAAATAAAGCATCAGTAATGAACTGGGATAATTGCTGGCCTTGTGCCAAAAGTACAACCAATTATTACCAATAGCTTTTCAAACTATATTTTTATACGAAAATTAGGTTTCAAAATTCAACATTCTAAAGTTTAGCAAGGGAATTAAATAAAAACAATATCTTACAGCAGACAAATAAGATTGTTTTCTTAATATTTTATTTATTAATGTGGAATAATATAGATGCAATACAAATTCTTACAACAAAACAAACCAAACGTATGTAGCACAAATCACATAAACAAACAATCTAGCAAACTGCCGAGTTATTACATGAATTAATATCTACAGGAATTTTAGTAAGTAAATCTTTTCTTTGCTTCTTTTATTCTGATGAACATAAATGTTTCGAGTATCTCATTTGAGAACCTAATGTGTAATGAATATTTTACTATCTAAATTTACCGAACAAATGTTCGCGACAGTAAATTTACTTGAGTAAATAAGATTAAAAGTTATTTATTAGCTAAGAAGAAATTTATGTGTGTATATGGATGCTATATCCAGCTATAACAATACGCGACGTGTGCTTGTATATGTATATATATATATATAATATATATATTATATATATATATATATATTAACAGTTCCTTATAGCACTGATGGTGATTATCGCTAAATATTGATATTGATTTGGTTATTAATATTAATATTATTGGGCACCCACTGAAGATTTATAAGAGCCCATTTGAATAAGAATCCATTGATCTTACACAAGCTTCTACATAACTTGATATAATTTCACCCACCATGTAGAAATCTTATAATGAAACGATTCGTTTGGGAAATGAGATCTTTAATATATCTCATATAAAATAACAGCCATTTATCCACACAATACAATATAGTTAGCACCCCAAACGTTTAATTGGGAATATACTCTGGTATTTCCTAATGTTTGTTGAGTGAGTTGGAAATTGGTCGGAGTATCGCTAATAGCTTTCTCCGTTTATGTTATTATATATATATGTGTGTGTGTGTGTGTGTGTGTGCGTGTGTGTGTGTATGTGTGTGTGTGTGTATCTATATCTCTAAAACAGAGAATGTTTGTCTGACTCCCTAAAACTCGAGAACCACCCAGCCGATTGTTTTCAAACTTTACACATGTAATACTTATGGTCCTGTGAGTGTTTTGAGCAAAATATATTTCCCATTTTCAATGCCCTAGGGACCGCATTAGACGATTTAGCGATCTCTCTCTATAATTCATAGTCTTTCTTTTTGGATAGATACATAGATATTGCGCTCTTATAATTGTTTCTACTTTTGGCACAAGGCCAGCAATTATCCCAGTGTATTACTGGTACTTTATTTTATCGACCCCGTAAGGATTAAAGGCAAAGTTAACCTCGGCGGGATTTGAACTCAGACCATAAAGGACCGTAACTCTTTAATATCTGTCTGTATGTCTAGCTGTCTGCATTACGACATTATGACGTTATATGTGTGTGTGTGTGTATGTATATATATAGTGTGTGTATATATATATATAGTGTGTGTAACGTTTTTCGAAATATTTACTTCTGCGTTCACAGATTGATTTTTTAGTTTCAGAAGATCCAGTTAAGGGTGAAAGCAGCGATTCTTTGTTTAAACTTTAATCTGTTATTTTAATATATATATATATATATATATATATATATATATATATAATTATATATTCGTGTACAGATTATTTTGCA
>OZ024741.1:340729927-340749927 GCA_964016885.1 Eledone cirrhosa
GTTATAATTCTGTATTGGCGATCGAGTGACGCAAAATTAGGCGGATAGCGATCTCTAGACATACCAGTTCAGTGAAACAAATGTAAGCTATGTGATTAAAAACTTTTTTGTATAGCAAACCATGTAAACCTTCTTTCCTGATTTATATATATATATATATATATATATATAGCGAAGATACTGGGTTGTATGAATGTAACAAAGAAACATAGTTTGTGTGTATAATATTTAATTAACAATCATGGATATATATAGAACAGTATAGTTGAGTTGTCAAAGTAATAGATGATAGAATGAAGCAAAGTTAGTAGTTACCGTTTTGATTGCCAGGCAAACGCGAGACGCCTGGCGAGGGTTAGGCGCCGGTAGGGCAAATGAGAGGGAGAGAGCCGAAGGCTATTCGTTTTATAGGGTTCTACTTCCCGTCTAGATGTTAATCTATTGGGGTTGTGAGTCACAACAAGGGAGACAACCGCTACATATATATATATATATATATATATATATATATATATATATATATATATATATATATAGGAACGAGTAGGACCCCGACGGCTGAACTCTGGACAGAATTAGCCGTCGAAACGGCTTGAGCTCAGCCGTCGGGGTCCTACTCGTTCCTATTACCCACTCTACTACCCTAAGTATTGAGTACTTTGGTGCGTTATGGTCCACCTGGTTCCTTACCACATTTCCTTCGTTATATATATATATATATATATATTTATATATATATATATATATATATATATATATATATATATATATATATATATATATATGTAAAAGGTAAACAGAAGTAACAACACAATCGGTACACTATATGGAAGGGATATATTAGGTTAACGCTTGATATAGCCGGAAGAGGGTTTTTAACGTTACGGACGCTAGTCCTTCATCAGAAGAAAGAATGAGAAATAAGATAGATTGAGGGGACGGGCGGGATGGAATTGGAAAAAAATCTCTTTAGATAAAAATAACAGGTCCATTCATGTTGACATCTCTTGCAAAACTGTTGGTGCTGGCGTTTTGTATATGATTTATTTTTTAGAAAAGTGGATGATGGAGCACGTCTACCTGAAATGGAAAAAAAAACGTTTTGTAAAAAGAACTATACTTGTGTACATGCGTAAGCATGTGTGTGTGTGTGTGTGTGTGTTATTATAGGTCTGTACGAAGCTAAGAAGAAATGTGTGTATATGTGAGTTAAAGAGTGTGTGTGCATGTAAGTACGAAGCTATGAGCAAAAGTATGTTAATATAAGGGTGTGTATGTGTGTATACAGAGCAGTGAAGAGAAAAGTGGAGTGAGCATATATATATATATATATTGTGCTGACATTGCCACACGGGATTCACACACAATATGTATATATATATATATCATTTTATTTTTCTCGGCAGAGCTGTCCTGTTAGAAAACGGGTCGCGGATAACAATGCGGCAATCAGATAGTTGATTGTTTGTTGCGATATAAGCGGGCAGCTGCCGAACGAATAAGCAGCCCCTAACCAATAGCGACAAATTACTATGCGAGATGGAGCAATGGGCGACAGCTTTAGCTCCCAATAATACTCTCACAACCCAGTGACATAGCTATGACGAGGCGAGTAAAGGCCGCCTGTAATAAAGACTAGTCTTCACGGGTTTGAGAATGTACCAGATTGAGGACTAGCGCGATTAAGATCACCAAAACTGTAATATGGTGAGAGGAACGAAAAAGAACCATACCACATCTTCTTTCACACGGGTTAACAAGGATGCGTTTAGGCATTAGGTAGAGGGGACTTTTCGAAAAATATATTGCAGTCACCATTTCACTGGCAATGGGCCTGCGACCTGTCCTGGGAGGTGTGGGATGGACTTACAAAGATTGCGTATCCCGAGACCCCCAAAGAAGGTTTGGAAGGTAGCCAACCTTGACAATTGGAACTTGGAACATCACAATCCTTACAGGTAAGGAGCAGGAACTAGTGGAGGAGGCTAGATGCTACCGGCTAGATATAGTCCGGGTTTCCTCAACAAAGTTTCTTGACTCTGATACTGTAGATTTGGATGGAGGATGGAAACTCCACTATTCAGATGTGGCACCAAAAATCACTGCACAGGCGGGAGTGGAGAAACTCACAAGCTCCCAGTTTGTGAGTTTCCCCCAGTCAGAATGTGTTATTGACTGGATCCCATTAGGAGGGAGGATTTTCCTGTTGAAGCTTAGGATGAAAGATAAGTCTCTGTAGGTGGTGCAAGTTTATGCACCAAATAAGGAGTCCGAATACAGATCCTTCCTTGATGAAGTCACTGTAGCATTAGATGTAGTTAAGATTGAGTCATATAAACTAACGGGAGACTTCAATGCACATTTTGGCACTGACAACTTGATATGGAAATGAGTGATTGAAAGGAATGGCGACTCCGATCTAAATACGAATGAAGAGGCCTTATTAGACATCTGTTCTAGCAATGGAATCTCTATTATCAACACCTTCTTGCAGCACAAAGGCATCCATAAATATACATGGTATAAGGGGAATCAAAGATAGAGATCAATAATTGATTTTGTTATTGTCTCTGATCTCTTCGATTCTGTGCTGGATATTCGTGTTAAGAGAGGGGCGGAGCTGACAACTGATCACCATCTAATTATCTGCATCTTGAGACGACATAAAGTTAAAGAAGCCTACAAAACTGGAAGGTCCTACTCGACCTACAGGATAAAGTTGGAAACGTTGGTGGATAAGGAATTCAGAATGAGGTATGCAGATACTATTGCATCCAAATTCAGAGAACCACCTGAGAAAACCGAGGACGTTGAAACAGAGTGGAGATTGTTCAACTCAACAGTTTCTGCTTCAGTTATTAAATGCTGTGAGCGAAAGAGGCTTGGTGTGGCGCCGGATGGCAGGAGGACCCCTTGGTTCAATCAAGAGGTCAAAGATGACATCCGAGCAAAGAATGAGACCTACAAAGCTTGGCTTGGAAATAAGTCATCTTTTTGCACTTGCGGTACTAGCAGACACATAGAATCGTTGCAGAGACAGTAAAGGCATCGAAAGTTAAGACATGGGAGAACTTTGGGCTTAAACCGGAATCCGACTTCAGTTCAGCAAATAAAGTGTTCTGGCAGACCACTCGCCAACTTCATAATAAGGAACATAATATATTCAGAGAAGTGTAACCTCGCTAGTTGGAGAGAATACCTTGCTGATCTCCTAAACCATACAAAGCTTGGCTTGGAAATAAATCCTCCTTCTTGCACTTGCGGTACAAGCAGGCATCACACCAGAGACAGTAAAGGCGTTCAACAGCATCTTCTGATGTACACGATGTGCATCTTGGAGCTGTGACTAATCTCTCGGAGCCTGAGGTCACAAGAGCAGCTAAAGAGCTCAAAATGTGGCAAGGTCGCTGGGGAAGGTGAAATCTGGCCCGAGATGTTAAAAGTTTTAAATAGAGAAGGTATTTTCTGGCTGACTAGGTGGCCTGGATCTCTGAAAAAATACCTACTCAATGGCAATCGGAAGTGATAATCCCAATTTTCAAAAAAGGAGACGAGAGATTGTTCCAATTACAGAGGGATCTCCTTGTTACGCATCCTCGGTAAAGTCTATGCTAAGTGTCTGGCAAAAAGATGCAGGGAAATCGAGTCCAAGCTAAGTGATGAACAGTGTGATTTTTGCCCCGGATGCAGCACAGCCTACGAAGTATTCACACTGCTGTAGGTCTTCGAGAAATCGTGGAAATATTGCTTGTTTTGTAGACCCCGAAGAAGAATATGACCGCGTTCCACTGGACCTGCTGTGGGAGGTTCTGCAGGAGTATGGAATGGATGGTCAGATGATTCTTGCTGCCCCGATGTCTCTATACAAATGCCCGAGCATTTGTGTCCAGATAAATGGTGTTAAATCGAAACCATTCAATGTGGGAGATGGACTCCGCCAAGGGTGCGTACTTTCACATCTCCTGTTCATTATTTTCATGAATAGGATTAACGCGCGCAGACTGGTAGGTATAAAATCAGTCGGCTGGAATTTGCAGACGCCATCGTGTTACTTAACTCGATAAAAGGTGATCCCCAACTAGTACTTGATAGGTTTGATGCCGAGTGCTGCATGGCTGGAATAAAAATCAGTGCTGCGAAAACTGAGATACTCGTCCTCTCAAGGAAGCCTGCGCAGTGGACTCTGCATGAGAATGGAGTTCCACTGGAGCAAATGGAGAAGTTCAAGTATCTCGGGACCGTGGTTAAATTAAGTGCAAGAGTTGCAGGAGCTGATACAGTAATGCACCAGCTGCAACATTCAGTAATCAGAAAAAGGGAGGTAGGTGTAAAAGCCAAACTCGCCACTTTCAATTCATTATTCGTGCCAACCATTGACTATGGCCATGAATTTTAGGTAATTTTAGGTAGTACTAGCAGAATGGTCCAGCGTTGCCGGGATTTGCTCTGGGGTTCTTATATATTTGATATATATTTATCCTTATCGAACCTCGTGAAATAAATACGTTTGTTTATATTTTGTTATTGTGTATGCAAAAACATCTGTACACGAATATATAATTATAATTATATATATATATATATATATATATAACAGTACAGAGAAGTACGGAATACCCCGGCCTCGGGATGGTGTCTGCTTATAAAAACAATTCGTCATAGATTATTAGGGTTTTTTTCCGTGCGAAGAAAATCAATATTTTATCGCGAAATAAATATTTTTGTTTATATTTTGTTATTATGTATGCAAAAATATCTGTACACGATGGCCCGGCGTTGCTCGGGATTTGCTCTAAGGTTCTTATATATTTGATATATATGATGGGGCATCAAAAAGTTCGCGGAATTTTTCAGAAAATATTCTATTTTTCAAAAAATATGATTTACCTTCAATTTATTTTTCTACATAGTTGCCATCCAGGTCAATACACTTCACAAGGCGATGCTTCCAACTCCGTCAGCCATCTCTAAAGAAAGTTGAAGGCCTTGTTCGAAGTCATGTGTTGGCAGTGTTTTTAGCTTCTTCAACACCACTAAAACGGGTTCCTTTTAGCATTTCTTTGAGTTTTGGAAAGAGGAAAAAGTCTGATGGGGCTAAATCTGGACTATAAAGCGGGTGAGGAAGCACTTCCAATCGAAATTCTCGAAGAACTTCTTTTGCAACCCGCGCAGAATGCGCTGGTGCATTGTCATGGTCAAACAAGATCCCACCATGAAGTTTCCCTTTTCGTTTCTTGACTAATGCCTCTTTCAGTTTCCTTAAAACATTTGCATAGTAAGCTCTTGTCACAGTTCTTTGACCTTCAAGATAATCTATTAGTATCACCCCATCTGAATCCCAGAAAATGGTGGCCATCACTTTTTTATCCGACTTTTGAGATTTGAACTTGATTGGCCCCGATGATCCACGTGGAAGCCACTGTTTTGACTGCTGTTTGGATTCAGGATCATACTGGTAGATCCAGGTTTCATCTCCGGTGATGATTCTAGTCAGGAAATGTTCTTCATCAACTTCAATTTTGTTTAATATCGCCAAAGACAGATCACTTCGAAGAATCGGCTGATCAGGGCGCAACGCTTTTGGGACCCATCGCACTGAAAGCTTGCTTAGTCCAAAATTATCGTGCAGAATTGAATTTACCGAACCATATGAAATGTCTAGGGACTTAGCTAACTGATTAACTGTTATTCTTCGATCTTCTTCAATTAAAGTCTGAGCAGCCTCAACGTTTGGTCATTTTTTGATGTTCCTAGTCTTCCACTGCAATGGTTGTCTTCAAGGTCGTTTCTCCCTTGTTTGAATCGATGAATCCACTTGTAGACAGCAGTTTTCTTTGGAGCAGTAGTACCGTAAACTTTAACTAAAGCCTCCATAATTTGTGTCCCTTTCCATTTGAGTTTCACCAGAAACTTGATATTCGATCTTATCTCAAAATAACTATTTTCCATTGTTCCAAAAATAGTTTTTTTTAAAGAGTGTCATTACTGTACAATAGTCCGCGCATGACTGACTGCAAGTGACTAATAGCAAGATAAACACCCAATGACAATGTTGTGACATGTTTAATATTGTTTTAACCTATTTTTTTCTTACTACGATAAAATTCAGCGAACTTTTTGATCCCCCCCCCCCCCCCCCGTATTTATCCTTCTCGAGCCTCGTGAAGTAGATACGTTTGTTTATATTTTGTTATTGTGTATGCAAAATTATCTGTACACGAATATATAAATAAAAGTACAGAGAAGTACGGAATACCTCGGCCTCGGGTTGGCGTCTACATTTTGTGCTTATAAAAAAAGTTCGTCGTACATTACCAGGGATTTTTTCCGTTCGAAGAAAATCAATACTTTATCGCGAAATAAATACTTTTGTTTATATGTGTATGCAAAAATATCTGTACACGAATATATAATTATATATATATATATATATATATATTAAAATAACAGATTAAAGTTTAAGCAAAGAATCGCTGCTTTCACCCTTAACGGGAAACTAAAATAATAAATCTGTGAACGCAGAAGTAAATATTTCGAAAAACATTACACATTATATATATATACACACACACCGCGTCATATTGACGTAATGCAGACAGCCAGGCAGACAGACATATATTATAAGGGCGCAACGGTGAATTGGCAGTATCGGTAGAAGGTTGGACGCCATGCTTTCTAGCATAGTTACGTCCCTTTACCGTCTGAGTTCAAATCCCGCCGAGGTTAACTTTGCCTTTCATCCTTACGGGGTCGATATAAATAAAGTACCAGTAATGTACTGGGTAATTGCTGGCCTTGTGCCAAAAGTAGAAACAATTATAAGGGCGCAACGTAATATCTATGTATCTATCTAAAGAGAGAGAGAGAGAGAGAGAGAGAGAGATAGAGATCGCTAAATCGCCTAATGCGGTCCCTAGGGCATTAAAGATTTGAAATTCTTTTGCTCAGAACACTCAACAGGACCATAAGTATTACATGTGTAAAGTTTGAAAACAATCGGTTGGGTGGTTCTCGAGTTTTAGTGATTGTACAGACAGACAGACAGACAAACAGACATTCTCTGTTTAGTAATATAGATTAAAAGAATACTATTGTGAATACAAGAGACCGAAATGGGCTTCCTCCGATTGGTCTGTGGAGTAACGTTACTCGATAGAATGCGTCACTCCAGGTAAAGACGCTACTTCTCTGAATTGAGAGATCACAGCTCCGATGTTATGACCATGTGGTTAAAATGTCACAGGAAAGAATCGCTGGGCAGATTTTATTGGCAAAACCAACCGGCAGGAGACCCAGGAGTAGACCCCGCTCATGATGCTTAGACAGCATCCATGAGCTTGGAAGGGGGGGGGGGGTGCAACCGGATCTGTTGGAGACGCTAGCTCCTGACAGGACGTGCTTGAAGGAGCGTTTGTGGATCTTGCCCCCCATCACACTTCTACGACCCTCTCAGGAATGAGTGGGCAAAGAAGAAGATATATATATATATATGAGCAAACACTGGAAAATGAACGAATACAGACAGTCTAAAGGAGAAAGATGGATAAGGAAGATCCCAAATCGGGGTAGTAAATACATTAGTAGAGAAGGTAGGCATTTATTTCATATAGAAACAGATACGACTTCTACATTACTAGAAATGTTCCATGCTCTTGAAATAAATAATGATGACTACAAACAAATCAAACATTTCTAGTCTTGTAAAAGTAATCTCTCTCTCTCTCTCTCTCTCTCTCTCACTCTCTCTCTCTCTCTATATATATATATATATATATATATATATATATATATATATATATATATATATATATATATATATATATATATAAAACATGAGAAGAAAGAAGAATACTGCGTGGTTGCACATGGGTTACATATGATAAAAATAGTCCTTCGTCAGTGATTTGCCAACCATCATTGATATTTCATCGCATTAAAAATCATATACCTCAGGTTGGTGCGAGCAATATATATATATATATATAATATATATATATATATATATGTGTGTGTGTGTGTGTGTGTGTGTGTATGTATGTGTGTGTGTGTGTGTGTGTGTGTGTGTGAGTGCGTATATTAATGTAATTTTGGTAGTTTTATATACATAATATTGGTGGTGGTACTACTACTATTTCATTGCAGACTTGAGAGAAAATAAAGCAAGAGAAAGTATGAGAGAAAATGAAGTAATAATTGTAAGCAATAAAGAGCTCCCCACACACAGAACCTCCACGTATATCCCCCCCCCCCCCCCTCACAACGCCCCACACACAATATCCACACCGCCCCCCACATACATACACACTCATCTGTGAAAAAAGAAAGTGAATGTAATGATGATACTAATAATAATAATAATAATAATAATAATAACAATATCGTTAAATATTAGTTATAATAAGGATGATGATGATGATGATATCTTTATTAACCACACATGCTTGCACATAGAAGAAATATAGTAAACATTAAATATAGCTATAAAAAGAAAGTAGATTGCGTTATCAATGTAAATATTTATTTAGTCCCGTTGAACTATTACGTCATCTAACGGGAGAATGTCATGCAATGTCTCCCGCTCTTAATATAACACTCACAACTAATGCGAAGAAACAAAACAGCATGAGAGGTATTTCTCAAAGGTGGAGTTTGAATGAGCATGTCTGAGATTAGTGTAAATATGGGGTGGATATGGTGGGGGTTGTTGTGCGGATATGGTGTAGATATGGGTGATGTTGGAGGGAATGGGTGGATATCGGTGGGGGGGGGGGGGATATGGGTAGATATGAGTGGAGTGGTTGTGGGAGACTGTTGGTGGATATGGTGGGATATTGGGGATGTGGGTTGAGTGGATATAGGCAAGTGTAAGCTTTGAATCTGTATAATTGGAAGGTGGGTAGACAAGGAAATGAAGGTATATTTTATCCACCCTAAACGATCTTATAGCTTTTAGCTGTTCTGTATATATTTATATATATGTGTATATACAGGGTGAGCATAAAGTCTTTCTTTGATTATAAAGTACCATATCTGGGATATTATTTGAGATTTTACTTGTTCATTGTTTTAATTTATAAATTTCAAGTGTTTCTGAACATATTTTACATTTTCTCTTCTATGGGATGTAGCTGTAATTTTCAGTAACAAAATGGCATTTATGAAACCAAAAGCAAATACTTTATGCTCACCCTGTATATATATATATATACTTCCACACATTGAAAATATATTAACCATGATGCAGATAAAGTAGTTGAATGAGTCGGATAAAGTACTGCTAGAGACGGATAAAAGTGGACAGAGTTGCATGTGGGAATCGAACCTCTAATTTTTCATATGCCGGAAGAACGTATTTAACCATTACACTAGAGCGCCGCTGGCCGCCAATTACCGTCTTTTAGAAACTTTAAGTACCAATACTTCGTAAATCTGTTTACTTCGAGTTTCGTCGATACTGGTTGCTCAAGACCGTCACTGTGGATTGGCAGTATCAAACGCCATGCTTTCCAGCATAGTTACGTCCCTTAACGATCTGAGTTCAAATCTCGCTGAGGTTGACTTTGCCTTTCATCATTACGGGGTCGATAAAATAAAGTACCAGTAATGCACTGAGTAATTGCTGGCCTTGTGCTAAAAAGTAGAAACAATTAATGATAAATATAGTACGTCAGTCGTATGACAATATCAACAGCAACATAGAATTGATAAATGTGTCTGAACACAGAAGAGCCTAACTTCCACTGTCATCGCCTCCATCTCTCTCGCCCTCCCCATCTCTCTGTATTATGAGAAAATGGGGTCCCACGTGCTGGCCACCCCAGCCCTGGCGGACAGAATAGAGAAGGCGTTTCCCCGGAGGATGGTAAGGGAGATATTGACCAAATATTATTTACACTTCCCGCTTCACATTATTATATAAATAACAGTACAGAGAAGTACGGAATACCTCGGCCTCGGGTTGGTGTCTACATTTTGTGCTTATAAAAAAAGTTCGTCGTACATTACCAGGGATTTTTTCCGTTCGAAGAAAATCAATACTTTATCGCAAAATAAATACTTTTGTTAATATATGTATGCAAAAGTATCTGTACACGAATATATAATTATATATATATATATATATATATATATATAGTGGTGGAACACTGGAAGGTAATATCCGTAGTGGTAGAGCACTCAGTGCATGGGACGAGTTAGGTAGAAGTGGTTACACAACAGTTAGTTCACCATACCGAGAACAATTGTTTCACCTTAGCGGATCCTCAGCTCGGAATGGGCATGATTATAGGAACAGGAAGGACAACCGTACGAACGCGCATGCGTAGAAACCCGGTCACTTCACACAGGCGATACTAGACTGCGTGCGAGAGGTGTAAGGGAGATAACTGCGAAAGTCCGAAACGTTTCTAGGTTGAAAATAAAATTACAAAGAATCAGTCCGGAGCCTTGTAGTTATACAATAGGTGTTTGGCAACGTGTGGACAACGTGTGAAAAATTCATTTCTCGTGTTTAGGCAATCACTATTGCGTAATCTCTTTAGAATAGTTATTCGTTCGTCAATACATAAGACACACGTCGGATTTCCCCTTGCATATGGCTTGGACTTAGTGATGGCTTTCCATTGAATGGAGTAGTCTATACTTGAGTCCTTGAGGGACCATACGTGGCTCGCGAGT
Organism: Eledone cirrhosa; assembly: GCA_964016885.1. Classification (NCBI taxonomy): domain Eukaryota; kingdom Metazoa; phylum Mollusca; class Cephalopoda; order Octopoda; family Eledonidae; genus Eledone; species Eledone cirrhosa. Next base: position 340,740,605 of record OZ024741.1, read on the forward strand.
TTCGTGGATGAACGTCTGTCCGGGTACCTGAAGGTAGACTGGTGGTTTAGGGAACGTTCCTTAAATCGGCCATCCGCCATGCCCACATAGGATTTGACCTCCTGTGGTTCGTTTGGTCGGATGAAAGTGACCACAGCTTCGTAAATTATAGCTGGTGTGCTGCATTGCTGTTGAAGGGGCCAAGCTTCAGGCTTACGACAAGAGCACCCTGGTGGGGTATTGCTCCTAGGGCTGCTGGTGATGTGGGCCTTCATGTTCTTAGCGCAGGAGTATCCTAGTTTAACTTTGTGTCGGTTAAAGATGGAGCGGTATTTATGACCTATGGGAAAGTGTCTATCTAAGAGGGCTAGAAATTTTTTTCCTACATTGGTTTTAACGTTGAGTGAGAAGGGAGGAGAGAACCAGATAGTTTGTCTATTGTTGCGCTTACTTTTTTTAATGGTGTTGTTGCTAGTGGGAGAGTAAGTGATAGGTTGCGAGAAGCCGCTGTTAGCCAACGCCGTGTTATAGTAGGGTGCCGCCCTGTCAAAGATAGCCTTATTAGAGGAGAGGTTTGAGATTCTAGTATATTCCCGTGTGGAAGTCCGGGAATCTAACACGTAATATGACTTAGATAAATAGGCCAACCAAGTCACGTACATCAGCACTATCAAACGATCCCATGGAGACGTCGAATAGGTCTGAAGTTGTAGACTTCTTTTCCCAGGCTACTCCGTTGTTGAAGAGGAGGGTTTTCCGGCAGTGAGCGATGATTTCCCTGTCTAAACCATCGACGGTGGTATAAGTGGTAGCGAAGTCCAACGCTTTGTTTAACAGGGTCTCTGAGATCGACGGGTAAAAATCGACAATGTCAAACTGTGTGAACTTCGCTTTTTTGGATTTTAAGGAGTTAAACCACTTAATTACGGAGTCGCAGTTCTCTCACTGGGGCAGGTTGGACTTGGTCCTAATGGTCTTAACTATGTTTGTAAGTATGGCCTTACTGACTAGTCCCATATCTGTGCGTGCCGGGTTTATTAGTTTACATGTGGGGTTAAAAGTAAAGTCTATCTTGTGATCTTTCAGGGTGAGGAACGCCTTCCGCTTAGCTAGAGATAGTAACTTCTTATCTACCCTAAAGTCGGCGGCAAGTTCCTTGGCTTCTGTATTAATGTCGTGTTAGGCCATAGGGTTGGCTTTCTTATATTTAGAAGTAATAGCGTTGTGGGCCAGGTGGCGGAAAGTGGTGTTGTCGACTTCGTAAATATTATTAGTTTTGTCGGAAAGAACGAAGGTGTTATTAGAAGACCTAAATTTCTTAATATCATTTCTGAGTTTCCTTTGAAAGGTGTTAATGTGTTTGCGAAAGGAAATGTTTGTGACTAAGTCATGAAGGTCCGTCTCGAAAGGAGCAAGTTCAGTTACCTTAAAAGGGTGGGCTCTCGATTTCAGGTTGAAGGTGTTGTTGGTGCCTGTAATTTTGCCGTCAAAAGCTAGGGCTCGCCATCTTAAGCTTCTGACGACATCTTCCGCTTTTTGTAGGAGGAGCTTTTGGTAAACATGGTTGGGGGAAGTTGGAATGTTCTTCAGGGAGTAATCCTGTTCGTGTAAATCCATACTGACGTTGATGAGACGCAAAATTGTGTAGGACACGAGGATATAGAGAGCGCTCTCAGGGTAGTAAGCCAAACTCGCACGTGGTGAAGAATCGTACTGTTGTCCTTCCTGTTCCTATAATCATGCCCATTCCGAGCTGAGGATCCGCTAAGGTGAAACAATTGTTCTCGGTATGGTGAACTAACTGTTGTGTAACCACTTATATATATATATATATATTAAAATAACAGTTTAAGCAAAGAATCGCTGCTTTCACCCTTAACGGGAAACTACTAAAATAATAAATCTGTGAACGCAGAAGTAAATATTTCGAAAAACGTTACACACTATATATATATACACACACACACACCACGTCATAATGACGTAATTCAGACAGCCAGGCATACAGACAGATATTATAAGGGCGCCATTATAAGGATGAACTTTGCCTTTCATCCTTACGGGGTCGATAAAATAAAGTACCAGTAATACACTGGGTAATTGCTGGCCTTGTGCCAAAAGTAGAAACAATTATAAGGACGCAACGTAATATCTATGTATCTATCTAAAAAAAGAAAGACTGAGAGAGAGAGAGAGAGAGAGAGAGAGAGAGAGAGAGAGAGAGATATCGCTAAATCGCCTAATGCGGTCCCTAGGGCATTAAACATTTGAAATGTTTTTGCTCAGAACACTCAATAGGACCATAAGTATTACATGTGTAAAGTTTGAAAACAATCGGTTGGGTGGTTCTCGAGTTTTAGTGATTGTACAGACAGACAGACAGACAAACAGACATTCTCTGTTTAGTAATATAGATTAAAAGAATACTATTGTGAATACAAGAGACCGAAATGGGCTTCCTCCGATTGGTCTGTGGAGTAACGTTACTCGATAGAATGCGTCACTCCAGGTAAAGACGCTACTTCTCTGAATTGAGAGATCACAGCTCCGATGTTATGACCATGTGGTTAAAATGTCACAGGAAAGAATCGCTGGGCAGATTTTATTGGCAAAACCAACCGGCAGGAGACCCAGGAGTAGACCCCGCTCATGATGCTTAGACAGCATCCATGAGCTTGGAAGGGGGGGGGGGAGGATCTGTTGGAGACGCTAGCTCCTGACAGGACGTGCTTGAAGGAGCGTTTGTGGATCTTGCCCCCCATCACACTTCTACGACCCTCTCAGGAATGAGTGGGCAAAGAAGAAGATATATATATATATATGAGCAAACACTGGAAAATGAACGAATACAGACAGTCTAAAGGAGAAAGATGGATAAGGAAGATCCCAAATCGGGGTAGTAAATACATTAGTAGAGAAGGTAGGCATTTATTTCATATAGAAACAGATACGACTTCTACATTACTAGAAATGTTCCATGCTCTTGAAATAAATGATAATGATTAGAAACAAATCAAACATTTCTAGTCTTGTAAAAGTAATCTCTCTCTCTCTCTCTCTCTCTCTCTCTCTCTCTCTCTCTCTCTCTCTCACTCTCTCTCTCTCTCACTCTCTCTCTCTCTCTCTCTCTCTCTCTATATATATATATATATATATATATATATGTGTGCGTGTGCGTGTGCGTGTGTGTGTGTGTGTGTGTGTGTGTGTGTGTGTGTGTGTTAATTCAACGTCCTTGAAATATGCAAACTGGTGGAGAAGATCGTATGACCTGTCACGAGATTTGGCGTATTTTACATTTTCAGTGAGTGAACAATCTATAGTACGTATTTGGAGAGAGAAAATAACTGCAAAAAATAAGAAAATGTTGTTAATGAAGTATATATATACATCTGTATCCGTAATTAGTATATATATACATCTGTATCCGTAATTAGAACAATTTCTATCAGATTCGGACACCTGTGTACTTTTTCGACGTTATGATGAAAATGTAAATTCGTCTTCCGTAATTCCCTCATCTAAAGCTGCAAAAACTGAAGGATCTCTCTCTCTCTCTCTCTCTCTGTGCGCGCGCGCACGTTTTAGAGACACTACTTATAATGTGTTTGCGCGTTCTAACCTCACACCGTCACCAATAAAAAGGCTATGGAGATACAAAGAAATGTATGATTGTTGGGTTTTATTGAATATGAGTGAAACAATATATGTTGGCGAGAGGACTTAGTGGTTCTTTGGTTGACGTGCTTGAAATTAATTTAGGTGAATCGGGTTATACCCAAGAACATGTGGTTAACATTTTAAAGACCCCTGCATCAGCGGCGTGCAGAGCTCTAGTGATGCCCGGGGCAGATCTTGATTGTATGCCCCAAAGACTCAAGTATAAGACCTAATATACTGAGAAATATTATGAGAAAGGGAAATATTTTGAATATATAAACACAGATGAAACATGAAATAAACGCTTTATTCGATTTTAATATAAATCAATCAAATTTATTAAGTTCTTTTCCCCAAAGGTTGCCCGGGGCCAACGCACCGTGCCCCCCCCCCCCCACATGCACGCTACTGCCCTGCATCACATAGTTGCGAGGAGTGAAAGTCTTAACCGCTCAGCCATACATACATATATGCCGCTATTAATGTTTTCTTATCAGGAAACCTTTCCAGAGATGTATAATAAGTCATTTCTCCACACATTCACCTCTCTAAGTATGATGTTGTAATGTCTGGCGCTGTTTAAGGTTAATGTCTTATTGTAAGATGTTCTCTTTACAACTAGGGCTTGTAATGATTAGGGATTTATATATATATATATATATATATCCCCGAAATATTGGATAACATCTCTAAATAACTTTCATATCTTTCACGTATTTATAATAAGATTTCCATATTTTGTCTAAATTGTTTAGTATTGAATACTAAAGTTGTTGTGTATATACAACGACTAGTTTAAATGTGCAACCAATCATATCATGGGAGGAGGTGAGTGATGTGTGTTGAGATATATAAGACACAGTACAGGCGATGCTTGAAGTTACTGGATGAGAAGCACGGAACAGGATAAAAAACATTTAATTGTTTTTGATTAAAGGAACATTTATAACATTTATTTTAATTCTATTAGTAAGTTTATTGTTATAGGTTCATGTACTTTATGTTTTAGAAGCTTCCAGATGACAAGTTCATCAATTCTATTAACGTTATATATATCTGGTTTACGTAACATACTGCATCATTGTGTGTGTGTGTGGTTTTTGGGCCGTTTCAAAGCATAATATATCTGTTGTAATTGATATAGGGTTATTAAGACTATCTCTTTCTTTATGGCAACTTTGGTTGGTCTTCTATCATGTGGGAATATCTAACAATTATTTTTTAAATTCAATTCTGTGTACATGCAGAGCCAGCGCTACCAATGAAGCCAACTAAGCAGACGCCTAGTTCTCTCACCTATGAGCGGCACCTTACGAAACATCAAAGGGTCACAGTTTTATACCAATGAGTATAATTAAATAAAATCTATAATATTTTCCCGCAATCAACAAATAAATTACTAAATATCCTTGCCGCGTTGCAGTGCTGTGGAAATATCCAAATACGCGGAGGCAGCTGTATGGTGTTATGACCTATAATATGATTTGGAGTGGGTGAGTGGGGACTGTGTAGTGGGAAATGCATATGTAGTAATATGAGCTTACTAAACAAGGTTGGAATAATCACATTTTGGAGACAGGGACGCTAAATATCCAGGTGCTGACCCGGAATGCATGGCTCTGTGTGAGTATGATTAAAGGGTTTTTCCCGGCAGAACCTTTATGTCTGTATAATTTTACAACAGAAATTTATAATATAATAAAGGGGGGAGAGCAAGACAGCGTCCGTTTTATATTTTTTTTATCCTATTAGTAAAATAAGTTGGATTATTTTGAATAAATAATGAATATTATGTAATTTATCTACTAAATTTCGTAGCTCTTCATTAAACATAAATATTCTTATATATAAAGTATTGCTTATTTTAAGATCCATTTCTTTAAAATTTTCAAATGTCAACACTTCCGGTTAACGTCCCTTATATCATAACTAACACTCATCACATCGCTTATATAAACGTTCATATATTCGCATCGTTATATAAGGTTTATATTTCCGTCGCTAATTTTCTCCTTTTTCATAGCATTTTAGTTTATCATATATGCAGCTTATATATAATATTGTCTTTTTTTAATGTATCGTGGATTACTTTACTGATTACAGAAGAGAGTGTAACACAGACTTCGTTCAATTTCTGTGCATATTGTCAATTACGATTTTATTTGACGTATCATATGTATATGCATATAGATTTGAGTATAATATCATTATGCACACTACAGATGCTAGCAGAAAACCACATAAAAAGTGTTTTTTCTGCTAGTTACGGTAATAATTGTTTCTATTTTTTGGCACAAGGCCAGCAATTACCCAGTACATTACTGGTACTTTATTTTATCGACCCCGTAAGGATGAAAGGCAAAGTTAACCTCGGCGAGATTTGAACTCAGTTCGTAAAGGGACGTAACTGTGCTGCAAAGCATGGCGTCTGACTATCTACCGATACTGCCAATCCGCTAATAATAAGAGAGCGTGTAAACCCCTGGAACGGGAAAATACACACACACACACACTCACGCGTACACACACGCGCACACTTAGAATAGAAGCTTCCACCGTATTTTTTAACTAAAGAAATTTTAGCCTGATAGTATGGTTTAGAACCCTCTATGAAATAGAAAAAGATGAGTATTGACGTATATGTACGTACATGTACGTCAAAACTCATCTTTTTCGGCGAAAACTTGTATTTCTAATTTCAAATTCGCTTGCTTTTTCAAAACATACTTATATATATATATATATATGTATATATGTATATATATTTATGTAAGTATATATATATATATATGCGTGTGTGTGTGTGTGTATATATATATATATATACATATATATGTAAGTATATATATGTGTGTGTGTATGTGTATATGTATATATATATATGTAAGTATATATAAATATATATATGTGTGTGTGTGTATATATGTATATATATATGTAAGTATATATGTGTGTGTGTGTGTATGTATATATATATGTAAGTATATATATATATGTGAGTGTGTGTGTAAATGTCTATATATATATATATATATACGTGTGTGTGTGTGTCTGTGTATGTATATATATATATGTAAGTATATATACATGTGTGTGTGTGTGTCTGTATGCATATATATATGTAAGCATGTATACATATATATGTGTGCGTGTGTATATGTATATATATATATGTGTGTGTATATGTATATATATATATATATATGTAAGTATATATATATATATATATGTATATATATATATGTAAGCATATATGTATACAGATGTAAGTATATATATATGTGTGTGTGGGTATATATACATATATATATATATATATTTATATATATATATATATGTAAGCATATATGTATACATATGTAAGTATATATATATATATATATATGTGGGTGTGTGTATATATATATATATATGACATTGATATTTGGTGGTTGTTTCCAATTAAACTGTGGAATTTCCATCGGATTAGCTAATTATTATTAAATTTCATAAACATAAGATATAGATTATTGATGGTCCACCAAAACTCTATCGTAAATAGGTAAACAGTGTTGGAGAATTTAGTCTTGTATAAGAATTTAGTCTTGTGTGCCTGACAGAACCACAGAGATTACACTATCTACGTTACAAACCTTATTTCATACGTCCCCACATTAGAATTACGTCAGAAAATATTGATTTCTAATTTAGTCACAAGGTTAGCAATTTTTGGGAAGGAAACATTTAATCAAATTAATTAAATATTTAAAAATGGCAATTCCCTTATGGCTGACCGAAGAAACTTTTTTTATTGTAACACATTAAAGCCTGACAATATTTAGATACATCACCATCACCATTACCATCAGCACTATCATGCACTTTTAGGGGTTAACAAATAAACAAAAAAAACTTTTGTCTTTTCTGACTTTCTCATTTCCACGTGAAGGTACGTGACTTAGTGATTAGAGGGTTGAAGTCACAATCGTGAGGTTGTGTATCGGATTCCCTGGCCGAGTGATGCGTTGTTTCCTTGAGCAAGACACTTATTTCACGTTGCTGCATTTCACTCAGCTGGAGGGAAACTTTCTATGTACAAAAGCCATGGTCATTCCTGATCGAAGGTGGGGGACGTCTTTACTCCTTTTTTACTTAATCGACCCGAAAAGGCTGAAAGACAACATTGACCACGGCAGGATTTGAACTCAGAATTTAAAGAGTCTGAACAAATATCTCAATGGCATTTTATCTGAGGCTCTATCAATCCTGCGATTCCACCACCATTTACTCCAGTAAATATTAATAATCCCTCAGGTTTTATATGGTGTTTTGTAAATAGTTTATTCAAGGATGTCAAATATCTCATTGGTTTGATTACATTCAAAGATGTTTAGTTAACGCGAAGCGAGAGAGTTACATAAAACATCGGGCTAAATATTTAGTCTTGTGACTGGTGCTGTTACAACAGATTGAAAGCGGCCATATTGGTTCATCGTGTAAATATGTTCAGTGGAAGTGAACCAGAAGAATAAACACTGCACAGCATACACATACAAAAAAATACGCAGAAACACTGACATTTATGTAAATGCATTACACCAGCATATGAAAGTATGTTGCTTAGTGGTTAGAGTGTTTAGTTCACGATCGTAAAATCGTAAGTTCTATTCCCGGCGGCAAATTGTGTCTTTGAGCAAGACACTTTATTTTACGTATTTCTTTTTTACTATGAAAATAGTCGAGCAATGTGGGAACATAAGCCCCTAAAGTGAACAGTATCGCATGTGAGAATCAAATTCACACCTGTCATGTGAGATCTCTTGGGACTTATATGCATAACTTGTTCGACGATTTTTCGTAGTAAAAAAAGAAACTATGTTGAAGTAGCTTACTTTAAAGTAACATACTTTCGAAATTTGCTATACGCTTCTTGAATTTTTATCTACTTTATTTCACGTTGCTCCAATCCAGAAAGGTGGAAAAAATTAGTTGGACATGTAATTCGAAGGACCAGCCTTGTCTCACAGTGTGTCACTTTGAAAGTTACTAAGGCTTACATGACTGGAATGCGCAGCCACTTACTCCGAAACGAATTATCTCTGTCGCCTGTTCATAGCCATTTGAAAGTCAACATAAGCGACCGATACCGTTCGCTTGATATAGTAAGAAAAAATATTTTAACGTTCCAGATGTTAGTACTTCATCCGAAGAGAGGATAAGAGATAGAAAGATAGTAAGAAGTAAAAGAAGTGGAAAGAAATGTGTGTTTAGTCAGCCATATATATATGGGTCAGTGGATTGGCAGTATCGGTAGAGGGTCGGACGCCATGCTTTGACGCATAGAGTTACGGTCCTTGCCATTCTGAGTTCAAATCCCGCCGAGGTTAACTTTGTCTTTCATCCTTTCGGGGTCGATAAAATAAAGTACCAGTAATGCACTGGGTAATTGCTGGCCTTGTGCCAAATGTAGAAACAATTATTATAGTTGTAAGAAAGGAAGAAGTGGGATAGTATATGACAGATGGCAATTCAATTTGCTGGTAAACAAGTATATAGAAGGTTTTTAATGAGAATACAATGAGTATATGGCTTATTTTATCTAAATAAGAATTTTTGGGAGTGCCTATTTTAATCTATATTTGACCAGTTGAAAATGGACAGGGCTGGTCGTTTTGTGTAGTAGTATTAATACAGATATGTGTCAA
>OZ024741.1:340754927-340774927 GCA_964016885.1 Eledone cirrhosa
AGGACAAAGACGGTAACGAAAACGAAAGCAACGAGCACATATACGAAAATCGACAATAGAAAAGGAACGAAGAAACAGAGACAGCAAAGCAAAAAGAAACCACCGCCATCCTCGCCCGCCCCCATCTCTCTCTCTCTCTCTCTCTCTCTCTCTCTCTCTATATATATATATATATATATATATATATATATATATATATATATATATTCTTCGTTCCTATTATATTGTCGATTTGCGTATATGTGCTCGTTGCTTTCGTTTTCGTTACCGTCTTTGTCCTTTTTGGTTTATATATATATATATATATATATATATATATATATATATATATATATATATATATACCATATATATATGGTATATATATATATATATATATATATATATATATATATATATATACCATATATATATATATATATATATACCATATATATATATATATATATATATATATATATATATATATATATATATATATATATACCATATATATATATATATATATATATATATATATATATATATATATATATATATATATACCATATATATATATATATATATATGGTATATATATATATATATATATATATATATATACCATATATATATATATATATATATATATATATATATATATATATATATATATATATATATATATCATATATATATATATATATATATATATATCATATATATATATATATATATATATTATATATATATATATATATATATCATATATATATATATATATATACCATATATATATATATATATAAGAAATATAATTGTTTCTACTTTAGGCACAAGGCCAGCAAATACCCAGTGCATTACTGGTACTTTATTTTATATATATAAGAAATATAATCTCTATTAGACACAGCAGGAAATATTTTCTTCTGCAAACAATTTCCAACAGAGAGTTCAGTTCAACGAATGTGTTTTTGTATATTTATGTTGCATTCAAAGTATTTATAAATAAACATGATTAACTGAAAGACTAGTTCCTGTATTAAATTATTAAATTAAAATTAATATAGTATTTGTAAGTATACATTTTAATATGTATTGCAATGTTTGTATTTTCGTGTGTCCAACTATTTTCAATTTAATCACATTTAACTTTTTCTTCGCCATATTTATAATGAAAGACATTGCTTGCGTTTTTCAAATAATTTGGAAAATAATCAAGAATTAGATGGGATTTAGTAATATCATTTTTTCGCTATTAAGCTGGTGGCTGGAACATAACTTAACAAACGATTTCACTTAAAAGTTATAATGGAAGCGTTTTAGATAAATATAAACACTTTAACTCTTTCGTTACCATATTTCTAATGAAAGTCACTGTCTAAACTTTTCACAAAAATTTGGAGGGATTTATTAATATAATCAACATTCTCATTAGTAATCTGATGTTTGGAAAATAATTTTACAAAGGTTCTTACATAAAATTATGGAAATTTTTAGATAAATATAAACACATTTAAAGAAAAGCAGTTTTGTATCGTAGTGCGAGGGGTATGGAAATGGTTACTGAAATACCAGCCGAGAGTGTGGAATTGGCAGGAATTGTTAGATTACTTTGTTCTGGTTCTCTGCATTCCGACTTCTTGAGTACTAGATTTATCACCCAGTTTAATACCACAAACTGGGCTTTAGGCAGCTTTTAGCAGAGTTCACTCTATTGCAAGCATTTGATCCAGGTCTCTGGTTCGAGGATAACCATTTCCTTCCATCCTTTCCCTTTACAATACACCAGTCTTGAAGGCCGTGAAAAAATTAATAATAAAGGGTCATGCGCTGGAACCTTCTCTCCCTGACTAAATTATAGAAAATGGCTAAAAATACTTTCGATATAAATATTTTTCTAATGACATTGATTGTACTAGAAATATTAAAATGTTTATTGTGGTGTTGTTGATGATTGCTGTATTGGTGGTGGAGTTGTTGGTGGTGACTATTGTGGTGGTGGTGATTGTGATGGTGATGGTTAAGGTGGTGGGGAAGTTGATGGTAATGGTGGTGATGAAAAGGATGATGATGTTGATCACCACCAATTCATTCACTTCTATCAAGATTATGAAGATACATATTACAGAAGAAAAAGTAAAACAATGAAAATTGATGATAGAAAAGATAGCGAATGAAACTGGACCGATAGGTGAATTAGCAGCAACAACAGCAGCAGCAACAAAAACAGCCACAACAGAAAACAAAAATAAAAACATCAACAATCACAATAACCACCACAACAACAACAGCCACAACTCCAGCAACAACAAACACATCAACACCCATCAACAACCATCACCACCACAACAACCACAGCCACAACAAAACATCTACAAACATCACTACCAACAACATACCACAATAACAGCAGCCACAACTCCAGCAACAATAACAACAACAACAAAAACATCAACAACCATCACCATCAACACCACCACAACAACAGCCACTACTCAAGCAACAACAACCATCACCTCCATTACCACCACAACAACCACAGCAACAACAAAAACATCTACTACCATCACCCTCAACAACCACCACAACAACCGCAGCAGCAACAACAAAAACATCTACTACCATCACCCCCAACACCACCACAATAACCACAGCAACAACAAAAACATCTACGACCATCACCCCCAACACCACCACAATAACCACAGCAACAACAAAAACATCTACTACCATCAACCCCAACACCACCACAATAACCACAGCAACAACAAAAACATCTACTACCATCACCCCAACACCACCACAATAACCACAGGAACAACAAAAACATCTACTACCATCACCCCCAACACCACCACAATAACCACAGCAACAACAAAAACATCTACTACCATCACCCCCAACACCACCACAATAACCACAGCAACAACAAAAACATCTACTACCATCACCCCCAACACCACCACAATAACCACAGCAACAACAAAAACATCTACGACCATCACCCCCAACACCACCACAATAACCACAGCAACAACAAAAACATCTACTACCATCACCCCCAACACCACCACAATAACCACAGCAACAACAAAAACATCTACGACCATCACCACCAACGCCACCACAATAAACACAGCAACAACAAAAACATCTACTACCATCACCCCAACACCACCACAATAACCACAGCAACAACAAAAACATCTACGACCATCACCCTCAACACCACCACAATAACCACAGCAACAACAAAAACATCTACGACCATCACCACCAACATCACCACAATAACCACAGCAACAACAAAAACATCTACGACCATCACCCCCAACACCACCACAATAACCACAGAAACAACAAAAACATCTACGACCATCACCCCCAACACCACCACAATAACCACAGTAACAACAAAAACATCTACGACCATCACAACCAACACCACCACAATAACCACGGAAACAACAAAAACATCTACTACCATCACCCCAACACCACCACAATAACCACAGCAACAACAAAAACATCTACGACCATCACCCCAACACCACCACAATAACCACAGCAACAACAAAAACATCTACTACCATCACCCCAACACCACCACAATAACCACAGCAACAACAAAAACATCTACGACCATCACCCTAAACACCACCACAATAACCACAGCAACAACAAAAACATCTACGACCATCACCCTCAACACCACCACAATAACCACAGCAACAACAAAAACATCTACGACCATCACCCTCAACACCACCACAATAACCACAGCAACAACAAAAACATCTACGACCATCACCCCAACACCACCACAATAACCACAGAAACAACAAAAACATCTACGACCATCACCTCAACACCACCACAATAACCAAAACAACAACAAAAACATCTACGACCATCACCCCAACACCACCACAATAACCACAGAAACAACAAAAACATCTACGACCATCACCCCCAACATCACCACAATAACCACAGCAACAACAAAAACATCTACGACCATCACCCCCAACACCACCACAATAACCACAGCAACAACAAAAACATCTACTACCAGCACCCCAACACCACCACAATAACCACAGCAACAACAAAAACATCTACTACCATCACCCCCAACACCACCACAATAACCACAGCAACAACAAAAACGTCTACTACCATCACCCCAACACCACCACAATAACCACAGCAACAACAAAAACATCTACTACCATCACCCCAACACCACCACAATAACCACAGCAACAACAAAAACATCTACGACCATCACCCTCAACACCACCACAATAACCACAGCAACAACAAAAACATCTACGACCATCACCACCAACATCACCACAATAACCACAGCAACAACAAAAACATCTACTACCATCACCCCAACACCACCACAATAACCACAGCAACAACAAAAACATCTACTACCATCACCCCAACACCACCACAATAACCACAGCAACAACAAAAACATCTACTACCATCACCCCAACACCACCACAATAACCACAGCAACAACAGAAACATCTACGACCATCACCCTCAACACCACCACAATAACCACAGCAACAACAAAAAAATCTACGACCATCACCACCAACATCACCACAATAACCACAGCAACAACAAAAACATCTACGACCATCACCCTCAACACCACCACAATAACCACAGCAACAACAAAAACATCTACGACCATCACCACCAGCATCACCACAATAACCACAGCAACAACAAAAACATCTACGACCATCACCACCAGCATCACCACAATAACCACAGCAACAACAAAAACATCTACGACCATCACCCCCAACACCACCACAATAACCACAGCAACAACAAAAACATCTACGACCATCACCACCAACATCACCACAATAACCACAGCAACAACAAAAACATCTACGACCATCACCCCCAACACCACCACAATAACCACAGCAACAACAAAAACATCTACTACCATCACCCTCAACACCACCACAATAATCACAGAAACAACAAAAACATCTACTACCATCACCCTCAACCCCACCACAATAACCACAGCAACAACAAAAACATCTACGACCATCACCACCAACACCACCACAATAACCACAGCAACAACAAAAACATCTACTACCATCACCCTCAACACCACCACAATAACCACAGCAACAACAAAAACATCTACGACCATCACCCCCAACATCACCACAATAACCACAGCAACAACAAAAACATCTACGACCATCACCCTCAATACCACCACAATAACCACAGAAACAACAAAAACATCTACTACCATCACCCTCAACAACCACCACAACAACCGCAGCAGCAACAACAAAAACATCTACGACCATCACAACCAACACCACCACAATAACCACGGAAACAACAAAAACATCTACTACCATCACCCCAACACCACCACAATAACCACAGCAACAACAAAAACATCTACGACCATCACCCTCAACACCACCACAATAACCACAGCAACAACAAAAACATCTACGACCATCACCACCAGCATCACCACAATAACCACAGCAACAACAAAAACATCTACGACCATCACCACCAGCATCACCACAATAACCACAGCAACAACAAAAACATCTACGACCATCACCCCCAACACCACCACAATAACCACAGCAACAACAAAAACATCTACGACCATCACCACCAACATCACCACAATAACCACAGCAACAACAAAAACATCTACGACCATCACCCACAACACCACCACAATAACCACAGCAACAACAAAAACATCTACTACCATCACCCTCAACACCACCACAATAATCACAGAAACAACAAAAACATCTACTACCATCACCCTCAACACCACCACAATAACCACAGGAACAACAAAAACATCTACGACCATCACCACCAACACCACCACAATAACCACAGCAACAACAAAAACATCTACTACCATCACCCTCAACACCACCACAATAACCACAGCAACAACAAAAACATCTACGACCATCACCCCCAACATCACCACAATAACCACAGCAACAACAAAAACATCTACGACAATCACCCCCAACACCACCACAATAACCACAGAAACAACAAAAACATCTACTACCATCACCCTCAACAACCACCACAACAACCGCAGCAGCAACAACAAAAACATCTACTACCATAACCCTCAACAACCACCACAACAACCGCAGCAGCAACAACAAAAACATCTACTACCATCACCCCCAACACCACCACAATAACCACAGAAACAACAAAAACATCTACGACCATCACCCCCAACACCACCACAATAACCACAGCAATAACAAAAACATCTACGACCATCACAACCAACACCACCACAATAACCACGGAAACAACAAAAACATCTACTACCATCACCCCAACACCACCACAATAACCACAGCAACAACAAAAACATCTACGACCATCACCCCAACACCACCACAATAACCACAGCAACAACAAAAACATCTACTACCATCACCCCAACACCACCACAATAACCACAGCAACAACAAAAACATCTACGACCATCACCCTCAACACCACCACAATAACCACAGCAACAACAAAAACATCTACGACCATCACCCTCAACACCACCACAATAACCACAGCAACAACAAAAACATCTACGACCATCACCCTCAACACCACCACAATAACCACAGCAACAACAAAAAAATCTACGACCATCACCACCAACATCACCACAATAACCACAGCAACAACAAAAACATCTACTACCATTACCACCAACATAACCACAATAACCACAGCAACAACAAAAAAATCTACGACCATCACCCTCAACACCACCACAATAACCACAGCAACAACAAAAACATCTACGACTATCACCACCAACACCACCACAATAACCACAGCAACAACAAAAACATCTACTACCATCACCCCCAACATCACCACAATAACCACAGCAACAACAAAAACATCTACTACCATCACCCTCAACACCACCACAATAATCACAGAAACAACAAAAACATCTACTACCATCACCCTCAACACCACCACAATAACCACAGCAACAACAAAAACATCTACGACCATCACCACCAACGCCACCACAATAACCACAGCAACAACAAAAACATCTACTACCATCACCCTCAACACCACCACAATAACCACAGCAACAACAAAAACATCTACGACCATCACCCCCAACATCACCACAATAACCACAGCAACAACAAAAACATCTACGACCATCACCCTCAACACCACCACAATAACCACAGAAACAACAAAAACATCTACTACCATCACCCTCAACAACCACCACAACAACCGCAGCAGCAACAACAAAAACATCTACTACCATCACCCTCAACAACCACCACAACAACCGCAGCAGCAACAACAAAAACATCTACTACCATCACCCCCAACACCACCACAATAACCACAGAAACAACAAAAACATCTACGACCATCTACCCCAGCACCACCACAATAACCACAGCAACAACAAAAACATCTACGACCATCACAACCAACACCACCACAATAACCACGGAAACAACAAAAACATCTACTACCATCACCCCAACACCACCACAATAACCACAGCAACAACAAAAACATCTACGACCATCACCCTCAACACCACCACAATAACCACAGCAACAACAAAAACATCTACGACCATCACCCTCAACACCACCACAATAACCACAGCAACAACAAAAACATCTACGACCATCACACCAACACCACCACAATAACCACAGCAACAACAAAAACATCTACGACCATCACCTCAACACCACCACAATAACCAAAACAACAACAAAAACATCTACGACCATCACCCCAACACCACCACAATAACCACAGAAACAACAAAAACATCTACGACCATCACCCCCAACATCACCACAATAACCACAGCAACAACAAAAACATCTACGACCATCACCCCCAACACCACCACAATAACCACAGCAACAACAAAAACATCTACTACCATCACCCCAACACCACCACAATAACCACAGCAACAACAAAAACATCTACTACCATCACCCCCAACACCACCACAATAACCACAGCAACAACAAAAACATCTACTACCATCACCCCAACACCACCACAATAACCACAGCAACAACAAAAACATCTACTACCATCACCCCAACACCACCACAATAACCACAGCAACAACAAAAACATCTACGACCATCACCCTCAACACCACCACAATAACCACAGCAACAACAAAAACATCTACGACCATCACCACCAACATCACCACAATAACCACAGCAACAACAAAAAAATCTACGACCATCACCCTCAACACCACCACAATAACCACAGCAACAACAAAAACATCTACGACCATCACCACCAACACCACCACAATAACCACAGCAACAACAAAAACATCTACTACCATCACCCCCAACATCACCACAATAACCACAGAAACAACAAAAACATCTACGACCATCACCCCAACACCACCACAATAACCACAGCAACAACAAAAACATCTACGACCATCACCCCAAAACCACCACAATAACCACAGCAACAACAAAAACATCTACGACCATCACCCTCAACACCACCACAATAACCACAGCAACAACAAAAACATCTACGACCATCACCACCAGCATCACCACAATAACCACAGCAACAACAAAAACATCTACGACCATCACCACCAGCATCACCACAATAACCACAGCAACAACAAAAACATCTACGACCATCACCCCCAACACCACCGCAATAACCACAGCAACAACAAAAACATCTACGACCATCACCACCAACATCACCACAATAACCACAGCAACAACAAAAACATCTACGACCATCACCCCCAACACCACCACAATAACCACAGCAACAACAAAAACATCTACTACCATCACCCTCAACACCACCACAATAACCACAGCAACAACAAAAACATCTACGACCATCACCCTCAACACCACCACAATAACCACAGAAACAACAAAAACATCTACTACCATCACCACCAACACCACCACAATAATCACAGAAACAACAAAAACATCTACTACCATCACCCTCAACACCACCACAATAACCACAGCAACAACAAAAACATCTACGACCATCACCACCAACACCACCACAATAACCACAGCAACAACAAAAACATCTACTACCATCACCCTCAACACCACCACAATAACCACAGCAACAACAAAAACATCTACGACCATCACCCCCAACATCACCACAATAACCACAGCAACAACAAAAACATCTACGACCATCACCACCAACACCACCACAATAACCACAGCAACAACAAAAACATCTACTACCATCACCCCCAACATCACCACAATAACCACAGAAACAACAAAAACATCTACGACCATCACCCCAACACCACCACAATAACCACAGCAACAACAAAAACATCTACGACCATCACCCCAACACCACCACAATAACCACAGCAACAACAAAAACATCTACGACCATCACCCCAAAACCACCACAATAACCACAGCAACAACAAAAACATCTACGACCATCACCCTCAACACCACCACAATAACCACAGCAACAACAAAAACATCTACGACCATCACCACCAGCATCACCACAATAACCACAGCAACAACAAAAACATCTACGACCATCACCACCAGCATCACCACAATAACCACAGCAACAACAAAAACATCTACGACCATCACCCCCAACACCACCACAATAACCACAGCAACAACAAAAACATCTACGACCATCACCACCAACATCACCACAATAACCACAGCAACAACAAAAACATCTACGACCATCACCCCCAACACCACCACAATAACCACAGCAACAACAAAAACATCTACTACCATCACCCTCAACACCACCACAATAACCACAGCAACAACAAAAACATCTACGACCATCACCCTCAACACCACCACAATAACCACAGAAACAACAAAAACATCTACTACCATCACCACCAACACCACCACAATAATCACAGAAACAACAAAAACATCTACTACCATCACCCTCAACACCACCACAATAACCACAGCAACAACAAAAACATCTACGACCATCACCCCCAACATCACCACAATAACCACAGCAACAACAAAAACATCTACGACCATCACCACCAACACCACCACAATAACCACAGCAACAACAAAAACATCTACTACCATCACCCCCAACATCACCACAATAACCACAGAAACAACAAAAACATCTACGACCATCACCCCAACACCACCACAATAACCACAGCAACAACAAAAACATCTACGACCATCACCCCAACACCACCACAATAACCACAGCAACAACAAAAACATCTACGACCATCACCCCAAAACCACCACAATAACCACAGCAACAACAAAAACATCTACGACCATCACTCTCAACACCACCACAATAACCACAGCAACAACAAAAACATCTACGACCATCACCACCAGCATCACCACAATAACCACAGCAACAACAAAAACATCTACGACCATCACCACCAGCATCACCACAATAACCACAGCAACAACAAAAACATCTACGACCATCACCCCCAACACCACCACAATAACCACAGCAACAACAAAAACATCTACGACCATCACCACCAACATCACCACAATAACCACAGCAACAACAAAAACATCTACGACCATCACCCCCAACACCACCACAATAACCACAGCAACAACAAAAACATTTACTACCATCACCCTCAACACCACCACAATAACCACAGCAACAACAAAAACATCTACGACCATCACCCTCAACACCACCACAATAACCACAGAAACAACAAAAACATCTACTACCATCACCCCAAAACCACCACAATAACCACAGCAACAACAAAAACATCTACTACCATCACCCCAACACCACCACAATAACCACAGCAACAACAAAAACATCTACTACCATCACCCCAACACCACCACAATAACCACAGCAACAACAAAAACATCTACGACCATCACCCTCAACACCACCACAATAACCACAGCAACAACAAAAAAATCTACGACCATCACCACCAACATCACCACAATAACCACAGCAACAACAAAAACATCTACTACCATCACCACCAACATAACCACAATAACCACAGCAACAACAAAAAAATCTACGACCATCACCCTCAACACCACCACAATAACCACAGCAACAACAAAAACATCTACGACCATCACCCCAACACCACCACAATAACCACAGCAACAACAAAAACATATACGACCATTAACCCCAACACCACCACAATAACCACAGCAACAACAAAAACATCTACTACCATCACCCTCAACACCACCACAATAACCACAGCAACAACAAAAACATCTACGACCATCACCCTCAACACCACCACAATAACCACAGAAACAACAAAAACATCTACTACCATCACCCTCAACACCACCACAATAACCACAGCAACAACAAAAACATCTACTACCATCACCCTCAACACCACCACAATAACCACAGCAACAACAAAAACATCTACGACCATCACCACCAACACCACCACAATAACCACAGCAACAACAAAAACATCTACTACCATCACCCTCAACACCACCACAATAACCACAGCAACAACAAAAACATCTACGACCATCACCCCCAACATCACCACAATAACCACAGCAACAACAAAAACATCTACGACCATCACCACCAACACCACCACAATAACCACAGCAACAACAAAAACATCTACGACCATCACCCCAAAACCACCACAATAACCACAGCAACAACAAAAACATCTACGACCATCACCCTCAACACCACCACAATAACCACAGCAACAACAAAAACATCTACGACCATCACCACCAGCATCACCACAATAACCACAGCAACAACAAAAACATCTACGACCATCACCACCAGCATCACCACAATAACCACAGCAACAACAAAAACATCTACGACCATCACCCTCAACACAACCACAATAACCACAGAAACAACAAAAACATCTACTACCATCACCACCAACACCACCACAATAATCACAGAAACAACAAAAACATCTACTACCATCACCCTCAACACCACCACAATAACCACAGCAACAACAAAAACATCTACGACCATCACCCCCAACATCACCACAATAACCACAGCAACAACAAAAACATCTACGACCATCACCACCAACACCACCACAATAACCACAGCAACAACAAAAACATCTACTACCATCACCCCCAACATCACCACAATAACCACAGAAACAACAAAAACATCTACGACCATCACCCCAACACCACCACAATAACCACAGCAACAACAAAAACATCTACGACCATCACCCCAACACCACCACAATAACCACAGCAACAACAAAAACATCTACGACCATCACCCCAAAACCACCACAATAACCACAGCAACAACAAAAACATCTACGACCATCACCCTCAACACCACCACAATAACCACAGCAACAACAAAAACATCTACGACCATCACCACCAGCATCACCACAATAACCACAGCAACAACAAAAACATCTACGACCATCACCACCAGCATCACCACAATAACCACAGCAACAACAAAAACATCTACGACCATCACCCCCAACACCACCACAATAACCACAGCAACAACAAAAACATCTACGACCATCACCACCAACATCACCACAATAACCACAGCAACAACAAAAACATCTACGACCATCACCCCCAACACCACCACAATAACCACAGCAACAACAAAAACATCTACTACCATCACCCTCAACACCACCACAATAACCACAGCAACAACAAAAACATCTACGACCATCACCACCAACACCACCACAATAACCACAGCAACAACAAAAACATCTACTACCATCACCCTCAACACCACCACAATAACCACAGCAACAACAAAAACATCTACGACCATCACCCCCAACATCACCACAATAACCACAGCAACAACAAAAACATCTACGACCATCACCCTCAACACCACCACAATAACCACAGAAACAACAAAAACATCTACAACCATCACTGTCAACACCACCACAATAACCACAGAAACAACAAAAACATCTACTACCATCACCCCAACACCACCACAATAACCACAGCAACAACAAAAACATCTACGACCATCACCCTCAACACCACCACAATAACCACAGCAACAACAAAAACATCTACGACCATCACCCTCAACACCACCACAATTACCACAGAAACAACAAAAACATCTACTACCATCACCCTCAACACCACCACAATAACCACAGCAACAACAAAAACATCTACGACCATCACCCCCAACACCACCACAATAACCACAGCAACAACAAAAACATCTACGACCATCACCACCAACATCACCACAACAGCAACCACAACTCAAGCAACAATAAACTAATGATGAAGAAATAATTAATGGGTGGGTAAACGGAACAGATTTTGATAAGGTGATTAAGACACACGGCACCGGGGTACCTTTTATTTTATAAAATAAAATACTGTCTCGTATTTTTATTTTTTATTTTAATCAAGCTTAGGAAATTAGTAATGGCTGCCATTGAAAGACAAGTGTGATAGAAATACGGCTGCCATAGAATTGTTTTTAAGGCGGCGAAGTGTCAGAGTTATTTTTAGAGCGTTGGATTAAAAATGGCTCTCAGTACTCTGAGTTCAAATTCTGTCGAGATCAGTTCATTCTTTCGAGCTCCATAAATAAAGCACCAGTTCAGTACTGGAATCATTTATTAATTTATCAATCACTTTCTTTTATATACGCACACACACATAATCCCCCCCATCTCTCTCTCTCTCTCTCTCTCTCTCTCTCTCTCTCTCTCTCTCTCTCTCTCTCTCTCTCTCTCTCCCTCTATCTCTCCCTATCTCTCTCTCTCTCTTTCTCTCCTGTGTTCAGACATCAAGAGAGATAAGTTCAAAATATCCAAGACATGCTATGCATTACGACGGCGCCCCTACGACTCCATTAGTAGTTTAATTTTAATAAACTTTAACAACTTGGTAATGGCTGCCAACGAAAGACAAATCTGATAGAAATACGGCTGTCACAGAATTTGATATAATTAACAAATGGCTGTTGAGAGATCTTGCAATAATGCAATAGTTTTTAGCAGTGAGAGCGGAATGTAAAATTATTATTTTTATTATTTTGAAAGATGATAGTGGAACGAATTAAAAAGTAAAAGACATAAAAGTGTGTTTCTACGCATATCTCTTCCACTCGCTCTCTCTGATAACACACACACACACACACACACACACACACACACACACACACACACACACACACACACACACATATATATATATATATAACGAAGGAAATGTGGTAAGGAACCAGGTGGACCATAACGCACCAAAGTACTCAATACTTAGGGTAGTAGAGTGGGTAATAGGAACGAGTAGGACCCCGACGGCTGAGCTCAAGCCGTTTCGACGGCTAATTCTGGACTACTGTAGTCCAGAATTAGCCGTCGAAACGGCTTGAGCTCAGCCGTCGGGGTCCTACTCGTTCCTATATATATATATATATATATATGTATGTATATATATATGGATAATAGGAAAATGTATGACCCCCGATCAGTCAGAGCTCAGGCCGTTTCGAAGGTTATTTCTGGACATACATTTCCCTATTACTCACTCTACTACCCTAAGTATTGAATACTCTGGTGCGTTATGGTCCATCTGGTTCCTTACCACAACTCCTTCGTTATATATATGGATATATATATATATATATATATATATATATATATATATATATATATATATATATATATATATATATATATACATATACATACATGTATATATATATACATACATATATATATATATATATATACATCTAGTCTAAAGTCTGTCTTAAGCCAGAAGGCTTTATGGTGTGGAGCGACTGAGAGTACAAGACTGGACAGGACGCCAGTTCATCGTAGGCATATACCCCAGCAATTGCTGGTACTCATTTTCAGCTGAGTATACTGGTGCAACGTGAAATGAAATGTTTTGCTCAAGAACCCACGGTATTGTGGTGGATTGGCAGTATCGGTAGAGGGTCGGGCGCCATGCTTTGCAGCAAAGAGTTACGGCCCTTTATAGTCTGAGTTCAAATCCCGCCGAAGTTTACTTAGCCTTTGATCCTTACGGGGTCGATAAAATAAAGTACCAGTAATATACTGGGTTAATTGCTAGCCTTGTGCCAAATGTAGAAACAATTATGATCGTAAGTCCAACGCCCTTACCACTAGGCCATGTGCCTCCACATATACATATACATACATACATATATATACCTACAAATATATATATATATATATATATATATATATATATATATATATATATATATATATATACATATACACAGTTCAAGAGTAACCAATCTTAAAGAGAGAGATGGAGATAGGAGAGGAGAAGAGAGACTGGTGAATTAGTTAAACGCCAAAGCGTAAAGGCATGTGCTCAATGTGCAGTGGTAGGCAGCTAGGTGGTTGGGTTCATGCAGAGGGTAGGTGCACAAATTTCACAAGGAAGACATTATTAAAAGATTGTCAACATAGTTTTAGTTTAATGGAAGGTATGTAGAGAATAATAATAATGGTTTCTTATATAGGCACAAGGCCAGTAATTTGGGGGGGAGGGGAAAGTCGATTAAATCGAAACCAGTGCGTGACTGGTACTTTATTTTATCGACCTCATAAGGATGAAAGGCAAAGTTAACCTCGGCGGGATTTGAGCTCAGATCATAAAGAGCCGTAACTCTATGCTGCAAAACATGGCGTCCGACCCTCTACCGATACTGCCAATCCACCGCCCATATATATGGAACATTACATTCATGTAACCATTTTGTTTACCTTAATTTATATCCCTTTTGAAGTTCCGATGAACTGCTCCAATTTTACCTAAGTTAATTATCTTCAACTGAACCAGATCAATAATGATATATAATCATTTGATCCAGAAACATTATATGGAGTAGCGAAACAATTGTAAACGGACATTATTAGTATTATTATTATTATCTACGTCCCTTTACGATCTCAGTTCAAATCTCGCTGAGGTTGACTTTGCTTTTCATCCTTACGGGGTCGATAAAATAAAGTACCAGTAATGCACTGGGTAATTTCTGGCCTTGTGCCTAACGTAGAAACAATTATTATTATTCTCTACATTCCTTACATTAAACTAAAACTATGTTGACAATCTTTTAATAATGTCTTCCTTGTGAAATTTGTGGTCTTGTTTTGCTTAACTAATGAATATGTATATATATATATATATAAATTAAGAAAAACAATGAATAAAAACAAAGAACAAGTTCCTTATATTAAAAAATTCATCATTTTACGATCGTTTCTAGGATATATATGTGTGTTGGTATGTATATCATATAGATCTATGTAAAAATATTACAAACTATCATAGGAAATATACATACCTTCACATATATATGCTGTCTTCAGAAATAATGAGATTTGTTTATTGAAAAAAACCAACAAAGATTTAATATAATAGGTCTTTTTGGGAACAGGTTTTGAATTGACCAATAGAAAAGTAGTAAGAGGTCAAGTTGATAGAATAATAGTAGTAGAAATTTAATTTAGGGGTAGAGGAATGCAGACTTATGTTTTGAATGGAGAGAATACTTTGAATGAAAAGAATACTTTGGGGATGAAAAGAGGTCAAGCCGGTGAAGGGTACACGAAAATTTGATGTTATTAAAGAATAATGTTAATGTTAAAACCGAAGGAGAGTAAAATTTTAGGGTAAAGGTATTAGTGAGAAATACCAATCTTATTTAAAACACAAGGAATTTAGATCTATAACAAGAAATTAAATTAATTGATAGGTATACTTATAGGGATAAATTTATATTAATTCATATGGATGTGATAAATAAGAATTAGATGTTATTAAAGAATGTTGTTAAAAACGAAGGAAAATAACATTTTGGGATAAGTGTAGTAGGGAGAACTACCAATCTTATATAGACTACAAGGAATCTAGATTCATAACAGGAAATTAAATTAATTTATATGTATACTTTTAAGTATTAATTTTAGGAAAAGAGAGCTGTAAGAGGGAAATAAAATTATGAAGTTTTCTGTAGTAAAGTACTAATTATAGGTTAACTAAATTTAAAAAACTAATTATAATAATATGTAAAATATAAGTGTAAGGTGTATATTAATTAGTTTTATAATATTTGAAAGTTCTTCTAATTCTATGATTGCAAGATATAATTAATTCTTGTCGCTTATTTAATAGGATATCATTAGATTTCATTATTTCAAAAATATAATACTAAAAAACATAATACTAAAATAAACCGCAACAAACCACCATCTTCACATATAACAAGTCGAGTAAATTCCACACCAAATTTGACTAACTCCCCTGATATAATATTCACGAATGGTTGTAACTGTAGAAACAAAAGAAATTGCCCATTAAAAGGAAATTGTCTTATTAATAACATAGTATATAAATGTAAAATTAGCACTAAGGACTCCACTTATTCATATATAGGAGCTACGTCTAACCAATTTAATAACATCTAATTCTTATTTATCACATCCATATGAATTAATATAAATTTATCCCTATAAGTATACCTATCAATTAATTTAATTTCTTGTTATAGATCTAAATTCCTTGTGTTTTAAATAAGATTTGTATTTCTCACTAATACCTTTACCCTAAAATTTTACTTTCCTTCGGTTTTAACATTAACATTATTCTTTAATAACATCAAATTTTCGTGTACCCTTCCCCGGCTTGACCTTTTTCATCTCCAAAGTATTCTTTTCATTCAAAGTATTCTTTCCATTCAAAACATAAGTCTGCATTCCTCTACCCCTAAATTAAATTTCTACTACTACTATTCTATCAATTTGACCTCTTACTACTTTTCTATTGGTCAATTCAAAACCTGTTCCCCAAAAGACCTATTAAATTAAATCTTTGTTGGTTTTTTTCAATAAACAAATCTCATTATTTCTGAAGACAGCATATATATGTGAAGGTATGTATATTTCCTATGATAGTTTGTAATATTTTTACATAGATCTATATGATATACATACCAAGACACATATATATCCTAGAAACAATCGTAAAATGATGAATTTTTTAATATAAGGAACTTGTTCTTTGTTTTTATTCATTGTTTTATTAATTTATCTTGACTCTTTTCCTGTGATTTCCATCGAAAAATTTTGAATGCATCTTCTCTTTTCATGATATTTGGATTACATTGAGTTCTTCATACGGATTGGACACTACGTATATTTTGGTAGATTTATCTACATATATATATATATATATATATATATATAATTAATGTATGTATATATATATATATACATGTATGTATATATATATGTATGTATGTATATATGTATGTATATATATATGTATATATATGTATATATACATACATGTATGTATATATATATATATGTATATGTATATATATGTATATATATATATATATATATATATATATATATATACATATATATATATGTATATATATATATATATATATATATATACATATATATATATGTATATATATATATATATATATATATACATATATATATATATGTGTATATATATATAAACATATATATACATATAAACATATATATATATATATACATATATATATATGTATTTATATATATACATATATATATATACATATATATATATGTGTATATATATGTATACATATATATATATATGTATATATATATATATATATATATATATATATATATATATATATATATATATATATATATATATATATATATATATATATATATATATATATATATGCAAGAGCGGTGCCCCAGCATGGCCCCAGCCGGATGGCTGGAACAGGTAAAAGTGTAAAATAGTATATGTATATATACATCTATCTATCTAAGGCGGGTAAAATTCCCGAGATCCATGGACGAGTTCTCTCCAGCGGTCTCTGTCCCTCATTATCGCTGCCATGTCCTGCGTCTCCAACAGACCAGTGTCTGTCCTTGGGGCATCAACATACGTTAAGCTTGGTCTTCCTCTTTCAGTGTGTCCATGCAGAGGCTCCCACAGGAGCACTGAGTGCAGTGTCAACTCTGGATGTCGGTGAGCATGTCCAGCTAACGTCACTCTCCTCTGTGTCACTTTTGAGCTGACGTTTGGGAGGCTCCCATACAGCTCTGAGTTTTTCATCCTCAGTGTATACTGATTAATGTTCAGAGCCATCCTCAGCATTCTCGTGTAGCACCCATCCACCATCTGAATGAGTTTCTTGGTCAGTGTCCAAGTCTCAGACCCATACAGCAGCACAGACTCCACTACAGCAATGAAGAGGCGGATTTTCAGGTCTCTACGAAGGTCCGACTTCCACACCGACACACCGATCTCAAGCTGTGGCACGCCGCCCAGGCCTTGCTCTTCCTCTCAACCACATCATCTTCCGTATTCCCAATCTTTGCTCCCAAATACAAGAAGTCCTCAACCAATTCCAGTGGCTTCCCGCCTACATTAGTGATCCCCTCTGGCTTCTCAACATTCTCTACCAGACATTTTGTCGTAATCTCATTCATTCTCAGCCCCACACTCATCGACACAGTCTCAATTTCCTGCATAAAATCCTCTTCCTCCTTCTCTGCATTTGTCACCAAAACTATGTCGTTGGCAAATTCAGTATCTGATATATTTTTCGCCTTAACTCTTCTGCTCTGAGCCGGTGTTACAGTAAAGCCAGAGTCCTGGTGTTTCTCCAGTGCAAGGCTCATACAATAGTCCACTACGATGATAAAAAGGTAAGGAGGCAATGTATCACCCTGGAGAACTCTAGCCAGTATCTCAAAGAACACATCAGGTGTAATGACTTGGGCTTCGGTGTTGGTGTAGAGCAGTGATATCAGGTCCACTATC
>OZ024741.1:340779927-340797427 GCA_964016885.1 Eledone cirrhosa
CATTACTAGTTAAGTTTGTATGTTTAAATGCATATGTTAGGGCTTTGTTAAGTAGATTAGGAGTGATGGATGAGTAATAATTAGCAATATCCAATTGAATAAACTTATTATTATAGTTATATTTAATGTCTTTAAACCAGTCGATAACTTCGTTAGTTCCTTTCCATAATTTTAAATAAGATAATTCCTTAATCTGTGGTATGATTCTGTCTAACATGTTCTTGCTAAGTATGCCAAGGTCCGATTTAGATGGTGCAATTAATCTAACTGGTAATTCAATTTCAAAATTCCTTTTATGGTCCTTCATATTAATTTTTGGTTTTCTTGGCATGAAGGGTTGTGTCCTATTTTCAATGTCTAATTCTTGCATTATGTATTCAATTTTTCAAGGTCATCATAAGTTGTCTTTTTGTATTTCTTCCTTAATTCCTTTAATATAAGATCGCTGTAATTATCCTTTTGCATTCCATTGTTGGTTTTATCTATATTCTGGTTTTATCTGTATTTATATATATTCTGGTTTTATCTGTCAATATTTATTTATAAAACTAACCTATATTATATTTTATCTGATGAAAGCGCACCATAGTTTGCTCTGGTGGCCCTTTAAATATGTATAATGAAATAAATATGGTTTTATAAATATAGTTTCCATTTGTTAATATATTGTGTATATATATATATATATATATATATATATATATATATATATATATATATATATATATATATATATATATATATATACACATAAATATATATATATACATGTATATATATATATATATATATATATATATATATATATATATATATATATATATACAATATATTAACAAATGGAAACTATATTTATAAAACCATATTTATTTCATTATATATATATATACACACATATATATATATACATGTATATATATATATATGTTTATATATATATATGAATGTATGTATAGTATATTTGGCAATATACCGTATATATATTCATATATATATATATATACATGTATATATATGAATATAAATATATATATATATATATATATATATATATATATATATATATATATATATATATGAATAAATGTATATATATATATATATATATATATATGAATAAATGTATATATATATATATATATATATGAATATATGTATATATATATATATATATATGAATAAATGTATATATATATATATATATATATGAATATATGTATATATATATATATATATATATATATATGAATATATGTATATATATATATATGAATATATGTATATATATATGAATATATGTATATATATATATGAATATATGTATATATATATATATATATATATATATATATATATATATATATATATATATGAATATATGTATATATATATATATATATATATGAATATATGTATATATATATATATATATATATATATATGAATATATGTATATATATATATATATATATATATGAATATATATATATATATATATATATATATATATATATGAATATATGTATATATATATATATATATATGAATATATGTATATATATATATATATATATATATGAATATATGTATATATATATATATATATATATATATATATATATATATATATATATATATATATATGAATATATGTATATATATATATATATGAATATATGTATATATATATATATATATATATATATATATATATATACATGTATACATATATGAATATATATATATACATATATATATATTATATATATATATACATATACATACATATGTGTGTGTGTATGTGTGTGTGTTCTCACGCACAAAAAAAGTAAGTAGACAGTGTCAGAAATGCGGAGATGGATGAATAGTTACATACATACACAACGGTGCTGTCAACAACTGACGGAGAGAACAGTTTTAAAATGTTTTTTCTATTATTTACAATCAGGCAAATCTAACTGAATATAGTTGAGTAACTAAGATATTATGTTATAAAAGCCAGAGAAATACCTTTTACCCACCAATATCGCACCATTCAGACAGGATTATATAAATTACTTTTCATCACAGGTGATTTCCTTTCTTATATCATGACTAATACATTTACAAACAACGCCCAAATCTGGCACCTGAATATTTGGCGTCCTAGGCTAGTTCTACAATGTCTGAGTATTTAGTGCCCTGAGCTAGCTCTACGGCGTACATCAGGGTATCTAGCGCTCTGGGTTAGCCCTGCAATGCGTGTCTGGTTATCTTTTACCCTAAGTAGCTTTACAATATGTGTCTGGGTATTTAGTGCCCTAGGCACGCCTTACAATGTACCCCTTCCCAGTTATGCGACCTATCCTCCGACATAAAATAATTTCAACGCACAGTTTGCAAAGCTGACGAATCTAATTTTTGACACTTCTTGCTTTTACCACACTAAGCCCGCATTTTCCACTACACGGGCTGCATTCACTGTCACCAAATCATGTTATATATATATACATATATATATATGGGATAACAAGTTATCGCCATAGGTAATCCAGTTAGAGGTTGTGAATACTCTGCGTCGTGGATAATTTTAACGTACGGCTTTGTTTGACTCAACAAGATGTTTCCATGGTTATGCAGCGAGTTCGTGGTTATTCCTATGCAGGTTATACTTGGCGTAATAATGGTGAAAGAAAGAAGAGTAACATGGTTGGCTGTACAATAAGGGGCTTTATTTCAAGTACTGACAATTGTTTCATTGATCAGGTGTGTCTACAGGTCGCTAATTCGCTTGAAGTTGCTTCACTCGATCTCCAATACATTATTTACCACTGATCAACACATCAAAGTACGTAGATATCTACATATTCTGATGTGTATATATACCTATATGTATATATATATACATATATGTATATATACATATATGTATATATACATATATGTATATATATATATATATATATATATATATATATATATATATATATATATATATGTATATGTATATATATATGTATATATATATATATATGTATATATATATATATGTATATATATATATATGTATATATATATATATATATGTATATATATATATATATATGTATGTATATATATGTATATATATGTATGTATATATATGTATATATATGTATGTATATATAGGTATATATATGTATGCATATATATATATATATATATATATATATATATATATATATATATATATATATATATATATATATATATATATATATATATATATATATATATATATATATATGTATGTATATATATATATATATATATATATATATATATATATGTATGTATATAATATATATATATGTATATATATATATATTATATACATATATATGTATATATATATATGTAGTTGTATTTAATTTGTTGGAATTCCGACAAACATAAATGTGTATAACTGATATAGAGCACTCAACAAATTACTGGAGTAAATATTCCAAGATAATAATAAATGGAAACTATATTTATAAAACCATATTTATTTTATTATATATATTTCAAGGGCGACCAAGCCATTCTTGGTGCGCTTTCATCAGATAAAATACAAAATGTGTTTTATAAATAACGACATACCCATGGAAATCACACCTTAACGGTCCGAAATTCGCTGGATAGTGGAAACTTATTAGAGGTAATTCAAAGTAATGTGTGAATATGCAAATGAATGTATGAAAAATAGAAAAAAACAACCGTTTATTTAAATTACACTGGGGAAGGATGAGAAGAAAGAGAGAGCGAAAAAATTACTGTATGATCATATAGGTATATAATATAAGAAATGTTAATAAGTGAAATTATAGGCATTGGAATATAGCGAACAATATGTAGAAAAAATTATAAGTGTAATTATATTTTATATGTATTTTTAAATGTCAAATTTAGACAATGTTTACAAAAACTTAATAAATTCATAGGTATATTAATAGAGTTCTTACATTTAAGTATGAAGAAAATTTTCTCAACACACAATTTGCAAAATCTAGATAAAGCTGTGTTTTTGTAGGCAGGTGCTACTGAAATTACATCCCAAGTTAAAGAATAGTCTGTATTTTTAGATTTTAAGTTCCATATCAGGTTTGATAGAGAAGTTGAAGATGTTTTACCAATATTATTAAACGAGCATTTGTGATTATTGAAACGAGATTTGAAGTCTGTAGACCATAGTTAAATATATGATCATTGGTTTTGACAGTGCATGTATGTATATATATATATATTATATATATATATATATATATATATATATATATATATATATATATATATATATATATATATATATATATATATATATATATATATATATATATTTATATATATTATATATATATATTTATATATATTATATATATTTATATATATTATATATATATATATATATTTATATATATTATATATATATATATATATATATATTATATATATATATATATTTATATATATATATATATATATATATATATTATATATATATATATATTTATATATATTATATATATATATATATTTATATATATTATATATATATATATATTTATATATATATATATATTTATATATATTATATATATATATATGTATATAATATATTATATATATATATATTATATACATATATATATATATATGTATATAATATATTATATATATATATATTATATACATATATATATATATGTATATAATATATTATATATATATATATATATTATATACATATATACATATATATATTATATACATATATATATAAATTATATATATATATATATATATATATATATATATATATATATATATATATATATATATATATATATATATATATATATATATATATATATATATATATATATATATATATATATACATTTAATGTATAATAAACAACACAGTACAATTATCTCATTACCCGAGGTTTCCCGAACAGGACAAACACAAGAGACGTCCGCATTCGTTCGTCAGATAAGGCAATATAACATTGTGAGATATTTGAAAATAGCTCATCAAAAAATATAAAAAAGTAATAAGACCCAAAATATATAAAAAATAAAAATAAAGAAATATAGTGAGATCATGTGTGTATATGTACATATTTATGCGCATGTGTGTATATCTACATACATATGTACATATGTACATGTGTGTATATGTTCAACTGCATGTGTATAGTGAAAATAGGTATGCATAAGTACACACATGAAGGCAAATATATTGGTGTATGTGTGACCACAAATACACACATATATATATATGTTAAAAATAGAAATTGTAAAATAATGAAGATTGCGTACATGCAGACGCAAAGAACTAAGTGCTGATATATATACACATACAAACATAAAAGGACACACAGACATATATACACGCGACCACATACATGTATATAATATATACAGGGAAGTGAGTGTATAAAGTCGTACGCAGAGTCAGGCGGAAGGTCGATACAAATTTAAAATATGATGAATAAATGAAAAAATATATAAGATAAAAATAAAAAAATATATAAATAAAAATTAAGGCAATGAGTAAGTAAGTGTGTGTGTGTGTGGGGGGGGGGGGGCTTGTAATAGATAAAGCAATACTAGAAAAATAATAATTAAAAAAACATGCATACACACAAACACGCTCACACACACACACACACACACACATATATATATATATATATATACACATAAATACACACTCACACATACATACACACGTATATATATATATATATATATATATATATATATACACACATATATATACACATACACATACATATATTCTCACGTACACACGCGACCATATATATATATATATATATATATGTATACATATATATATTAAAACACATATACATAAACGCACATACACATATATGTATATATACACACATAGACGCACATATACAAAAGCGTTCGTATATATATATACATACACATATACGCACATACACACACATACGCATACATACATATATAAATCAACAACCATATGAATAATTGGGTACAAAATATACACAAGTTTATATACATTCATACGACTGAGGGACAACGAAAACATCTGGGGTTAAAAACACAAGTGACATGTAATGTCTGAAATTTAAAGTAAAAGGGGAAGTAAAATAAATAAAATTATTATAAAATTGTTAAAATATATCGTTAATGAATATCAAAAAGAAGGGGGGGGGTCAACTAGTGGATGTAAAGTAAAAGTAAATAAATTGTAAAACTGATTAAGATGTCTATAAAGAAGGTAAGTTAAGGAAAGTGAAGAACAAGAGTTTATGGAGGATAAGTATCTGAAAGTGAGTTAAGTTTGTATGAGCTGGAAAGCAAATGTGATTTCATGTGTGGGCAACTGGTGAAAATTTAGGCTAACCAGAGCTGTTGTGAATCATTTTTCAGGATGTCGGAAAGATGCGACATGTGAATAATAACGCGTTTGGAATTTGTTTTGCGTCATACCCACCTTATTGTTCACTGGTGGCTGGTTGGTTGTTGCTGGTGGTTGTCACTTTGGCCTCATATACAATGGCTTTGGTGTTGCATTTACCTTGTAATTGGCATTCACTTTTAACTCTACAAGAACAATTTTGATAGTCTCTGGGTGTTTTCTTATTAATAATATAAGATTTAATAGAGGGACCGCAGGAGTAGCTGATTTTGACACAGTTTCTATTGAAAATCTTATAGTATCTATGTGTTCTGGGGAAATGTTTATCTAAGAGTTCTAGGAATTTTCTGCCTACATTAGTTTTAACTGCTAAAGAGTAGGAGTTGTGAACCAGATTATTTTTCTTTCCCTATTATTACGTTTAATGAAGTTAGTATTGTTCGGGTTTGTACTTAATAGGTTCATTGAAGCAACTATTTTGAAAGGCTTTATTATAGTAGGGGGAATGCCTTATTAAAAATAGCTTCTGAGGAAGAGAGGGTAGAGATGCTACGGCTAATATTTGGGGTGAGATTTTTAAATACTATAGGAGGATGGCAAGAGCCTTTATTTATGTATTTTAAATTTTCATAATGTTTATGGTACGGTTGATAGGAAGCAATAGGCAGATCTAGGTTTATATCTAGAAAATTAACATTAGAAAAGTTTGTGTCAATGGTAATTTTAAGATTAAAACTAGCGAAGGATCTTATGTGTTTCCTGAACCTGTCTAAGTTATGGCCTATAGTTGTATGGGAAAGTATTAGACCATCATCACGATGTCTTATCTGACGAACAAATGCGGACGTCTCTTGTGTTCGTGCTGTTCAGGAAACCTTGGGTAATGAGGTAATTATACTGTGTTGTTTAATATACATTAAATATTTAGCTCTGTTACTTACATAGAGCACTCTTCATTCCTTTTACTTTTTCCACGTAAACTTCAACATATATATATATATATTCATACATATATATACATATATATATACATACACACACACACACATATATATATATATGTATATATATATATATATATATATATATATATATATATATATATATATATATATATTTTTAAAAGAATAGAGGTGTAACACACAAGTTATGATATATTGGTAAACGGAATAGAAAATGCTGACAAATTGTTCACAGTGAAAAATAGTTTAATTAGGAATAAGTGATAATTAGTAATAGTTGTTTCTACTTTTGGCACAAGACCATCAATTACCCAGTGCATTACTGGTACTTTATTTTATCGACCCCGTAAGGATGAAAGGCAAAGTTAACCTCGGTGGGATTTGAACTCAGACCGCAAAGGGACGTAACTATGCTGGAAAGCATGGCGTCCGACCCTCTACCGATACTGCCAAGCCACCAATAGTATTGGTTAGTATTAAGTTTTGGTTTTAAGTTTTACCGGTTGCGCATTTCTAATGCTTTTCAAAAATAATTTTGAGATAGAGCGTCCGTAATGTTTGCTCTGATCAGAGCAAACATCACGGACGCTCTATCTCAAAATTATTTTTGAAAAGCATTAGAAATGCGCAACCGGTAAAACTTAAAACCAAAACTTAATACTAACCAATACTATTACTAATTATCACTTATTCCTAATTAAACTATTTTTCACTGTGAACAATTTGTCAGCATTTTCTATTCCGTTTACCAATATATATCTATATATATATATATATATATATATATATATATATATATATATATATATATATATATACTAGCCGAATTACCCGCGCCTTGCTGCGTTTCACACATTTTTTTGTCAGATAATGATGATTGATTTTAAATCAGTGATATAATTTATAGAGAAAATTCTGCATTTCAATATTACTCAATGTAAAATGTAATGCATGAAAAATTGGAAAACATTATATTTTGAAATATATCAAATCAAAATTACATTATTAAATCTTATTTCATATAAGTCGAAGAGAAAATATTTCATTGGGGGTTTGTGCCCCGGGGAACCCTTTCTTTAAAATGAAATATACTTATCCAAGTAACCTGAATATATATGGTTATGGGGGTCTATCTCCAAAACCATGGGAGGAGTTCGTGAACAAACAAACAAACAGACTACAACTTTATATATATACATATATACATACCATATTTCCCGGCGTCGAAGACGCTACTTTTTTCCTAAAATAAGTCTCAAAAATCTACCATGTGTACCGGAGGCCGGAGGTTGTTTATTATTTGTTTCAAGTCAAAACTAGGGTGCGTCCTCGAGGACGAAACGTCTTCGGCGCCGGGAAATACGGTATATATATATATATATATATATATATATATATATATATATATATATATATATATATATATATATATATATATATATATACCACCTAAGAGAACATTAGTCTACGACCTCTTTTATACCATAAACGTGGTTGTCTTTGCGCGTAATTGTTTTTCACCGCTCCTATTAATGACGTATTATTCGTTTTTTCCCGTTCTTTGCCAGCGAACGTTACCACGAACCAAAGTATCGTCTTCCTGTCTTCCTCCGGTTGCAACGTTTTTTGAAATATCCAGTTCTGCGTTTACAGATTGACTTTGTTAGTTTCAGAAGATCCCGTTAAGGGTGAAAGCAGCGATTCTTTGCTTAAACTTTAATCTGTTATTTTAATAAATATATATATATATATATATATATACATAAATGGCAATTTCTGTCTGTTTGTGAACCGAAAACTCATAAACTACCAAACCGATCTTGATGACACTTGACACGTGTGTGGGGACTCATGCCCGCTTGATTTCTTACGTATATTTCATTTTAATCAAAGGGTTCCCCGGAGGCACAAACCCCCGCTGAAATGTTTTCCCTTCGATTTATATGAAATTTAAACCATAGGTAAATGACAAGATATGGTGCCTATTCACAAACATTTTGAATTGATATTTAAAAAAAAATTATTTACAAGAAACAAAATAAGAATAAGATTTAATGATGTAATCTTGATTTGATATATTACAAAAAATAATGCTTTCCAATTTTACATGCATTACATTTTACATTGAGTAATATTGAAATGCAGAGTTTTTCTCCATAAATTATATCACTGATTTAAAATCAATTATCATTTTCTTATTAAAAAAATGTGTGAAACGCAGCAAGGCACGGGTCATTCGGCTAGTATATATATACATATATATATGCATATATATGAAAAAGTATGACCCCGACGGCAGAGCTCAAGCCATTTCGACGGCTATGTCTGGACTAAATTAGAATTTTAGCCTGATAAACAAATAGCCGAAATTGTCAAGGGGTACTTCCTTATATGGGAAGGTTGTACTTGTCAAGAGGATTGGTCAAAATTTGTTGTAAACACAAATAAGTCTATCATGGCATTTGGTGGGAGGTAGGGGTGGCAGAACTTGCCTGTAGAACAATGAGAGAGTGAGTGGAGCCGGTCAAGCGTTGAAAGTGATATGTATACAGCAGATTCCTTAGAATACACACACACATATATATATATATATATATATATATATATATATATACATATATATATATATATATATATATATATATATATATATATATATATACATATATATATATATATATATATATATATATATATATATATATATATATATATATAATACATATATATACATATATATATATATAATACATTTCTGGTAACAATATCGGCCGCCATGCTATGCAGCATAGAGTTACCTCCCTTTATGGTCTGAGTTCAAATCCCGCCGAGGTTAACTTTGCCTTTCATCCTGACAGGGTCGATAAAATAAAGTACCCGTAATACACTGGGATAATTACTGGCCTTGTGCCAAAAGTAGAAACAAGTATAACAATATGACACTCGCCAAGTATAACAATATATATATACATATATATATACATATACATATATAGATATATATATATATAAATATATATATATATATATATATATATATATATATATATACATATACACAGTTCAAGAGTAACCAATCTTAAAGAGAGAGATGGAGATAGGAGAGGAGAAGAGAGATTGGTGAATTAGTTAGAAACCAAAGCGTAAAGGCATGTGCTCAATGTGCAATATGCAATGGAAGGCAGCTAGGTGGCTGGGTTCATGCAGAGGTTAGGTGCACAGAGCTGGAAATATTCATTAGTTAAGCAAAACAAGACCACAGATTTCACAAGGAAGACATTATTAAAAGATTGTCAACATATTTTAGTTTGATGTAAGGAATGTAGAGAATAATAATAATATTAATAATAATTGTTTCTACTTTTGGCACAAGGCCAGCATTTACCCAGTGCATTACTGGTACTTTATTTTATCGACCCTGTAAGGATGAAAGGCAAAGTTAACCTCGGCGGGATTTGAACTCAGACCGCAAAGGGACGTAACTATGCTGGAAAGCATGGCGTCCGACCCTCTACCTCTAATAATATTAATAATAATAATGTCCGTTTACAATTATTTCGCTACTCCATATAATATTTCTGCATCAAATGATTATAGATCATTATTGATCTGGTTCAGTTGAAAATAATTAACATAGGTAAAAATAGAGCAACTCATCGGAACTTCAAAAGGAATATAAATTAAAATAAGGAAATAATGTTACATGAATGTAATGTTCCATATATTGGTATTTCACTATGGTGTCCTGGGTATATCTATTGTCTGCCATAGTCGAGCAGTATTCTTCTGTCGAGTCTGCATTGTGTGAGATCTGCCTATTTTAATTTATATTCCTTTTGAAGTTCCGATGACCTACTCTATTTTTATGTTAATTATTTTCAACTGAACCAGATCAATAATGATCTATAATCATTTGATCCAGAAATATTATATGGAGTAGCGAAACAATTGTAAACGGACATTATTGTTATTAATAATCCCGCCGAGGTTGACTTTGCCTTTCATCCTTACGGGGTCGATAAAATAAAGTACCAGTAATGTACTGGGTAATTGCTGGCCTTGTGCCTAAAGTAGAAACAATTATTATTAATATTATTATTATTATTCTCTACATTCCTTACATCAAACTAAAATATATTGACAATCTTTTAATAATGTCTTCCTTGTGAAATTTGTGGTCTTGTTTTGCTTAACTAATGAATATATATATATGTATATATGTATATATATATATATATATATATATATATATATATATATATATATATATATATATATTAGTAAAAGGAAAAGAAAATCGTGACAAATTTTTCCCAGTGAAAAATAGTTTAATTGGGAATAAGTATAAATTAGTAATAAGTATTGAAATAGTCCTTATTCTTAGGTAGAGGTATGTCTTTTAGAGAATTCCATTATTTATCAATCAGTATTAATTTAAAGTGCTCACAGGTAAAGGAGCTATATATATGTAGGAGTTGTATTTAATTTGTTGGAATTCCGACTAACATAAAACTTTATAACTGATATAGAGCACTCAACAAATTACTGGAGTAAATATTCCAAGATAAATAAATGGACTCTACATTTATAAAACCATATTTATTTTATTATATATATTTCAAGGGCGAC
The DNA here is from genome assembly GCA_964016885.1 of Eledone cirrhosa. NCBI lineage: Eukaryota > Metazoa > Mollusca > Cephalopoda > Octopoda > Eledonidae > Eledone > Eledone cirrhosa. The sequence continues at coordinate 340,791,933 of OZ024741.1, forward strand.
CAAGTCAATCTTGGTGCGCTTTCATCAGATAAAATACAAAATTTGTTTTATAAATAACGACATACCCATGGAAATCACACCTTAACGGTTCCGAAATTCGCTGGATAGAGGAAACTTATTAGAGGTAATTCAAAGTTATGTGTGAATATGCAAATGAATGTATGAAAAATTGAAAGAACAACCGTTTATTTAAATTACGCTGGGGAAGGATGAGAAGAAAGAGAGACCGAAAAAATTACTGTTATGAGATATATAGAGAGATAGAGAGAAGAGAGAAAGATAACAGAGGATGAACTCGTGTAACGTAAATAAGTTTATATTAATGTTACGTATATTTACTAATTATTTTGTTGTTAGAATTCTAATATAATACAATATAATATTTACTTTTATAAGTATATAGAAAAAATAGATATATAGAAAAAATAAATATATATAAAAAATATAAGAATATATATTGAAAAATAAATTGAGAATGAATAGATATAAAGTAGAAAATAGATAGAAAAAATATAGATAGAAGAATAGATATATGAGTGGATATATGGGTATATTCTGTTATAGATAATGGTTTTACTAAGTTATGAGTGATACTGGTTTATATTTAGTGTAAGTAATTAAATTAACTGAGTTAATATGAATATTTATATGTTTCTAATATTTTAAATTGGGAGGATACTGAAAACCCCAATTTTGTTTATTTATTAGTTAGTATGAGACCATTTTGACGAAGATATAAGTGTTGAAAGATATATTTAGCCAGAATTAGTTATTGGTTATAACACTAATATTAAATATTAAAAATTAAAAAATATTAAAAAATATTAAAAAATATTAACAAATATTAACAAATATAATATAAAAATATTAAAAGTTCTGGAAAAAATTCTGGAAAAAAAAAAAAAAAAATTTCTAAGAATCTCAAAAGATACTCAAAAAACACTTTAAAAAAAAATACTTAAACTATTTAAAATGTTTAAAATTATTTAAAATTATTTAAAATTATTTAAAAATTTTTTTTAAATCTTTAAACAAAATAATTTTTTAAAGAAATAAGTAATTTTTAAATAAATGAGATATTTTGAAGTAAAAATAAAAAATGAAAGATTTAAGCTGTAAAGAATAAAGATTAAGAAGTAAAAAATATTAAGCAGTAAACAATGAAGATTTAAGAAATAAAAAATATTAAAATTAAAGTTAAAAAGAAAATTTTTTTAAAATTTATGATCATATATGTATATAATATAAGAAATTTTAATAAGTGAAATTATAGGCATTGGAATATAGCGAACAATATGTAGAAAAATTATAAGTGTAATTATATTTTATATATATTTTTAAATGTTGAATTTAGGTGATGTTTACAGGAACTAAATAAATTCATACGTATATTAATAGAGTTCTTATATTTAAGTATGAAGAAAATTTCCTCAACACACAATTTGCAAAATCTAGATAAAGCTGTGTTTCTGAAGGCAGGTGTTATGAAATTACATCCCAAGTTAAAGAATAGTATTATTAGATTTTAAGTTCCATGTCAGGTTTGATAGAGAAGTTGAAGATTTTTTACCAATATTATTAAACGAGCATTTATGATTATTGAAACGAGATTTGAAGTCTGTAGAAGTTGAACCTATATATATATATATATGTATATATATATCAAAGCTATATATTGAGTTAGGAACTCAAAATAGTCTCTTACAACAAAATAGCTCTAAGAAAGAGATATTTCCGAGCCGTATATTATAATTGAATATAAAAGAAAAACGAACACAGATATATACATATATGAGTTCAAATCGTAAGGGACGAGATTCGCTAAAGTGAAAAGAATACTAACTATAGATAATTGGGTTTGCTTGTCTCAATTTAAGAGAAAATCAAGAAAATAAATACAAGCCGGAATTGTGGTAACTACCGATCACCCAGACAACTTGGTGTTGTTTCACAATGTTAATTGGGAATAGAATTACCAATTTATGCTCATCAGTGGGTGATAAATTAGTATCTTACACACTTCTAAGTATATTAAGGAATTGAACAGTGTGCCATATATAATAATAATAATAGCGCACATGGCGTCCTAGCGCGTCTCACAAACCCACACGACTAAAAATAGCAGCCAGGTTTATTCGACATTTGAAATAGCTCAACAAATTAACGGAGCCGAATATATCAAAGGTATATATTGAGTTAGGAACTCAAAATAGTTAGGAACTCAAAAGAGATATTTCCGAGCCGTATATTATAAATGAATATAAAAGAAAAACGTAGTTACCACAATTCCGGTTTGTATTTATTTTCTTAATTTTTTTCTTAAATTGAGACAAGCAAACCCAATTTTCTATAGTTAGTATTCTTTTCACTTTAGCGAATCTCGTCCCTTACGATTTGAACTCATATATGTATATATATGTGTTCGTTTTTCTTTTATATTCTATTATAATATACGGCTCGGAAATATCTCTTTCTTAGAGCTATTTTGTTGTAAAAGACTATTTTGAGTTCCTAACTCAATATATACCTTTGATATATTCGGCTCCGTTAATTTGTTGAGCTATTTCATATGTCAAATAAACCTGGCTGCTATTTTTAGTCGTGTGGGTTTGTGTGACGCGCTCGGACGCCATGTGCGCTATTATTATTCTTGTGCCAAAAGTAGAAACAATTATTATATATGGTACACTATTCAATTCCTTAATATACTTAGAAATGTCTAGGATACTAATTCATCAACCACTGATGAGCTTGAATTGGTAATTCTATTCACAATTAACATTGCGAAACAGCACCAAGTTGTCTGGGTGATTGGTAGTTACCACAATTCCGGTTTGTATTTATTTTCTTGATTTTCTCTTAAATTGAGACAAGCAAACCCAATTGTCTATAGTTAGTATTCTTTTCATCTTAGCGAATCTGGTCCCTTACGATTTGAACTCATATATGTATATATCTGTGTTCGTTTTTCTTTTATATTCAATTATAATATGTATATGTATATATGTATATATTTATGTATGTATATATATATATATATATATATATATATATATATATATATATATATATATATATATAGTAATAATAATAAAATTGAAGACTAAAATCGAGTTCTGCGTTTACAGATTGACTTTGTTAGTTTCAGAAGATCCCGTTAAGGGTGAAAGCAGCGATTCTTTGCTTAAACTTTAATCTGTTATTTTAATAAATATATATATATATATATATATATATATATATATATATATATATATATATATATATATATATATATATATATATATATCTTTAAGTCGTTTGGAAGCCTCGACAATGCAAATTTGCATTGTCGAGGCTTCCAAACGACTTAAAGATATTTACTTATTGTTCCACAATGCTTCAAGCAAACTTCAATACTCTCATATATATATATATATATATATATATATATATATATATATCCTAAAGGATTGTTGTCTAGATTAGATACAATTATTAGTTGCGCCGTGCGTCATTGTCTTCGTCATTATACTCATTGACGAATGTATATGAGGGTGTTTGTGTGTTTACTTACACACACACACACACACACACACACACACACACACACACACACACACACACACACACACACACACACACACACACACACACACACATATATATATATATATATATATGCTTATAAGCATAATCACACAGAAATACCCACACAATATCACGTATAAAAAAGCTTTATATAGTAACGTGTATCGTTGAAAGCGATGGATGCGGAGCTGCATTGTAGCCGTAGTGGTGGTGGTGGTAGTAATGGAGAAAGAGTCATCTAACTAAGCAACCTGTCGCAATCTAATCTATTAATGCACGATTTCTTTCATTCATCATTTCCCCAGAGAACCTGATAATGTATAATAATGAACAGTAATCCACAACCAACCGTCAACAAATGTTGATCTTTATGGAAAGGCAATGATTGGAAAATGATGCGGAAATCCCGATCACCAATGACGACAATTTCAGTGGTATGGTGCTGCCAATTTCATCACGTGTCCTGTATTCTCTTACCGGATGAAATCATTAGAGTGCGGCCAGGCTGGGGCACCGCTTATTCATTTATTGGTTCTGACCATTATACTACGGCCAAGCTCTACCCTTTTTTTACTGGATTAAGCCATTAGACTGTTGTTATACTGGGACACTGTCTATTTTTTTTACAGGTTTTAGTCCTTAAACTGATGTCATACTAGGGAACAACTTTCGTACAATTTTGAGTTCGATTCCTGGCGACGCATTTGGCATTGACCAAGACACTGTATGTTACGTTACTCCAGTTCACTCTGTGGAAATAAAATTGAGTAGTACCTGTAATTTAAAAGACCAGTCTTCTTACACACTGTGTCACTGAACCTCCCTGAGAACTGCGTTAAGGCTACACGTGTCTGTAAAATGATCACACCTGTACTCTACCTGTAATTCAAAGGGCCAGTCATGTCACACATTGTGTCATATTGAATCTTCGTGAGAATTACGTGACTATGAAATGATCACACACGATATTGCAGGATAAAATGCGCCTATGATTCAAAGGAGCGGTTTTATCCCATAAGTTGTCACGTTGAGTGTCTCTGAGAACAACACAATGGGTACACGTGTCTTTAAAATGATCAACCAGTTAGACTTTAATTTCACAAGCGGGCTGGAACACTCGTCGTCGGAGCTGACGGTGTTCCAACTCTTTCACACACCCTCACCAAGCCCGTCATCAGCAAAAAGGACACTGGGGAGAGGAGGAGGGACTTCTCCCTTCCCTAATTTTCAATGGTGCACTCTCATATTAAAAAATAGAGTGATAAAGAAAATTCCCTGAAATACGTTCCTTGCGCAAATGTGGCTATTCAGGATGTTCTGAATCCTCCAACCCCGAGAATCAAAGCCTGGCGACAGGCCGCGCACACACACTCATATGCTTACATGCACACACACTCATATGCTCACACGCTCACACACACACACACACATACACGCATACACTCATATGCTCACATGCACACACACAATGCTGTAGCAGACAGTGAGACAAGTTGCCAATAAATTCACCTGAGATGTTAAACGTGCTTAATCAGTTTAAAAACAAAGGTTTCCTGTTCGTATCCATCAGCAATCTGCAGGTTAGCTGTCGGGGGAGTGTGTGTGTGTGTGTCTGTGTGTGTGTGTGAGAGAAAGAGAGAGAGAGAGAGAGAAAGAAATATAGAGAGAGATTGTGTGTATAGGTCTGTGTATAAGTATGCGTATGTGTGTGTGTGTGTGAGAGAGAGAGAGGGATTGTGTGTATAGGTCTGTTTATAAGTATGCGTATGTGTGTATGTGTGTATATGTGTGAGCATTCCATAGATTCGTACACATTGTCTCTCCTTTCCTCATCCCCCCCCCTTTCTCTCTCGTTCTCCTTTCCAACTTCATCGTCACCCAACTCTCAAATATCCACTAATACAGAGCTACTCAACAAACACACA
>OZ024741.1:340807427-340812427 GCA_964016885.1 Eledone cirrhosa
CTCTGCAGCCATTGTATGGTTTTTCACGTGCTTTTGTTAACAGTTTCTCAATTTTAGTCCGTCAAGAGATGGGCACAGAGCTACAAATCTACTTGAAGTTTCTAATTCAGCTGGGAAAAACTTCGTCAGAAGCACTCGGAAAACTGCAGTGTACGGAGATGGGACAATGTCGCACACACGGGTATTTCGAGTGGCACAAAAGGTTCAAAATAGGGGTGAGGACTGAGCAAGACTGAGGTCAACGTTGAAGCAGGTGGCGTTCGTTGGCTGGCTGTTCGAGTGGTTGTAAGTGAGCTAAGCATGAACCCTGACAGCGTTTGGGAGATTATCACCGATCGGTGCTAAGATGGCGCTGAAGCTACTAAACGATGACCAGGTGTGTCAGGACATTCTCGAGCGTCTGAAAACGGAATCAGACTTGTCGGGGAGAGTCATCAAAGGTGATGAGTCGTGGATTTTCAAGTACGACTCAGAAACCAAGGTCCAGAGCCTTCAGTGGATAAGTCTGCAGTCGCGGAGGCCAAAGAAATCAAGATAGTTGAAGTCCAAAGTTAAACTCATGTTGATCGCGTTTTTCGGTGTGAGGGGCATCCTTCACACAGAGTTCTTGCCACAAAGCCAGACGATCAACCAGCATGTCTACAAACTAATCCTGCGGCGTTTGCTTCGTTCAGTGTACGAGAAGAGGTGAAAGCTGTGGCAGGACAACTCGTAGCTGCTTTACCTCGACAACGCGCCGGCTCACAACGCCCTGAGCACCCGGCAGTTCTTGGCCTAGAAGAACATCGCCGGTTGGTTTTGCCCGTAAAATCTGTCCAGTGATTCTTTCCTGAGACATTCTAACCACATGCCCTTCCTGAACCATCTTTGGTGTCTCGGGATGCGTAATCTTTTTCTCCATTTTATTATAATTCATGGATAAATTTTAATATATTGTACTAGCTGAATTTCCCGGCGTCGCCAGGGTTACTGCTGTTCTTATTCAGATTAGTAAACAATAAATATGAAGATATGTTTTTTTCTGCTCATAATTATTTCAAAATATCTATATTTTATTAAAAAAATATCAGAATTGTAATAATAGTATTTAGAAATGAAAATCTGTCAATCTTGAAGCACCTTAGAGTAAACAATATTCATTGTGTCATAATTTTTGGGTGTCAAAATGAATACACACATACACTCACACACACATACACTCTCACATACACGCACACATCCTCACATACACTCACATACATATACTAAGACACACACACACAGACATACATTCACACACACCTGTCTGTCATCACATATGTATCTGCATGTGTAGATGTGTGTGTGTGTTTAATTGTCTGTGTGTGAAGATAATGTGTATGCAACTTACTAACGCTATATGTATGTGTGTGTTTAATTCTCTGAGGCCCCACGTTAAAGTAAAAATTATCACTCATACACTCACACACACATACAATCTCACACACCAAAATGTCAAATCTACCCCTTTTCACGTTATGAAACAAAACATTTCCTCATATTCACCCTTCCATCACAATAGGTCTTTGAAACATAACGATGTAAATTTCACTATCTTATTATGTTTTTTTTTTCAATACATATAAAATTTAATAATAATAATAATAATAATTGTTTCTACGTTTGGCACAAGGCTAGCAATTACCCAGTGCATTACTGGTACTTTATTTTATCGATCCCGTAAGGATGAAAGGCAAAGTTAACCTCGGCGGGATAGCTTAATATAATGTTGCCTATATGTTCAATGGCAAGGGACGTAACTCTATACGTCAAAGCATGGCGTCCGACCCTCTACCGAACGAAAGATATAACTTTATAACATCACTATTTATTTCATTATATATATTTCGGGGAGGCATACATTTTTGCATCCCCGAAATATATATAATGAAATAAATAGTGATGTTATAAAGTTATATCTTTCGCTTATTACTATTATTGTCATAATACTCCAGATAAGTATTATTTGTCGAGAGCTTCGTATCTGTTATAAACATAACTCAGTTGATTAAATATCAACGAAGTTTATAAAAATTGAATACATATTTCTACTTTTCAGTTTTGATCGTGAAGTGAAAGTGACTGAAATATTAAAGTACATTCTACCCTTCCCTGGGAAGAAACATGGTCACAAGTTAGATGATCTTAAAATTGATTATTTGTTTGCATTAGGTTGGCAGATTAAGCTTAATAGCAAGAGGAGAAAAGGGGCGAGAGACAAATTACCAAGTTTTAGGAAAATATTAGTCACGAGAATTGTTTTACCGTGGGTCATAGGAAAGTAGAAATATGGGCCGCATTGGGCCCGCTGGTTGTGTGTTTGAGACCCCTTTTGTTGAGCTACCATAGAGGGCTAAATATCCAGAGAAACATTACAAAGATATCCAAGGGAGATAAATACCCAGGAATGCATTGCATGGTTGGCCTAGGGCAACAAATACCCGGGCGCAGCCCTTGACTATGTCGTCACAGCAGCTATGAAGGATTCATATAGATTAATTCTCTCTAAAATATCACATTACACTGTTCTTCCATCACCACCACCACCACCACCATCGTATTCGTGTCGCATTGGTCAAACAATAGTCAAACTTTACTGAGTGTTATGTCATAAATTATTGATAGAAATTGTCCAGCCATTGATGATTCATATAATCCAAATACACACATACACACACATCACCGCACACACACAGACACACGCACATCACCGCACACACAAACACATACACACACACACATCTTTATCACATACATGCATGCGTATATACATGCATATAAATATATGTATGTGTGTATGTATACATACATACACATATATATATATATATATATATATATGTATAATTTGTTTATATATATATGTATATATATATATGCATAATTTGTTTACATTTATGTATGCATATTTATATATGCATGCATAATTTGTTTACATATATGTGTGTATATATCTATATCTATGCACACACATACACACACGTCACACACACACACACATATATATACAATTATGTATATATATATTATATATATGTATTATATATATATATATATATATATATATATATATATATATATATATATATATATATATATGGATTATATGACTCAGTTGTGGGAAATGTATTATTAATAATAGATGTTCATAGACGCTCTCTATAAATATTGCGCAGCGAATAGTAAATGGGTGCATATATTAATAGTATGGTTCGTAAGACAAACATACTGACTGTAGATAGACGCTCATATTGCCATACATATGGGTGATGTTGTGGTGTAGCCCATTCACACTGACTGTCAATAGACATATATGTTAATGGTATGGAAGATATGACACTAAAAGAATATTCTATCTTCAATCTTTGACCCTTCAACCTCTGAGTGTGCCGTCGAGGTGTGCCATCGTAACAATGTCTTGGACACTTGAAACCTGGCAGTGCCCATCCCTTCCCAGGTCTGAACACAACCTGTTTCTTCCATTACTATTATATATATATATATATATATATATATATATATATATATATATAATGGTACTAAGTGTAATCGAAGTCGTAGCTACAAGTAGCAGATTAGCCTCAATCATCGAAGACTGCCACAAAGCACTCGATGATAGAGTAATTAATAAATTTCTCCTCAGATGTAGAGAGGGGATCGGAGAGAATAATCGAGTAGTTCAGCATTGAATTGGTACTTTATTTATCGATCTCGGAAGGATGAAAGACACATTTGACATCGGCGGGATCTAACGATTTAACAATTCGCCGCCTTCCACCAAGTATTAGATAAACCAATATATTAATGTTGTGACATTCAAATCAGCGAATCTGGAAATTATCGCTAAGTTCAGAATATTTGTTTTTAATGTTAGCTTCGTTTGTTTTGGGCACAAAGCAACCAATCTAATGGTTTCATGCGCAAAATAATGATAATATTAATAATTCTTTTTAACATTGGCACAAAGTCAGCAAATTGGAGGAAGGGAAAAGTCGATTATACCGATCCCAGTACTTAACTGGTACATTTTTATCGAACCCGGGAGGATGAAAAGCAAAATTGACCTTAACAATATTTGAACTTTGCCATATTGAACATTGCCACAAAGCATTTCACGCGACGCTCTCATGATCCTGCCAATCTTTCGCCCTTAGATATTATTAATGCGCAGGATAAGAAAGCAAAACACTTCGAGATTATTCGCTACGCAATATTTATAAAGAGCGCCAATGAACATCTGTTATTTTATGAGTTATGTTAAGTTATGTTCCAAAGTTACATTACTAAATTCCTCCAAATTCATGATTATTTTCAAAATTATTTTAAAATCATAGGTAGTGTCTTTCATTAGAAATATAGTAATGAACTCGTTAAACCTGGCGGAGCCCATTCACCTTCACCTTTGATCTCAACCGATTTCTTCCAGAGGTATGTGTGTGTGAGAGGGGGGGGGAGAATATGTGTGTGTGTGTCTGTGTGGAAGTAATAAAGAGCGATATATGAAGAATTGACACCAGTACTGTACTGACATATTATTTATCGACATCGAAAAGTTGAAAGGTAAAGTTGACCTCAGCGTGATTTGAACTCAGAGCGCAGTAAGCTGGAACAAATACCGAAGTATTTAATCCAACGCCCTAAAGATTCTCCCAATTCACCGTTTCAGAAGTATCAATAGGTCATCGGATTAAATTCTTGCAGTATTTATTCAGACACCTTGTAGTCTGAGTTCAATTCCTGTCAAAGTAATCTTTGCCTTTTATTCTTCCACCACTGGAGTCAATAAGTATAATATTAGTCTAAGTCAGGTGGTGGAGTGGTGGAATTGTTGGAAGAAGTACCTTGTATTTATTCCAACTCATTGCATTTTGAGTTGAAATGCCATCGATGTCAACTAGGTTCAAAGGGCATGGTTGTGGTTGTAGGTGGCAATATATGGTGGAAGTGGTGATGGTGGATATGGTAGCGGTGACGTTGGTAGA
>OZ024741.1:340817427-340819927 GCA_964016885.1 Eledone cirrhosa
GAATCAACCATGATTTGAGCTTACTTTATTCATATATATATATATATATATATATATATATATATATATATATATATATATATATATATATATATATGTATATATGTTTTTGCACGTCAGATTCAAACTTACAATGATTGGCCATATATATATATATATATAGATTTTGAGAATATGTTGGTTGTGTACCAACATCTTAGTATGCAGATTGGAGCACTCGACGAAGTGCGCAGGTTGGTTTGGTTACTCCGGAGTAATGTAAAATAAAATAAAATAAGATAAAATAAATAAGTCAAATGTTTAAAATTTGGCTTCGTTTATTACTGCTATATATATTTCGGTGACAGCCATCTTTGGCTGTGACCTCTTCAGGCAGTCCGAATTAGTGTGGTAGAGACGAGTACACATGTTGTTGAGGTGTTTAACTTTGTCAATACTCTGATATGCCCAGTTCCTGGTTGGGTTGTTTTTTCACTGAGGAAGTGGAATCATATGAATTTAAACAAACGAATTTCAGCGTCAAAGGGCCTCTTTTCCTCTCATTGGTCAGTTGTTAGAACATTCCTCAGTGAAAAGTCTATAGAAATTCGTTCTGAGGCAAGCCAATCTGTAGTGGTTGTTCTTGTTATTGTTAGGTACATCTGACCTCTATTCTTATGTTGGTAGTGGTGTTGTTGTTGGAGTCAGCTAAAAAAAATGATAAAGTGGTAGAAGGAATAAGGTGGTAAAGGAACAAAATAAAATAAAATAAAACAATCAAATAAAATGTGTGTGTGTGTTATACCCATCTCAGTGTTATAAAGATTTGTAATGTCACTCTTCCCATTGGTCAGTTTTGAGAGCATTCCTCAGTCAAATGTCTATAGAAATTATTTCTGGGGTGAGACTCCCTGTAGTGTTTGTGTTTGCTATTGTTAAGTACATCTGACCTCTACCCTTATTTTGGTAGTGTTGGTGTTGTGGTCAGCCTATGTCTTGCTGCTGCTGACATTTAGAAGTATCTGTGTGTGTGTTTCTTCATCCCTCCTGCCACCATCTCCCGTGGTTTTGGTGGTGGTGGGGTTTCTGCCATGTATATGAAGAAATATAAGGCAATAAAGTGAAGAAAACAGAAAATAAATAATAAATAGAGAATAAATGAAAAATTAATGAAAAAGTAATGAAAAATGAAAATGAAAAATGAAAAATGAAAATGAAAAGTGAAAAATGAAAATGAAGATTCACATAAAATAAAATGTGTGTGTGCTATAACCAATCTCAAGGTCAGAAATATGTTGGATAATGTGGTAGGAGGAACAAGATGGTAAAAGAATAAAACGAAATAGGATAATCAAATAAAATGTGTGTGTGTTATAACCAATCTCAACTTAAATATAAATATAAATATAAGGTGATAAAGTGAAGAAAACAGAAAACAAATAACAAATGAATAATGAATAATCAAAAATGAAAAATCAAGTAAAATAAAATGTGTGTGTGTGTTATAAAGATGTTGGCCAAATTATAAAGGCTGTGTCAGAATCAATCTCTAGGCTATGATGGTGTCTGCTCAGGCTGGGTTGGTCCCTATGGCTTGAGGGGAGTTCCCAACCTATGGTGTTGTTACTGCCCATGTAGCTTGAGGGAGGTCTGGCCGAGAGGGGTCTACATAGTCTGGAGAAGTCCCTAAAGCTTGAGGGGAGTTCACATCTTATTGTGTTGCTACTGTCCATATATCTTGAGGAAGGTCCCGGCCCTGAGCTGTCTGTATGTCCCGAAGAAATCGGTTCTGAGGTTTATCATGCGGCTTCCACCTCTTAGTATCTCGAGGGTCTCGTTCAGACATAGTTTGCATATGCCAGATCCCCCTTTATCGGGGGGTACTTTCCTGATTATGGACCCGGCCAGAGAGTACGGGGTCCTGTCCAGCTTAAGCTTCCAGATCAGGTCGGAGAGAGCCGTACTTTTCCTTTTGGCCTCCTTATTGAAGGAATGGCGATGGTTATACCAACGGTCTTTAAATCTCGTTGATGTGGCTCCTATGTAGAAGTGTTCGGGGTTGGGGGTTTTAACCCTACAACCGTATACTAGGTTCTTCTTAAGGCATTCATTACTAAGGGGGCATGATTCGGGGTTTCTGCAGTTGCAGAGGGTGGTTGACCTCTGCGTGCCTAGAGTGGGGTTCCCGTTAAGTGTTATATGGTGGTCTTCCCCCGGGAACGGTGGGGGGTCCCCTGGTCTGTTTGGGTTTCTTAGGTGGGCACTGGGTCCTCCTTCTCTCCTTCCACATGGTTCTGCTGGATGCTTGTATTGCCATCTTCTGGTTGTGTGTGGTTTTTAAGCTTACTCCTGTTGATGCTAGCTATGTGTTGGGCCAGATTTCTCTTTTCCTTTTACTAATATATATATATATATATATATATATATATATATATATATATATATATATATATATATATATATATATATTAGAAAGTGAGGGTTTTTTTACAGAATGAAAAATAACCGAGGTGTCCTACAC
>OZ024741.1:340824927-340829927 GCA_964016885.1 Eledone cirrhosa
TATTTTTAAAAAAGATAACAAGGAAATAACTCATGAAGAAAAATCAATATTTTTATAACGCAAAAGTTTATAACACATTTATTAAATCATCTCTTAATATTTCGTAGCGTAACCTTTGTTGCTAATTACAGCCTGTGGGCGTTTGGACTAGCCTCCTACAAACTTCTTGCATGTTTCTTGTCTAATATTTTTCTATTCTTCACAACAAATTTTCTTTAGTTCAGGGATATTTTGGGGTTTCCTTTTTTGATTTCTGAGTTTCAGTTCTCTCCACAAATTTTCGATCGGGTTAAGATCTGGACACTGACTTGTCCATTTTAGAACATTTATTCCATTCGTACTTAACCAAGATTGTGTTAGCTTTGCATTATGCTCTGGATCATTATCTTGTTGAAAACACCAACCTGGCTTTAAGCTGAGAGAATGTACACTTTGATGTAAATTCCTTTGCAAAATACCTCTATATTAAGCGCCATCCATCTTCCTTCTATTATTTCAATATTTCCTACACCTGTGGCACTAAAGCAACCCAAGACCATGATTGATCCACCTCCAAATTTTACAGTTGGAATAGTATTCTTTGGCGAATATTCAGTACCTTTCTTTCTCCAGACTTTTGCCACAGCATTTCGACCAAAAAGTTCAATTTTTGTTTCGTCCGAATCAAAGTACATCTTCCCAAAATGACGCAGGTTTGATGAGATGCTCATTTACAAAGTTTAATCAACGAACAACTTGTTTCCTCGTAAGAAGTGGTGTTTTCCTTGGAGATCTCGAGAAGATATCATATCGACGAAGTGAACGACTAATTGTATCTGAGCTCACTTTTACTCCACTTCCTTCTAGGTCATCCTGAAGATTTTTAAGAATACACCGGGGTTCGTTGCCAACCTTTCTTGTCAATAACCGAGCTGCACATTCCGTTATCTTTCTAGGACGACCAGAACTAATTAGAGGACAGATGGAATGATGAGATTTCCAGTGACGAATTATAGTACCTACTGAACTCAATGGCACATTTAACTGACAAGATATCTTTCTATAACCAACACGGTTTGTATGAAGGTCTACAATGCGTTTACGGAGGTCTTGATCAATCAGTTTATTTTTCCCCATATTGTCAATGTTTACAGGACGGTTGTCAATGTTTACAGGAGGGTTGTCAGACAAATAATGACGTAATGTTTTTAATAGTCCTTAGAAGTTACCTTAAACCTAATCTAGAACATTCTACTGAAATTTAAATCTGAAATTTTAAGAATTTTTTTGAAAAAAAAAGCGATAAATATAGAATGTGTTGTAAACTTTTGCGTTATAAAAATATTGATTTTTCTTCATTAGTTATTTCCTTGTTATTTTTTTAAAAATATGATTGTATCATTAAATGCCTCATTATATGTTCTATCAGTAGTTAAATTTTCATTACCCAAACTTTATTAAAAATACCTAAAACCGCATTTTTCCTAATGTGTTGTAAACTTTTGCGGGGCACTGTATATATATGTGTATATATATATATAAATGTGTGTGTGCGTGCGTGTATGCATATATCTATGTATATATATATATATATTTTATATATATATATATATATATATATATATATATATATATATATATATATATATATATATATATATACATTTATATATGTATATATATATATACACATAAGACGTATAAGATATATAAGATATATGCATAAGACGCTCCCACTTATTTTTATTATATTTTACGTCATATTTTGACGTTTATAGGCATTTTTACGGATCATGCCCACTATTCGCGGGTCCTCTAGGTTGGTAATGCCCCCGACTACAAGAGGAACAACTGTATATATATATATATATATATATATATATATATATATATATATATATATATATATACAGTTGTTCCTCTTGTAGTCGGGGGCATTACCAACCTAGAGGACCCGCGAATAGTGGGCATGATCCGTAAAAATGCCTATAAACGTCAAAATATGACGTAAAATATAATAAAAATAAGTGGGAGCGTCTTATGCATATATCTTATATATCTTATACGCCTTATGTGTATATATATATATACATATATAAATGTATATATATATATATATATATATATATATATATATATATATATATATATATATATATATATATATATATATATATGTATACACATATATATATACAGATATATATACATACACATATATATGTATACATGAATATATATGTAGTATATTCGGCAATATACTGTATGCTTAATTAAAAACATTTTGAAGACATTGCGCTATTATTTTAGAGTAGTGACTATGTCACTTACTTCTTTTTCAACAAACAAAGGGAGATAAGCTGACAGATCTGTTTCATACTGTTGGTAATCATCAGAGCTTAGCACTCGCCGATGCCTGTTGAAAATTATAGATGTTGGATTCTTATAGAATTCCAGTAATAATCAGGAACTGATTATACAAAGCGATTGCCGGTCCAGCAAAAATTGAAAATTAGAATTGGTGCTCTGAAATAGCGATGTATACGGTTCAAGTTTTACCTATCTAGGTAAAACTTGAACCGTTAAGGTCTCATTCCTGGATATGTCAATATTTATAAAACAAGCCTTGTATTTTATCTGATGTGTGCGTACCAAAGTCTTGGTACCCTTGAAATATATATAATAGAATAAATATGGTTTCATATAGTTTCCATTGATTAATATCATTGATATATATATATATATATAAATATAAATATATATAAGCAAAGAGATATTTAATTTGTTGGTTATTCAACAAATTTATTTATAACAGATTCGAAGCACTCTACAGTTTTTCTGGAGTATAATATCAATGATATTAATAAATGGAAATTATATTTATAAAACCATATTTATTTTATTATATATATTTCAAGGTTACCAACATTTTGATACGCGCTCATCAGATGAAATACAAAATTTGTTTTATAAATGTTGACATACCCAAGAAACTGATAAAATTCAACCTCTCCTCTCTCAATATTATCTGTCATATAAGTCAGCGACCACAGCGACCAAATATATTTTTTTTCCGATTCCACCCCGCCCGTCCCTTCAATCTAGCTAATATCTCATTCTTTCTTCCGATGATGGACTAGCGCCCGAAACGTTAAAACCCTCTTCCTGCTATTTCAAGCGTTTACCTAATATATTCCTTCCATATACTGTACCGATTGTGTTGTTATTTCTGTTTACCTTTTACACACACACACACACACACACACACACACACACACACACACACACAAACACACACACACACACACACACACACACACACACACACACACATATATATATATATATATATATATATACATATATAAAGAGAAAGAAAGAGAGAGAGAGAGAGAGAGAGAGAGAGAGAGAGATGCGTAAATCATTATTAGAAAGCGAGAGCTGAATTTTAACTTATACGACACCCAAGGTTTACTGTGGAATATCAAAGCACTCATCATGTTTAAACTTTTTTTAAAATAAAATATAAAATATCCGAAAGAAATGAAGGAAGCCAGAAATTATATGGCATAATGTTGGAACATTTTAATTTTAAAGGGTCCCTTTTAAATTAAAATCTTCCAGCATAATCTTATATAAAAACGATTTGTAATGAAATAATTGATAGTTTTAGTAAATCCTTCAAAATCCTTCATTAACACTCTTGATACCTCTCCGGCCCAAACCGGCTCTGATTTTATGAAACAAGACCACCTATTTTAAATGATTCTTATTTATATTAAAATCTCCCAACAACATTTATATAATTACGATTTGTTAAGTTACTATCCCTTAGTAAATCTCTCAAAATACTTCTTCAATTAAGTGAAATTGAATGTATTTCAATTCAGGTGCGGTCATGAAAAGATTAAAAAGGCCATAGCCATCACCATTTTGGCAGTATCAGTAGAGCGTCACAAACCATGCTTTGCAGCATAGAGTTATGGCTCTTTATGTTCTGAGTTCAAATCCTGCCGAGGTTAACTTTGCCTTTCATCCTTACGGGATCGATAAAATAAAGTACCAGTAATACACTGTGGTAATTGCTGGCTTTGTGCCAAAAGTAGAAACAATTATTAGCCGCGTGTACCACCTACACTCTATACCTTTCCACCTCCATCTATTATCATCACCCTCTATCTTCATCTCTACTGTTGTTATAACCACTATGACTACCTCCATCATCTACCCCACACCACCATAATCATCATCTTCACCACACCACCAGTATCAATATCACCGTCCCTACCACCCTATCATCATCCTTTTTATCGTCATCGTCATCATCACCGTTCTCTCTTCATCTTCCTCTACCAAACACACCACTACTGCCATTACGATGACCATCACCACCACTACGACGACCATCGCCGTCACCACACCACCACCACTACCATCACTACCACTACAAGGACGAAGACGACCACCACCACCACCATCATCACCACAACTATGACCGCTATCATCATCACTACGACAACGACGACGACTACTACCACCATCACTACCACTACGTCGACTGTCGCCGTCACCACACCACCATCACTACCACTACGACGACCGTCGGCGACACCACACCACCAATACTACAACCACTATCATCACCACCACTAACACTACAGTCACCACTACCACCACCACCACCACCACCACCAACACCAACAGCACCTTTAGAAATTTCTACACAATCTCCGCCATGTGAATTGTAAGATGTGTGAAATTTTTGTATTACTGGTTTCCCCATTAATATAAATGGTTTATTTTAACCCTTTCCTAACCATATTTCTAATATAAGGCACTGCCTATAATTTTCAAATCATTTTGAAAATAAATATGAATGTAGAGGGATTTTGTAATATAACCAACTTATTAAACTGGTGTTCAATAGATATTCCAACATAGACTTATAGAAGATTTTGAGATAAATATCATAACTTTAAGAGAAACAATTTGGTATCGTATCACAGTGGAGGGTGTTTAAT
>OZ024741.1:340832427-340839927 GCA_964016885.1 Eledone cirrhosa
TGATGATGATTATTATAAGGATGATGGGGATGTCAGTGACCGCTGCTGATAATGAACTTACTACGCCTTCTCAAATGTTGCTTGTTCACACAAGGAACAAAATTACACACACACACACACACACACATATATATATATATATATATATATATATATATATATATGGATATATATATATATGGATATCTGTGTGTGCTTATATGTATGTACACCTCCCAACACACACATACACTCTCACATACACTCTCACATACACGCACACACACACACACACACATACATACACTCTCACATACACGCACACACACATACATACACTCTCACATACACGCGCACACACACATACATACACACATACACACATACACACGCACACAGACACACACAGACACACACGGACCCCCCCCCCACATATATATGCAGAGGTTATATTTAATTTGTTGGAATTCAAGGAGGTTAAACATTTTTTCAGACTATCCAGGAACCTCCAACCGTTAACGTTGACTTTTTTTTATAAAAACATTATATAAAACAAATCTGTATTTTATCTGATGAAAGCGCACCATAATTTGCCTTGGTTGCCCTTTGTACGTCTGTACACATATATGTATGTACGTGTACATACTTATATTTAAGTAACAGCCGTACTAAGAGTGGGAAATGAAATTTCGTTTCATTTTTTCCGTTTATATATATATATATATATATATTTCGTTTCTGAATTTGTTTAGCAAGATTCTTTATCTGAAATCGTGTGTTGAAACCGATATTGTTATACTTTGGGAGGGTCATGTTGCCAATAAGAAACACACGCACCAGTTGCTTTCACTTCAATTTAATTTATTAAATATTTATAAATTTACAAATTTATAAATTTCTGGTTGGTTGGTTGGTTCCACAACCAGATAGTTGTTTATATATATATAGTCATAGTTCTTTCGTCACACACTCTGTGACCTCTTCAGTGACTGGGGATTTCTTTCTTCGTTTCTGTGCCTTTCCTTTCTTCTATCCTACGCCATTTTGTTTGTGTGTGGGTTGCGTGCTCAGTTTGCGCATGCGCCACATCCGGGTGTCTGTGTGTGTTTGTGTTCATTTTTCTATTTTTCTATTTATATTTTTTTATTTGTTTGTTTATTTATTTATTTATTGTTGGTTGGTTGTTTGTTCTATGTGTGTGTGTGTTTTCATTTTGTGTGTGTTTTCAATTGTAAGTTGTTTGTTCGATGTGTGTGTGTGTTTTCATTTTGTCCTTAATTGTAAGTTGTGATGTTGCTGTTCCACTCATATTTTCTATTTAATTTTGGTTTTAATTCTTTTATGCTTACTGCCTCTGTAATTTGCCTAAACATTGCGTCTTTCTTGTGTGTGGATTCTATTTTTATTTCTATGCTCTCTAATTTACCCCTGTGTTCTATCTTAGCATGTTGGTAGAGCACAGATGATTCTTTATTATCTTGGAGGTCTCGCCAGTGTTCATTTATTCGTTCCCCTATACTACGAGCTGTCTCACCTATGTACACTACATTTTTGTTTCTACATTGTCCTTCAGTACATCTTATGCTATATACTACATTTCTAGTTTTACAGTTAATATGGGGGCTTATTTTACAGGTTATACATTTCTTATCTATACATGAGGGTCTTTGGAACGGGTATGTCTTGCTAATAAGTGTTTTTACGGAGGTACCAGGTCTTTCTACTATCTTAATATTGAGATTATGTTTCTTTAGGGCCCTTCTAAATTTGTAGGCTAGTTCGCCTCTAGGGGTTGTATTGATGAACATTACACTCTGGTATTTATTGCTATCATACCATGAGTTTATTCTATTGGCCTTGTTCTTAGTTCTTTCTATTCTATTCCAAAATTTGCTCCTATACAAGGGGCAGGTCCCATTTATGTCATTATTTACCATTTTTTCCCATTTGGTTCTGGCTCCTTTATACACTCTGATTCTATCTCTCTGATTGTAGCCAGAGAACTGCATACGGTGGATGAAGTGTTGTATGTGTCTCTCTAGTTCTTCGGGGTTGCACATGCGGGACACATTTCTCATCACCCGTACCAAATCCGCAATCAGTATGTTGATTTTGGTATGGTCCGAAATGGCCGAGTTTCGGTGGATCAGATGTTTGGAAGTCATGGGTTTGGCATAATGGGAATGGAGGATTTGTTTTTGGTTGTTAATAGTATCTAACCAGAGCTCTGTGTCTAGTACAGGTAATCGATGGTTGGGGTGTCTACTTGGGTAGTCTATAGTAACTCTAATGCTCTGGTGGATGGAGTTTGCTATTTGCTGGATGCTTTCCATTGTGTTTTTCTCTAGTTCCTGACTGTTCTTTAGTGGGGGTGTCTTAACTACGATGTTTATATCATCTACGTAGCGGGAGTACATTATCAGGGTTAAGCTGTCTTCTAATTGTTCATTAAGTTTTTGTTTAAGTCTACTGTCCCACCATACCATGAATAAGTTAGCTATGTCGCCTGCAATGCTAACACCAATGGCTGCTCCTTCCTCTTGGGCATATGTTTTACCATTAAATTTGAACATATGTTCCTTAAGGGTTAGTTTTATGCTGGCCCCTACCGCATGTGCAATCATTTTCTTCAGTTCATCATGGTTTTCGGGTGTCCGTATGGCTCTGGTCCACCCGTTCCATCTATCTGTGTGGGTTTTCTTGGCCATTGAGGTAATGGTAGGTGGTCTGCCTCTTGCTGGTCTTGTAGGGCACAGGTTGCTAAGGTCATAAGTGTCTAGGTAACTATTACTATGGGTAAGCTTAAGTAGAAGTCCCAGCTCACTGGTATCAATCCCACGGAACTCAACCTTGCTCTCGCTGATCATTTCGACGCATTTCTCCACAGCAAAATCCACGTCAATAGATGGATACAGGGACACAACATCCATACTGCCTATTATGCAGTTTGTTAGGTCCCCAGATCGGTTACCCGCGCCGATTCTGCTGAGGAGGTCCTCCGTGCTGTCACACACATCTGGGGACATCTCAATGATGGGGCGTATGATCAGGGAGAGGAAGTAGGACAGTCTGTAGTTACTAGCAATGTTAGCCCCACAGACTGGCCGTGTTGGTGGTCCCGCGACAGGGTCCCAGCCCGTTTTATGGTCTTTACGAAGCCCATACAACGCCGGCACGTCATTGTTCCAGGCCTGGAAGTTGTTGGCAGTCCTTTTGTTGGGCTGCATTATATTTGTCCACATCACCATATGGGCATTGAGGAAAGGCACAGAAACGAAGAAAGAAATCCCCAGTCACTGAAGAGGTCACAGAGTGTGTGACGAAAGAACTATGACTATATATATATAAACAACTATCTGGTTGTGGAACCAACCAACCAACCAGAAATTTATAAATTTGTAAATTTATAAATATTTAATAAATTAAATTGAAGTGAAAGCAACTGGTGCGTGTGTTTCTTATTGGCAACATGACCCTCCCAAAGTATAACAATATATATATATATATATATATATATATATATATATATATATATATATATATATATATATATATGTTGCATTTGTCCGGTGTATTTGGTTAATTAGTCACACATTGCAGTGATAGCTAATAACTATATTTACGCGCACATATGTATGTATGTATGTATGCATGTATGTATGTATGTATGTCAGGTCACCAGTTGGTGCTACTGGTAACATGTATCCCAGTACAACCTGTCTCATGGTCGGGTCGTTGGCGACTAAACTGGCAACCCCACCAAGGTTTCTTGGTGAGGAGGGTGACTTTGGACATCCTACAGGACTAAAAACAAAACCTGTCAAAGGGCAAAGGAGCTCTTAAGAGTCAATGGCCATCCAAAATCACCGGGAGTGATGACCCCTTAGCCTTTGTCAAGGCAGAATTCTAGGAGAAGGAAAACTCTGATATAACACCTGCAACCCTGATGCTATCCAATGATGTTGACTTGTTCTTCTTTTTGGTAAATATCATCTTGGTTAAGAGAGTGGGACTGGCTTTGTGCAGTGCCTTTGCTCACTATAAAACCTTCACGGCACAGGCATTGCTTTATATCTGGAGATCTCTCTGCACTTGTCACATAGTACCATGAGCCCAGCACTATGTGTCAATAATTGTCACAAGTGTAGTGTTTGTACCAGAGTTTTCAAGTCGCTGGCTGGACTAAAAAGTCACACTCGTTCAGCGCATCGGTAAGGGTTCTCCTACATGGATATAAAGTAGTGGCCGTACTCGAAAACGAGTTGGCAGCCACCATGTATATATGTATGTATGCTGGACTCAAAAGTCATCTTCGCAGTCATAAAGTAAGACCAGTGGTTGACTAACAGGCTGCTGTTGGAGATGCTACTCATCATGCTTGCCAAGCATGTGGTAGAGAATGTAAATCAGCAGGAGGGCTCAAACGACATGCAAAAGTACATGAACTCCAACCACAGCCGGCTATTCCCAGTGAATGTTTTGGTTGGCAACTCTGTGCAAGGCATTTTAGATCTTTGGCTGGGCTAAATAGCCACAATCGATCGCAGCACTGTTAGTTGCTATCGTGTGTGTGTGTGTGTGTGTATGGATATGTTTATGTGTGTGCGTGTGTATATATATATATGTATATTATTATTGTTGTTGTTGTCGTTATTATTATTGTTGTTATTATTATTATTGTTATTAATATATATGTATGTGTGTGTATATATATATATACATATGTGTGTATATATATATTTTTTTTCTCGTGCAATGGCCATACTCGATAACGAGGGGGCAGCCATCATCATGTATCTATGTATGTATGCATGTTTGTATGTATGTATGTATGTATGTATGTATGTATGTATGTATGTATGTATGTATATATGTATGTATGTATGCATGTATGTATTATTTCTTTTTTTTTTTTTACATAATAATAATAAATATCAATGGCAGGAAGCAAACACACATAAAGAAGTTGAAAAATGTTCCTAGGGAATAGGCGAATGAGAAAACCACCGATTTAATGTCTAAGTAATGGTCTATAAATCATTAGAATATTCTTGTACAGGGAATCTGATCAAGCCACATGAACGTCTATCTACACATAGCTATAAATCTATAGCTACGTTTCTATCTGTCTGTCTAGCTGTATTCTTTGCTCGACTCGTCAGGTTAAACTCTGTCAATAAGATAAGCTGTCAAAACTGTTTCAGCTTAACCGTTGGTCAAATAATACCTATAGTTATATCTACATTTTACTTTCCTTAAGTGTAAAGTATGAAGTCATATAATGGTCTTACTAGTCCTAACTAATAACATCTCCATTTATATAGAACACTGGTGGGTTATATCTATGGGACGAGTTTGGTAGAAGTAAATCCACAACAGTTAGTTCACCATACCAAGAACAAATGTTTCATCTTATTCGGATCCTCATCTCGGTCTTTTTATACGTATATATATATATATATATATATATATATATATATATATATATATATATATGTACGTATGTGTGTGTTGGTATGTGTGGGTGGGGGTGTACAAAAAAGTAAACAACACAGCTAACAACACAGTACAATGAAAACATATATTAGTCTAACGCTTGATATAGTAGGAAAAGACTCTTTACGTTTTGAACACTAGTCCTTCGTCAGAAGATAGAATGAGAAATAAAAGAGAAAATAAAAAGATAGTAGGAAAAGGAAAGAATGGTAAACATTTTTTGAGAAAAAGCACGTGTGTATTGAGTCAGCTATTTACACACACATACACACACCCGCACGCATACACACACATACACACGCACGCATACGCACACACACAAACACATGCACTCACATACACACACACACTAGGCCTGTTGAAAAGGTATTCGACATTTCGCTGGGAAAAGAAAATTACGTATTTGGTGGGGTCCGATTGCTAATTGTCCTTGAAGCAGGCTTCTTGCGTTTCCATACACTTAGCCTGCCGATCCTTCCATTATTCGTAGAAACCCCAGGAATGCTTCAGAAACGTTTTTCGGCTCTCAAAGCGAGAACCTTTTGGTTGTAACTTCATTTTTGGAAACAACCAGAAGTTAGAAGAGTAGCGTGCCTCGCAAATGAGCGAAATGTATTTTTTTTTACAAGAAACCTTAATGAATGAGCTGGATGAGAAGGGAGGGCTATGGTGTAACTGCCAGTTTTGCGAGGCCCTAAAACCTTGTCTTTTACATCGAACTGCATCACAACACGTCTTTTGTAACTGTCTTTGTGTTGAAGCGCACAGTCAGCATCATCTTCATTTTGCTCCACACCTGCCGTGACTTTGGGAGCCATAATTATGTCTGATACCTACACTGTGATGACTGAGCTTTGGTTTCCAAGTCGTACCGACGTCTTATCTCCAGTTATTGGGAAACTTAGGAACCTTGTGGGTAGTAACGGGCAATATGAACATGAGCCGAAAATAGTATATCACCTCACACGCTGGCTGCCTGACAGTTACTGTCGCATCCAGACAGCTTGACAAATACGACGCATGCGCATGAATGTATGATGTTCCACTCAGCTCATTTTTGACTCTCTAACGTCATTACTTCCCACTAGAGAAAATATTGTTGGATACGTTTTCGACAGACTTCGTATCCCCCCCCCCACACACACACACGTATAAATATATATATATATATATATATATATATATATATAGAGAGAGAGAGAGAGAGAGAGAGAGAGAGATTTATTTATTTATTTATTTATACGTGTGTGTGAATACGAAGTCTGTCGAAAATTTATCCAACTATATTTTCTCTCTATATATATAAGAGGTGCAATAGCAGTCGAAGTGTACGAAAATGTTATACCTGCATAAATACAGGCCAGGTAACCGGGATTGCACCAATGTGTTTGTATGCCTCCATATGAGATATGTGTATATTTATATACACATTGGTACAGTCTTGATTACTCTGCATTTATACAAATATAACCATCTCTCTCTCTCTCTCTCTATATATATATATATTTATATATATATGTATGTGTGTGTGTGAGTGTGTGTGTATATGTGTGTGTGTGTGTGTGTGTGTGTGTGTGTGTGTGTGTTTGGGAGGGGAAAGATGAGTCTTAAAGTTGACCCAAGATCTGGACGTCCTGCAACTGCCATCACCGAAGAAAACATTGATCTTGTTCACCACATGGTGATGGATGACAGGCAATTGACTATGAATTAAATAGTCAATACTAGTAGCATATCTCGTGAGAGAGTTGAGGATATTCTGCACAATGAACTTGGGATGACGAAGCTTTTTGCTCGGTGGGTGCCACATCTTCAGACACTGATTAAAGGCACACCAGACGGAGCACATAACGGGAATATCTGACAATGTTTGAGGCAGACCCAGCTGGTTTCTTTGAACGTTTCCAGACCCAGGATGAGTGTTGGGTTGATCACTTTGAGCCAGAAACAAAGAGACAATCTATGCACTGGAAACACCCCTCCTCACCTACTCCAAAGAAGTCCAAGGTCGTGTTATCTGCTGGG
>OZ024741.1:340844927-340869927 GCA_964016885.1 Eledone cirrhosa
GAGAGGATGGACAGACCCGACAGTTTCGATATCACCATGGGGTCAAGTGACTCGGCGCAGGTGACCGACCTGGTGGGGATATATCTCATCCATAGGCTGACGGAGGAGATCCCGGGGATCGGAGGTGGAATATTCAGAGATGACGCACTTTTCACCTTCCGTTCCCTTAACCCCAGTCAGACGGAGCGCATGAGGAAGCGCATATCGCATTTTTTTAAACAACACGGCTTATCCGTGACAATTGACACTAGCACTAAGACGGTCAAATTCCCGGACGTTACCTTGGAAATGAATACGGCCATAACCCAACGAAAACCTGCAATATGTGAACAGGCAATCGAATCACCCTAAGTCAGTCATAGAAGCCATAGTTAAAGGGGTGTCAAAACGCGTATCCACCCTGTCGTCGAACGCAGAAGTGTTTAAACAGCACGTCAAATATTATAATGAGACACTGCGCAGGGCCGGTTACAAATATATATCCCGGATAGAGTAGAGCCTAATGATATGGCGTGCAGAAATGCCAATAGTGAGGGCGCCTCCTTAGGTAGAAGAATTGACGCGGTAGCAGTAGCCAGGAACACAAATAACAACACTACTAACTTTAATGACACAGGACCGACCCGAGATAGGACTAAGGCACCCATGGGAGCCAGACCACCCGGTGTGCGGAGGCATGGGCCTGGCACGCACACTGCATACCCAGTGGTAACTGGGACCTTGGACAGGACTTTGACAAATAAGAACGGGGCACACGCCACGGAGCACGACCAGCCTAGTTCTAGTGCCACAGCACCGACAATAGCATCACATAGACCTAAGGGGAATAGACGTATAGATGACCACATAGCACGACGTAAATTTATAACTGTAGAACATAACCACGACGAACATAGCGGGCAAATAGACAGGGACAACACACGAGACGAAATTGTGGTTGGGCAGAGCACTGGACGGACACCGAGCCCTGGACACAACAACATGAATCCACGCACACGAAGGAACAGATCTAAGGCCGTTACCTGGTTCAATGCGCCTTACTCTAAACATGTACGCACCAACGTGCCAGGACTTTTCTTCCAAGCGCTGGATGAGTGCTTCCCGACGACAAATAAGTACCACACAATCTTCAAACCCCACACGGTGAAATTTTCCTTCTCCACGGCGCCGAATATGGCCGACTAAATGGCTAGAACTAACGCGGTGAAGATGGCGCACACTGGCCGTCAACCGCGGCGACAGAGTGACCATGTTTCGGAGCACGGAGAACCACCTAGGGATCTGCCTTCAAATGACAACCCGGCCCCCGAGGCGACCAGAGCGCCCGCCGAGGGCGATATGGTCCAACACCGAGAGGGAAATAGTGGCATGGGGGGGGGGGACAAATGTGTCGGCGGTGCAACACACCGAGAACCCTAAGAGGGCCATAACAGATCGGGGCCCGGACATCGGACGCACAAGAAATGACAGCAGAACTTGCAACTGTAGAGCGAGCACCCAGTGCGCCCTACAGGGAAATGCTTAATGAAAGACTTAATATACAAGTGTGTGGTTACAACCCAGAATACGCATCGAACCTATATCGGCACAACATCCACGACCTTTAAATCGCGGATGTATAATCACACGAATTCCTTCAGGGACCGTAGCAAATGGCACTCCACTAGGTTAGCGGACCTCGTGTGGGACATGAAAGACCACGGCACTCCATACGCCCTGGAATGGAGTATCGTTCGCCACGCGCGTGCATATTCGGCCGGAAGTAGAAAGTGTCGATTGTGCCTACACGAGGCCATGGAGATAGTCAGACTGAAGGATGACGCCGTCAACCTGAAGTCTGAAATTATCATGACATGCAGACACCAGAGAAGATGCACTTTTGCAGCATGGAATCCGCCGGGTGACGCAGCCAGGGTACATGGGAATGAGAACGAACAGACCCGATTGACCTAGCGGGAGTAGGGTACCTGACGACATACCATGATGACGATGTCCGACCCGTGGGGCAAGGATATGTAAACCGGGTACGCACGTGACCGGGCACGCAACATTGGAAGATACACCGCATGGGCCGGGACCGGCTGACACCGGGCCCACTGCCGCCCGGACCTGTACACTAAACGTTTAGAACAGCACACCCCAGAGACGGTGCCATGCTCCATGGCGACCGTGGCGGGCGTCACATTGAATGTGTACACTGTCAATCGTGACTATATACTCTACACCTGTTCCACTTTGGAACAGTGATTGTTAATATTGTTATATCATTGTTCTGTTACTGTTACCTGTTCTATACCCGGACACAAGTTTGCATCCCATAATACTTGTGTGTAGTATATCGCATGGACGCACGCACCTTCTCCTGCACCCCCTCCCCGTTTTTTATTTTTTATTTTACCCGTTCCTTCATTTTACCCCTTCTTTTCTTGTACCTATTTATGCAGTTACATACAGATTTTAATGTACCCTAAAATATTGTAAATTTATTTATGCATTTTATTTTATTATCATAATGTGTTTATGTTCACGAGTTTTTATGTGTGGACATGTGTGTGGGTATATGTGCGTGTGTATGTGTGTGTAGATGCGTATATATATATATATATATATATATACGTGGGTGGGTGTCGGGGTGCGTGTATGGGCATGGGTGCGTGTGTGCACGAGCTTATACGCGCCTGTATGTGCAGACGTGCATATATATACATATGTGGCGGAATGTGGGTGTACGTGTGTGTGGGTGTGTGTATATGTGTGTCTATATATGAGCATATATATATATATCTATATATGTCTATATGTGTATGTGTGAGTATGTACGTATAGCCACGTATGAGTAGGTGTGTGTGTGCGGGTGGGTAAGTGTGCGTATATATATGTGTGTGTGTGTATGTGCATATATGTGGATGCAGGTGCATGCATTTGCGGGCCTCTATATGTGTGTATATGTATTTGTGCATACAAGTATGTGTTTATGTGCATCTCATAGGAATGTGTGCGGATGATTATATATGGACTATATATGTTTTTTTTATTATTAATATTATTCTTGTATTATTTTATCACATATCCTCTATATATATATCCGTATATATCCGTATATGTATGTATGAGTCCGTGTACGCGCGCGTGTGTGTGTGTATATATATATATGCGTATATATATATATGTGTGTATATATGTATAATAGGGGGAGATATATATATGTATATATATATATATCATATTGTATATTATATTACATTGTATATTTTTTTTATATTACGATAATTTACCGTTTTTATTGCATAATGTATTTTTAACTGTTCACTTACAGGTATGTTTATATATGTATATGTGGTGGCACTTTTGTGTGTGTAGGCAGATGTGCATGCGTGCAGGTGTATGCATGTGGCAACATGTATGCGTATGCATGTGTAGATGTATGTATATCGGCCTATGCGTGGGTATTTGTATGTATATGTGTGGATGTGCGTATGCATGTTAAGTTGTCCCTTTTCTTTTGTGTGTATATATGTATATATATATATATATAAATATATATATATATATATATATATATATAAGTGTGTGTGTGTATGTACGTGTGTAGGTAATGTTTATGTACGTATGTGTATTTGTATGTATGTGTGGACATGTGAGTATACATTTGTGTATATATGTGTGTGTATGTATGTATGTGTGCGTATATATATATATATATATATATATATATGTGTGTATACACATGTGTGTATATATGTATGTATGTGTATGTATGTGTGTATGTTTATATGTGTGTGTATGAGTGTTTATATATATAGATATATAGATATATTTAAATGTATAGAAGGTTGGGCGTATGTGTGTGTGCGCGCGTATGTATGTATATATGTGTACGTTTGAATAGGATATGCTTATCCTAATTGATACTGAGAGCGAAGTAAACAACCTTCTGAAGGTTTGTGGCGATATGTATCAACAAGTGGGTGTGACTGGGTCCGTGGAAGTGAGGGAGAGAGGGTGTGTGCTTATATATACTGCGATGTATGTATGTGGGTGTGTGGGTGTGTGGGTGTCTGCGCATGTAGGCGTACGAGTGTGAATGCATCGATAGGTATGTCTGAATGTGTGTGTGTTTTTATGTATGTATTCTAGTATGTGTGGGGCTTACTCTGAGGTGTGAGCAGACGTGTGAAGTACTGAACCCAGCATGACTCCATTGAAATGTGTCGGACGGAAAATGGTTGATGAACCGTGTGGCAGCAGATACTGACCAGAACTTGTGATGACGTGGAGTAAAAACAGCCAATGGCATGACAAGAGTGGAAAGAGGGTTTTTTAGGGTGTTGTTTTGATGATAATACCCCAGTGATAAAATTTGCTCCGGACATAACACCCGTGTCTGAAAGAACCCGCAGAAGTAGAATCAGCCAGATCCATACAAGGACCATGACTCGAGCTACATGCCGGCGAAACATTTGTAACACGAAATAAACTAAATCCAGATGCAGCACTGATTTTTCGTTTTCTTTATAATATATATATATATTCGAGGGTAATCCCAAAAGTCTCCAAAGCGATGGGGACGCAGAGAAACTGTTCGTACGGCTGTTGGCAACACTGTTGTGATTGGTGCTTCCTTCAAACAAGAATGCGCGCGCTTCGCTGGGATGATCAATCTTGGCTTGGCAGTCGTTGAGAATGGAGCTCCCGTTGAACGCTACCGCCAAGTGCGAATTTCGCGCAGTTATTATATACGAGGACAATCCCCAAAGTAGGGTCTCCTTCCGAGGAAAACATGCGTAAAGATCGGCGGATCACCCTGGATGCTCTCTGCATTTTGGTTCTTGAGGTTTCCCGAAGCACCATCCACAGGATTTTAACGGAAAAGTTGCAATATCGGAAGTTGCAATACCGGAAGGGGACCTTACTTTTGGGATTGCCTTCATATATATATATATATATATATATATATATATATATATATATATATATATATATATATATATATATATATATATATACACATACATACATGTACATACGTATACATAGGCATGTAAAGATATACACACATACCTGAGATAAACATTATAATGCAAATAAGTGACAATACACACGCAATTATAAATGAATCTAAACTATAATAAAGTAAGGAGCGCGTGACTGCGAACGGTCTATAATTTTTTTATCCCATTAGTAAAATAAGTTGGATTACTTTGAATAAATAAGTGTTTCTACATTTGGCACAAGGCCAGCAATTATCCCAGTGTATTACTGGTGCTTTATTTTATCGACCCTGTAAGGATGAAAGGCAAAGTTAACCTCGGTGGGATTTGAACTCAGACCATAAAGGGACGTAACTCTTTGCTGCGAAGCATGGCGTCCGGCCCTCTACCAATACTGCCAATCCTTAATGAATGAATATTACATAATTTATCTACTAAATTTCGTGGCTGTTGATTAAATATATTTTGTTTATTTAAAGATTCACTTCTTAAAATTTCTGAAATGTCAACACTTCCGGCTGGCCATCGCTTAAATAAACATACTAATTTTTTGTCACTAATTTTCTTCTAATGCAGTTTATAATATCGTCTTTTTTAATGTATCATGGATTACGTTACTGATTACATAAGACAGTGTAACGCAGTCTTCGTTCAATTTCTATGTATTATATATTGTCAATTACGATTTTATTTGATGTATCATATCTACATGTATATATACCTGCGTATAATATCACAATATACACACTACACATGCTAGCAGAAAACCACCCGAAAGGTGGTTTTTCTGCTAGTACGTTATAATACACGATTTACTATACCTGCAATTCAAAGGACCATTCTTATCACACACTCTGCCTCACTGAATCGCCTTGAGAATTGTGTTAAGGGTACACGTGTTTGTGAAATATTTAATCAGTTACACTATAATGCAAGACATACTCTACCTGTAATTCAAAGAAACTGTCATGACACACACTGTGTCATGCGGAATCTCCCTGAGAACTACGTATATATAGTCCTGTCTGTGGAATGTTGAACCACATACACAACATGGATTCTACATGAAATTCAAAAGACCAATTTTGCCACAATTTAATGCTGAATCTCCATGATTCTGGTATGTGGAATGTGCAACTACATGCATCTTAATGTCATGAGCAGGTAGCCAGTTTTGTTGATCAAACAACTGGGCCAATGGTCGTCGGAACCGACGGAGATCCAACAACATGCCTGTGTGTGTGTCTTTCCGTGTATATATATTCAAATATTTAGAATAAATGAACCCTTGTGTAAATCTATATGCAATTATCAAACATGATTTGACAAATGAAGAAGGGGAGGTTTGTGGATATTGATCATGAATTGCGGATATTGCATCCTTTTAATAGGTCAAGCCTTGGTCTAACTATAATGAACGAGCCATGAATTAGAATTCAATGTGGTTGTTGAAGTTATGGTAGTTTTTGTCGTTCTAGTTGTTGTTGTTGTTGTTGTTGAAAGTACGTAAGTAACAACAACAACATCAAGCGCAACATCATCAGCAACAACAACCACAACAACAAAAATATCAACAGCTTCCTCAACAACAACAACAACAACTAGAACGACAAAAACTACTACTACAACAACAACCACATTGAATTCCAATTAGTCATGGCTCGTTCATTATAGTTAGACCAAGGCTTGACCTATTAAAAGGATGCAATATCTGCAATTCATGATCAATATCCACAAACCTCCCCTTCTTCATTTGTCAAATCATGTTTGATAATTGCATATAGATTTACACAAGGGTTCATTTATTCTAAATATTTGAATATATATACACGGAAAGACACACACACAGGCATGTTGTTGGATCTCATATGTATATATATATATATTTTTTTTTTATATATATAGTATAGTGAAAATTATATTTTATATATATATATATATATTGTTATATTTGGGGAGGGGCATATTGTTGTAATACTATTGCCAGAAATAATAACAGAACACACTCACTGTTTGGTTGGTTTTCGCTTCTGTATCTTTTATATATCCATAGTTAATTTATTTGGCAATCAATGTTTATCATTGATTGACCAACGGTTATATATATATATATATATATATATATATATATATAGAGAGAGAGAGAGAGAGGAGAGTCTATCAAAGTTCTTTGGTTGCACATCTGCAACATCACCAGTGGTACTATTATTTGAGTGTATGTGTTTTTGGTTTTGTATTGTATCTTTGTTCACTAGTGTGTGTTTATATATGTTTGTTGTTATTTTACTTGTGCATATATTTATTTATTTATTTAGATTAACCTTAAGTCAGTATTGTTCGTTTGGGTGTGGTTGTTGTTGTTATTCCATTCATTCTTTTCTGTTTAACTTTGATCTTCTTAGCTCTCAGTTGCTTCTCTGATTTGCCTACCTGTTGAGTCATTTCTATGTTTAGATATTATTTAAATTTCTATGTTGTCTATATTACCGTCATGTCTATGTCTGGCGTGTTCGTATAGTACTGAACCGGTTTTTTTTTTTGGGGGGGGGGGGGGGGGGGGAGTCCTTTTAATTCCCCCCAGTGTTGGTCTATTCTTTCTCCCATGCTTTGAGCTGTCTCACCTATGTATGTCGTTGTCATGTTTCTGCATGTACCCTCTGTACATCTTATGCTATAGACTACATTTCTATTTTTACAATTTATCTGGGGGTTCATTTTACATATAACACATTTCTAATTTGTACAGTGGGGTTTCTTAAAGGGGTATGTTTTGCTGATCAGGGATTTTATGGTAGTTCCTGGCTTTTCTACCACTTTAATCTTTAAATGGGTCTTTCTTAGGGCCTTTCTACATTGGTTAGCTAATTTTCCTCCAGGGTAGCATCCACGGACATGACACTCTGGTATCTCTGGTTGTCGTACCATTAAGTGGCTTTCCCTATCTTATGTTTAGTTCTATCTAAGCTATTCCATGATTTTCTCCTGTATAATGGGCAAATTCCTTTCATATCCATTTCTATGAGGGTCTTATATTTCTCCGTGGTTCCTTTGTATACTCTGATTCTGTCTCTGCCAGAGAACTGCATGCAATTGATGAAGTGTTGGGTGTGTCTTTCCATTTCAATTGGGTCGCAAATGCGGGACACATTCTTCATCACTCTTACCAAGTCTGCAATCAGAAACTTAGCACTATTGGACATTGCTGAGTTATTGAGTATCAGGAACTTGGAGGCCATGGGTTTAGCATAGTGTGAGTGGAGAATTTGATCCCCCTCGTCTATAGTGTTAATCTAGAGTTCCGTGTCTAATACTGGTAGTCTATTGTTAGGGTGTTTGGAAGGGTAGTCAACAGTTTCAGTTATACACTGGTGTATGTAGTGCTATTTTCTAAATCATGTTTATTAGTACTCTCTTGTGGGGGTGTTTTTTATTACTATATTAATATCGTCTACGTAACGAGAGTACATGACGAGGTCTACGGAGCTCTCTTCAAGGAGTTCTCTGAGTCTCCTCTCCCATAAATAGATTGGCAGCATCACCAGCTATGCTGACGCCAATGGCTGCTCCCTCATTCTGGATGTAGATCTTTTCGTTAAATTTAAACATATGGTCCTTTCGAGACAGAGACAAGAAAAAAAATAAAATAAAAAATAAATAAAAATGGCGTAGACATTACAATACAATAGGAGCCAACATAATAGTACCACTGATGATGTTGCAGATGTGCAACGAAAGAACTTTGATAGACTATATATATATATATTTATATCTGTATTTTTAACCGTTGGCCAATCAATGATAAACATTGATTGCCAAATAAATTAACTATGGAGATATAAAAGATACAGAAGCGAAAACCAACCAAACAGTGAGTGTGTTCTGTTATTATTTCTGGCAATATTATTACAACAATATGACCCTCCCCAAGTACAATAATATTTGTTTCGACACACGAATTCATATATATATATATATATTTTACATATACATACATACATATATATACATATATATATATACATATATATATAAACATGCATATATATACATATACATAAATATATATACATATATATATAAACATATATATATATATAAACATATATATATATATATATATATATATATATATATATATATATATACATATACACATATATATATATACATATATACATATATTCATTTTTTCCGTTTATATATATATGTATATGTATATGTGTATATATATATATCTGGCAGGAAGGTGTACGTTGCTGACGATAGCTAATAAGCTTGAAAC
Source organism: Eledone cirrhosa (assembly GCA_964016885.1). Classification (NCBI taxonomy): domain Eukaryota; kingdom Metazoa; phylum Mollusca; class Cephalopoda; order Octopoda; family Eledonidae; genus Eledone; species Eledone cirrhosa. The sequence continues at coordinate 340,854,201 of OZ024741.1, forward strand.
TAGTACAGCGTTCCTTTGTCAGTGTTAAACAAACGAGCAATGGTGGTTGCTAGACACTACGGCTTAATACGGGATGTTTGTTTACAAACACACCGAGCATTATAATAAATGTTCGGTGAATCCATACGTACATATATATATGTGTGCATGTATGTATATATATATACATACTACTGTACGTCTATATACATATATGTATGTACGTGTACATACTTATATATATATATATATATATATATATACATATATATATATATATACACATTTTAGTACAGCCTTAACGAAGCTTTAGTTCGCGGCCAAGCTAACGAATGCAAATTCGGTATGTAGCTTTAGCACTCGGATGGGGAAAAGTACCCCAGAGTAATAACAATACGTTTAGACAGCTTAGCAAATCAAATATAGCGATCGGCAGTCCAGCCGCATCACTAGAGCAACGAAAATACAGGACTCAGGAAAAGATTTTAGACTATATATATATATATATATATATATATATATATATATATATATATATTTTATATATATATATATATATATATATATATATATATATATATATATATATATATATATATTTATATATATATATATATATATATACACACACAGAGGGGGAGAGAGAGTCTGTGGTAGTGCGTTCAAATCACAAATATAGGCGAAAACGTTGTAAACTAAAACCAGCAGCATTGTCAAGGACGGTAAATTGGCAGTATTGGTAGGGGGTCGGACACCATGCTTTTCAGCATAGAGTTATGCTCCTTTACGATATGAGTTCAAATCCCGCCGTGGTTAACTTTGCCTTTCATCCTTACGGGGGTCGATACAATAAAGCACCAGTAATGCACTGAGGTCGATTTAATCGACTTACCCCTCCCCCCAAATTACTGGCCTTGTGCCTATATTAGAAATCATTGTCACCTCTTTTTGATGAGACCGACGAAGTGTAACTGTCTACGTCATCATAAGTTGGCTGTTAGCTTATATAGTGTTGATATACTGTATTTCAGATAACAATCAGCGTTGATTGTTATCTGCAATCGACACTACTGCATGACTGGTGCTTTATTTTATCGACCTCGTAAGGATGAAAGGCAAAGCTAACCTCGGTGGAATTTGAACTCAGAATGTAAAGAGTCATAACTCTACGCCGCTAAGCATGTTGTCCGACCCTCTACCGATACTGCCAATCCACCGCCCTATATCAAACATTAATAATTGTTTCTACCTTTGGTACAAGGCCAGCAATTACCCAGTGCATTACTGGTACTTTATTTTGTCGACCCCGTAAGGATGAAAGGCAAAGTTAACTACGGCGGGATTTGAACTCAGAATGGTAAGGGCCGTAACTCTATGCGTCAAAGCATGGCGTCCGACCCTCTACCGATACTGCCAATCCAACAAACAACCATATATATATATATATATAAATATGTGTGTGTGTGTGTATGTAGGGGGTATTTATGAGTACGTGCGCCCAAGCGTGTATGCAAGTACGTACGTATGTATGTATGTATGTATGTATGTATGTATGTATGTATGTATCCGGCTGCCTGTGCTGCTGAAATATTCCCGGTTTCTAATATATTAACAAGTTGATCTTTAACATTTAAACTTTGCGTTTTCTATTTTATTTCATATTTCTTTCCAGATTAAGCATATTAATATATTTATTTATCTATTTATTTATTTTTGCCATTTCAATTGCTGCTACTCAAATAGAGATTCAAACAGTGTGTGTGTGTGTGTGTGTGTGTGTGTGTGTGTGTGTGTGTGCGTGTGCGTGCGTGCGTGCGTGCGTGCGTGCGTGCGTGCGTGTGTGTGTGAGGTTATATTGGAGTTTACTAATATATGTCTTTGTAAAGATTATAGAAGCTCAATGCTAATCAGCATCCTTGGTCAATCTGTAACCCAAAGAGGCTGAACGAATTTTCAAACTCAATAGATTACGTTCTAGACTTTTATGGCACAAACTGCAGAGCTCACCAGTAGAGTAAAATTATGTTATAAGTCTAAATTGGTTATTTACTCTTAATTTATCATATATATATACATATATTTCTCCAAGATAATAGCTAACTGAATACACACGTGCTTTTTCTCAAAGATATTCTTCTTCTTCTTCTTCTTCTTCTTCTTCTTCTTCTTCTTCTTCTTCTTCTTCTTCTTCTTCTTCTTCTTCTTCTTCTTCTTCTTCTTCTTCTGTGATCTCTCAAGTCGGAGAAGTAGCTCTACCTAGAGTGACTCTCTGATATCCGTGTTATGCACTCTATCGAGTAACGATACTCTAGAAACCCTTCGGCGGAACCCCAATTCGTCTGCTTGTATTCGCAATCGTATTCTTTCGGTCATTACCCAAGATTCATGATAAGGGTTGGCACGAGTACCGAATTGAAGATAGCGAGTTTGACTTTTACGACTACTTCCCTTCTTCAGATTTCCGAATGCTGAAACTGGCGCATTACTGCACCAGCTCCTGCAATTCTTGCACTTACTTCATTCTCCTGAACATGGCCCCGAGATACTTGAACTTCTCTACCTGTGTCAGTGGAACTCCATTCACATGTAGAGTGTACTGTGTAGGATTCCTTGTGAGGGCGTTTTTGCAGCACTAATTTTCATTCTAGCCATGCAGTACTCGGGATCAAACCTATTGAGTGCAAATTGGAGATCACCTTTTAAATGATACCATGCCATCTGCAAATTTCAGCCAACTGATTCTACACCCGCTAGTCATGATACCACTGTATTTGATCCGGGACTGTACGTTCTTGTTTGAAATTCTGCCTTCCTCTGCCAGAAGTTGCGACCGGCAGTATCAGCAATAGAAAGACAAACGGATACATTGTTTCCTCGCTCCAATCTCATAATCGACTCCTTTCTTCTGCGAGGAAATGCGACTGACATATACGTATCAGCAATGGAAAAACTAATGGACACACTTTTTCGTTGGTCCTATCGGACAATTGACTTTTTTTTTCAATTAGGAGTTGCGACAGACATATACGTATCAGCAAGGGAAAAACTAATTGAAATATTGTTTTCTTCGTCTGATGTGATGATCGGTTCCTTTCTTTTGTTAGGAGTTGTGACCGGCAGATACTATCAGCAATGGAAAGACCACAGAAAATATTGTTTCCTTGGTTCAATCTAACAATCGGTTCCTTTGTATTCATTTTTTTAAAAATCATATTGTGCTCATTTCTCACCTTAGACTCCTACAGTCAACTACACCTCATAGATGTGCGTGAAGGTAAATACGATATGATTATGTATAAGAATCATATGTCTCGCTATGAATGTTTTAGTCTGTAATCATGTCACACAAGATTTACATATGTTTATTATACATATGTTTATTATACATATGTATATATCTTGTATATGCTTTCATATTTACCTTTACTATGAAGCACGCTATATTAATGCTACTACTTAATACACTTAGCTGCTGTTGTTGACATGCAACTGATCTAGAGCAGGTTTTTCAAACTGCGAAGTCCAACCCATTTGTTGTGACGTTAAGAAAAAGATTACAAAGATTTTACTAGCCCCCACTAACACACACACATTCAACCCCCTCCCCACCACCAGTAATACTAACACCCTCTCTACCACACACACACACTCATATCCAAACACGCACACACTCACCAGTATACTACACTCCCTCCTTCGTCCCCAACACCCTTTCTCTCCCTCTCTCTTTCCCCGCTCCACCAACACCCCTCACACACATCCCACTAACACCTTCACTAATATACACACCATCCCGCCACACCACCACCTTCTCCCTCCACCTTTCACACCTTCTCATCCTCTCTCCTATCCACCGTACCTCCGCACACACAGACACACAGTCTACACCACATACAGACCCTCTCTTTACCTGTCATCCTCCTTTACTGCTATCTCTTCACCCTGCCTTGACTCTCTGACCACTTCCTGTTGCGCGCGCACCCCACATCTCTCCACTTCCGCACTACCACACCAGGATTTCACACCACCGGTCATTGTTCCAGCTATCCATTCTACGACACACGAAATCTCCAACATCTTGTCTCACACTCCATGGAAATATCTTAGGAACATCCACACGAACAAACACTTACATTATTTTCGAACCACGCCCCCTACATCCACACCACATATAAACACAAACACACACGTGCGTATCCCCACATACATACACTCATTCTCCGGACTCCACACGCCCTCCCCCGCCCCCATCCCTCTCCATCCACACGCACACACTGACTTACACACATAGGACCCACATTAGGTGAAAAACTGCGTTTTTTTCAGCTTTTTAGGGTTGTTTGAGGCGTTACGTCAGACCGATTTCCTTGAAATTGTAACTATGTATTAGTCAGTCTCTTCTTCATACCGTGAGCAAAGAAAATCCAACTTTTTATGGCCTCGGGCCCGCATTAGGTGAAAACTTCATTTTTTCAGCTTTTTAGGGGTTCTTTGAGGCGTTATCAGACCGATTTTCCCGATATTTCAAGGCACATTATGCACATAAAAAAATTCATTTTCTTGATCCCCTAGGGCCCACATTAGGTAAAAACCTGCATTTTTTTCTGCTTCATCGAGTAAAATCTTAAAGATTATCCAGCCATCAGAGTATTCGGTCAATTTCTACGGGCTATTAGAACTACTAGGTAAATCTTCTGTGGCTGTGGATCGCGGATAAAATAGCTATCATTTATTTATCTATTGTTTCTTTATAGGAACATTTTAAACTTATAGCCTCGTTTAATTGATTTTTTATGTGGTTGATTATGCTGATTGGGAGAAGAAATACTGTATATATTTTATCAAATGATTCTATGGACTTACTTTCTTATATATATATATATATATATATATATATATATATATATATATATATATATATATATATAAGAAAGTATATGTATATATATAAGAAAGTATATATATATATATATATATGCAGTATACAAAAATACACACTTGTGTATGTGCTAGATATATTAGTAAAATGGAAAGTTTTGTTAACATTCTCCTCCCTCTCACCTTCCCCTCTTTTTCCCTCGCCCTGTCTCATTCTCCTCCCTCTCTCTCCCTCTCTCTAAGTGGCTACTACTAAGGACTCTGCATAGTCGTCAGATATCTCTCTAACAGCAGGCATTCACTGAACAATAAACGCTGACCTTGTGAACTTTCTTCTCCAGTGAGAACTTGAGAACACAGTCTCTTTCAATAGCATAAAGACAGAAAGTTCAAACAATAAATGTCTACGCTATATACGTCAACACCACAATGAACACACTCAAAGTTGTTAATACTGTTAGGTATCACTATCTGTGATAACAAAGGCAACAAAAGAAATAATACGTAATTGTTTTTGTGTCGTGTATGTATGAACCCGTAATTCCTGCTAGAGTCCTAGGGACCCCATATAAACAAACGGCGTTTCTAGGGCATTTTAACCTGGTGGAACCCATCTCCAGGTCTGAGCACAACATATTTCTTCCATAGAAGGATAGAGAGTGAAAGAAAAGAAGTGGCAGACATAGAGGAAGAATCGATCCTAGTACTAGGCTGGTCCTTTTTCATCGACCTCGAATAGATAAAAGGCAAATAGCTACACAAATACGATAAAAAGTAGCTTGGTTTGATTTCCTCCTCTATGTTGCCTCAGACATGTTTCTCTTAAAAATCTAATATTTGTCAGTGCTGGGGCTCCAGTTCCCTCGGTAACGTCTTTTCATGGGAGATATATCCTGATGAAAATGTTCACCATTCCCATTGCCTGCAGTACCCAGATTTTCAGAAAAATGTCCAAGTGAGTGTCCACCTTTACTGGTTTCAATATCTTGACAGGAAATTTTGCCATATAGCTTTCTCAATTTAATTCAACTCTCCTTCCAATCTCGTACCTCTTAACAATTCTCAGATCCAACGACCTACGAAAATACCTTCTTTAATCTTGGTATTATTAATCTGGAAGAAAATTATTTCTCAAATATCTTAATCCAATTTACACTTTCTCCATTGCCTTAAACATTAAACAAAGTTTAAGTCGCAACTCAATGTTAAAAGAAGAAAGAATATTTACTCGCCATCAACAAGTGAACGACTCAAACTAGTTTTCTTGTCTGGAATAAGTGAGTTACATTTGAGCCAATTCTTTTGGGCACAGGGACATTCCTTGATCTAACTGCAATCATAGCAAAGGTGCAATGACTTTCAGATCTCCAGAGATATTTCACATAATTTTAATACTGCACCTTTTCTAAAATTAACCCCTGTTGTCATATGACTCGTGTTTGCAACTCGTGCAATAGGTAGAGAATGGGATTTATATGTCATGAATAATTACTTTTAAACTGACTTCTGAAGAATCCATGAACAATCACTATTCATCCACCTTATGTTAATGATTAAGATCCCCGTCCCGTAACCGGAGTAACGTCTTTACAAAGCCCGAATAATCGTCACTCATTCACCTAATGTTCATTCACCAAAAGACCCCATTACTGAAATAGCGTTTTTACAAAACACAGGCAATCAATCACGACCCATCCACTTTATATCTATGGGCAAAAGCTCCAATGACTAAAGTAAGGCCTTTACAAAGTACAAGTCTTTGAATTCACAATGACCGCTGCAGAAAACACAAACTTTAGTATCATGTTCCAGTAGATCCTAGCCCATTAATCTTGGACCTAAAAGTTTTGCCTACCCTCTAAGATAAATTCAAATTACGATTTAGATATTACAAATCTGCGTGTGGCCGTAAATGAGGTTCTTTGGAGGATCATTTAGCCAGAAATATCATCATGCTTGGGTGGAATTGGTTTTGGAAGTTGAGGGCTGTGGGGAAGTAGTCTCATTATCGGGTGTTCAATTTAGTTGTTTGTTGTTCTTTTCTCCCTCTCTATATTTCCACCCCTGCCTATATTTTCCCGCTCCCTATATATCCTCTCCTTTCTATATTCCCTTCTCTCTATATTTCCACCCATATTTCCACTCTCTCGCTAAATGTACGCCCCTCCCCACACTTACCCGCCCTATATTTCCACCCTCTCTATATTTCTACCATTCACTATATATTTTCCCCTCCCTATATATCCACCCAACACTATATTTCTAGCCCTCCCTATATTCTCTCCCCTCCTTGTATTTCTAAGGTGGCGGATTAGCCGAGTCGTTAGGGCGTCAGGGTAAATACCTTGATATTTGTTCCGGTTCATTGTGCTCTGATTTCAAATCCTGCCACATATTTTCATTTCATCCTTTCGAAGTCGATAAATAAAGTACCAATTCAGTACTACTGTCATTCGTCTTCTATCTTTCTTTATCGATTTCTCTATCTCCCTCGCTCCCTTTCTATCCTTCTCTGGAATAAACCACTTATATTCAAATCACTTCATCGTGTCTCAGGGCGGAGCTTCTACGACTCCATCAGGTGTTAAGGGTTCTTTCTTTCCCTTATATTTTACTGCACAGTTGACTGATTGTCTCATATATATATATATATATATATATATATATATATATATATATATATATATATATATATATATATATATATATATATATATATATATATATATATATATATATATATAAATTAATAAAGTAATGAATAAACAAAGAAACAGTTCCTTATATTAAAAAAATTCATCATTTTACGATCGTTTCTAGGATATATATGTGTTAGTGTTGGTATGCATATTCTATAGATCTATGTAAAATATTTATACAAACTATCAGAGGGAATATACATACCTACACATATATATGCTGTCTTCAGAAATAATGAGATTATTTCTGAAGACAGCATATATATGTGTAGGTATGTATATTCCCTCTGATAGTTTGTATAAATATTTTACATAGATCTATAGAATATGCATACCAACACTAACACATATATATCCTAGAAACGATCGTAAAATGATGAATTTTTTTAATATAAGGAACTGTTTCTTTGTTTATTCATTACTTTATTAATTTATCTTGACTCTGTTTTCCGTTAATTTTCACCGAAAATAATTTTGGAATGCATCTTCTCTTTTCATGATATCCGGATTACATTGAGTTCTTCATACGGATTGGACACTACCGTAAATTTTTGGTAGATTTATCTACATATATATATATATATATATATTTATGTATGTATATATATATATATATATATATATATATATATATATATATATATATATATATATATATATATATATATATATATATATATATATATATATATAAGTAGAAGGGATATCCAATTTGTTGGTAATTCAACAATAAATGTTTGTAACTGATTCAGAGCGCTCGACAAGTTTTCTGAAGTATAATATTCAATGATATTAAATAAATGGAAACTATATTTATAAAACCATATTTATTCTATTATATATATTTCAAGGGTACCAAAATTTTGGTACGCTATCATCAGATAAAATACGAAGTGTGTTTTATAAATTTTGACATAACCAAGGAGAATATACCTTAACGGTTCAAGTTTTCCTTGAACCGTTAAGGTATATTCTCCTTGGTTATGTCGAAATTTATAAAACACACTTCGTATTTTATCTGATGATAACGTACCAAAATTTTGGTACCCTTGAAATATATATATAATAGAATAAATATGGTTTTATAAATATAGTTTCCATTTATTTAATATCATTGTATATATATATATATATATATATATATATATATATATATATATATATATATATATATATATATATATATATATATATATATATCAAAATGAAAATCCGAAGGCAAGGTAAAATTCCAATCATTTAATCACGACACATGTTTCAATAAGAGATAGATCGATTGTGAAGCCATAATCGATTATCACTGATCTCATCAGGTGAAAATGAATTGTCTTCAAATTCTTGATATGAGGGAGAAAAAATAACGATGTTCTCTCACAGAATTCATTCCCTCATATGGAGACACACCTGCCAGTCAGAGACATGGCGACTGCTATTAGCTTTAGTTGAGGTCATAAAAGTTTTCAGATTTCTATCGCTGCAAAAGACGCTGGACATCAATCAAATCTGTAGGGATACAGTCAGTCACAGTTAAAAGTGAGTGGGTACACACACACTTCACACCTACGGCTCGAGGTTAAAGAAAAATATATACATATATATACACACATCAACACAGTATTAAACCTGTAGAATTAGCGTGAGTGGGTAAACACACACTTTCACACACACCTAAGCGATGTCCGAGAAAAAACAAATATAAGAATGTACCAACACAGCACTCACCGAAAGTTAGTTCACAAAGCAACAGAAGCTATGTCGGTCAAATCTCAATTTGACGATGTAAATTGGAAATATTGGGTTAACCAACGCTACACACACACACACACACACACACACACGCGCGCGCGCGCGCGCACGCACGCACGCACGCACGCACGCACGCATGCACGCACGCACGCGCGAGTAACTTCAGTTCAGTGTTCTGCTATACGTGTATAGATCGAATTGTAACATCCATATCTTCAAGTGTGTGTTATGGTATATACACATCCGAATCGTCCAAAAAATGGGGGGGGCGGCGGGTATGTCCGGGTATATACACATCCATGTGAAGAGCAAGCAATCAGCTCATATCGAACTCCTTGTGTACAGCTGTCCCGTTGAGAATCCGTGTCACCAAATCCGTGCGTGCAAGCAACTGCAATGTGGGCCGGCAAAGGGCTCCGTGTAGGGTTGGGTATTGGGGAAATGCGTCCGCAAGTTCGATTTCCCGTCACATGGGCCAATGAGCTTTTAAGATAGTTGTTTGAGTGGTGGACGTGTGTTATCCAACACAGAAGGTGAAGTAAGAAAACACAGGATAGTAAAATCTAAAGTATGTGTGTAGGCCCATTAATGGTGTGTCAGTATTATTGTTCAATCCGTAACAGTGAGTCCTCCATGGTTAGATGATCACGCATCGAAACCTGGTGTAGTGTTCAGTCGGTAGGAACGTGACAGTCGTAAATGTGGGAGCTCAATGTCTATATGAAACGGGTACTGTGTGTAGAGCTATGTATAGAGAGCGTAATCGGTCCTAACTAAGTGTGTAATCAATCTAACTATTTACTAGCTAGGTATTCTAAAAGAGAGCACTCAGCTGTGAGAACTCCGTGGAAACAGGCTGAGTATCGTTTGCAAGTGCGCAAACAATCTTAGCCGTCTAACTACCTAAGTGGGTGACTGTCCGTTTATTGAGAGAACTCTATGGCTAAAGTAGAGAGGGAGGAGTTACTGGTAGTTTACCTTCCAAAAATCCTGCGGAAGGTTTTCGAGGTTCTGTGTTGACAGTTGTTAAAAAATCTGATCTTCTATTAATTAATATGAGGCCGCCTCTAATAATATTTCAGCTATACATAAATTGCAGACGCCAGTGCTGCCGTTATAAGGTTGGGCTGAGCAAACTATGGACCAGGATAAGGAGTGCTCTATATTCTGATGTTTAAGCTTCCAGACTAATTCCGAAAGTGCCGTGCTATTTTTTTTTATCTAATCTATTAAAGGTATGGCGGTGATTTTACCATCTACCCTTAAATTCCGTGGCAGTTGCCCCAACATACCTAAAGGTTCTATCAGGAGTGGAGACCTTACAGTCGTAGACTATGTTTTTGGTAAGGCATTTCCCAGCCATGGGGCAGGTGGCGGTGCTTTTGCAGTTACATTTTTTGCTATCGATCTGGGTAGTTCCGGATGGACCACGGTATCTTTGCGTTCGGGTCTCAGTTCCAGTCTGCTCTATGGGTAAATTCCCTGGGGTTGGGGAGACCCGACTCGCCCCACGTGTATGAGTCAGTACCTCAATAGAGCTGCCATTGTTCCTGCCATGCCTAATTCCCTCATTGGCTGTCCTAAGTCTACTATAATTCATCTTAGCTATATTCTGAGCTATGTTACTAGTTGTGGAGTAGGACAGCTTGATGGTATTTCTATTGAATATTTTATATCTGTGCGATCTAGGGAAGCATTTGTCTAAGGCCCTAAAGAAAAGCTTAGCTACACTAGTGGTCAGGCCAGTGGAGTAAGGGAGATTATACCACAGGACTTTTCTGGTCCGATGCCTCTTGTTCCTACTAACTATATTAGAATTACCTGTCTCCCTAGTAGTTACTGGTCTATTGTAACTGGAAATTACCTGTGGGTCGATGGTGTCCAGGGGTGTCACGATTGTGTTCGGAATCGTCCCAAGTCTCCAGGGCGGTGTACTTCCCGTGCGGCTATTGGGGTTACCCTCGATAGCTGGGGTTGTATCCACTATGCGTCTGCTACACCTGTCCCTATTCCCCCTACTCGACCCTCGTTCCATACTGCGTTCAACGGTAGTTTCATCGGTTCCACAATTAAGGTTACCATTAGAGTTTCCGCTGGCGTTACGTTGCTCATACCCAGTGTTAGTACCTGGGTGGCTGTTTCTATTAGTACCAACATCACTGGGACTAGGCGGCAGTACAACATGAAGACTATATGAATCTTCCTCCGTATCCCGCCTGCTGTTAACTAGAGTGTCACTATTTAGGCCTAAGCTATCGCGGGAAATGTTACTTTTACTATTTAATGGACGTTTGAATGAGATTCCCTCGCTATGCCCTGCGCGTTCCAGGGCGCTATTATAGTAATTCGAGATCTTATTAAAGATATCTACATTGGAAGATAGTCCTGAAATTCTACTAGAGACGGTTAGTGACTATTCTAGGGTGGTTCGATTTTGCGTTGACATAGTTTAGATTCTCGTTGGGTTTGTGGTAAGGTTGGAAGAGTCCTGAATTGAGGTTAAGTGTAACATCTAGAAAATTAACTATTTTTAAATTCTCTTCAAATACTATACTTAGGTCTATGCTCTTGAAGAATTTGCTAAGTTTTTTCCTCACCCTCTCTACCATACTATTATTATGGAACGACACAGTAAACAAGACGTCGTCACGGTAAGCGCCGCCTCCCAGGTGGGGCATTTCCGCTTCGAGACAGTCAAGGAGGTAAAGGCCCACCAGATCCGTCACCTGGGCCGAGTCCGTGGATCCCATGGTGATGTCGAAATTGTCTAGCCAATCCCTCCTAGTCCACAGGTCACCGTTGAAATCAATTAAGGTTTTCCTAGCTAGGAGAATAATGCTAATTTCCTCGGATGTAAGGTCGGTGTGTAAGCTAGCAAAGTTAAGGGCCCTACCTAGAAGAGTTGGAGAGATTGAAGAGTAGTAATTAGAGATATCGAACTGTATAAACTTAGTGCTATTCTTATTCTGCGATTTCTCAAACCAGTTAACTAACTCACTAGTTCCTGACCACAACTTGAGCTTCGATCTCCTAACTAGAGTGGGGATTATTTTATCAAGGATGTTTTTACTTACGATTCCTATGTCCGACTTCGAAGGGGCTATCAGCCTGACAGGTCTTAATGATTCAAAATTCAATTTGTGGTCCTTCAGCAAAATCCTCGGGGTTCTAGGATGGAAGGGTTCGGTTTTATCCTCAATACCCAGTTTAATCATGACGCTATTGGCCTCCGTGTTAATTAAATCCAGGTTGGCCCGTGTAGTTTTTCTGTAGCTTTTCCTAAGTTCTCTGGTTATCAAATCATCATAAGTTACTCTATCCATATCGTACAGGTTGTTAGTCTTGTCTGCGTGCACTAAAATGCCGGTCGAGTTCTTCAATTTTACTAGATCACCATTCAGTCGTCTCAGGTAACTTTTTCTCCTGAGTGGGTTTTTCCTAAACTTAAGGTTGGACACTATGTTAGATATTTCAGTCTCGAATTCCTCCAAGTATTTATTGTGTGGTGGATTTCTTCTGGATTTGAATATTTCCTCGATGCCGCGCGTTCCCTCCCTGGGGTAGTTTGTTGGTGTTCCTCCGTCGAAGTGGAAGGCCTCCCAACGCATTCTACGGACAAATGAATCCGATTTACCTATGGCCAACCTTGTGAATTCTTTTATGTCGGGCAAAGGGATGTCCTTAAGTGAAGAGTTCACCGAGAATTTCTCCATCATATTCCTTGCTTAATAGCATTAAGTGCTCAACAAAAATAGGAGCTTTAAGTTGTTATATAGTAAGGTGCATTATTGGTTGTGTAAAATGGTCCAATAACTTTATGTTAGCAATATTAAGTTCTCCACGCTTTTGTATATCTCCAATTCCATTCGAGGGAACAGCTAGATGATGTAAAACGGAGTATAAGTATCAAAATGAAAATCCGAAGGCAAGGTAAAATTCCTATCATTTAATCACGACACATGTTTCAATAAGAGATAGATCGATTGTGAAGCCATAATCGATTATTACTGATCTCATCAGGTGAAAATGAATTGTCTTCAAATTCTTGATATGAGGGAGAAAAAATAACGATGTTCTCTCACAGAATTCATTCCCTCATATGGAGACACACCTGCCAGTCAGAGACATGGCGACTGCTATTAGCTTTAGTTGAGGTCATAAAAGTTTTCAGATTTCTATCGCTGCAAAAGACGCTGGACATCAATCAAATCTGTAGGGATACAGTCAGTCACAGTTAAAAGTGAGTGGGTACACACACACTTCACACCTACGGCTCGAGGTTAAAGAAAAATATATACATATATATACACACATCAACACAGTATTAAACCTGTAGAATTAGCGTGAGTGGGTAAACACACACTTTCACACACACCTAAGCGATGTCCGAGAAAAAACAAATATAAGAATGTACCAACACAGCACTCACCGAAAGTTAGTTCACAAAGCAACAGAAGCTATGTCGGTCAAATCTCAATTTGACGATATAAATTGGAAATATTGGGTTAACCAACGCTACACACACACACACACACACACACACACACACACACACACACACACACACACACACACACACACACACACACACACACACACACACACACACACACACACACACACACACACACACACGCGCACACACGCGCACACACACAAACACCAACACCAATACGTGCGCACGCACGCACGTATTGGTGTTGATGTTGTAGTAGTGGTGTTGGTGTTTTAGTAGTGGTGTTGGTGTTGTAGTAGTGGTGTTGTTGTAGTAGTGGTGTTGGTGTTGTAGTAGTTGTGTTGGTGTTGTAGTAGTGGTGTTGTACTAGTTGTGTTGGTGTTGTAGTAGTGGTGTTGGTGTTTTAGTAGTGGTGTTGGTGTTGTAGTGGTGGTGTGTAGTGGTGGTGTTGGTGTTGTAGTAGTGGTGTTAGTGTTGTAGTGGTGGTGTTGGTGTTGTAGTGGTTGTGTTGATGTTGTAGTAGTGGTGTTAGTGTTGTAGTGGTGGTGTTGGTGTTGTAGTGGTGTGTGTTGATGTTGTAGTGGTGGTGTTGATGTTGTAGTAGCGGTGTTGGTGTTGTAGTAGTGGTGTTGGTGTTGTAGTGGTGGTGTGTAGTGGTGGTGTTGGTGTTGTAGTAGTGGTGTTAGTGTTGTAGTGGTGGTGTTGGTGTTGTAGTGGTGGTCTTGGTGTTGTAGTAGTGGTGTTAGTGTTGTAGTGGTGGTGTTGGTGTTGTAGTGATTGTGGTGGGGGTGGCGTTGGTTGTGGTGTCGGTATGGCGGCGTTGGTGATGGTAATGTTGTGTGTGTGAAGGAGGTTGGTAACAATAAAAGGAAACAGTTAAGTAGATAATGTGGCCCTCTTCAACACTCCAACTCCTACCATCACCACCACCTCCTCAATTACTCCAACTAGAAACTCACACACACATGCACCTACATACACCGACATACAGACACACATACGAGCACACACGCATACTTACACCAACTTGCACACACACAAGCACACACACTCACACGCACGCACACATGCAGAAGCACCAGAGGCTCACGTGTCCGTCTCAGTCAATTAGGTATACACACACGCATCAGCTTATAAACATAGCCACTCATACACACTGGCATATAAACACACATATATGCACGCATGTGCGCCAGCTTAGAAACATACCTACACACACACATATACACACACGCACCAATATTTAAACACATATACAAACACACCAGTTTATAAACACATACACACACACATTCCAGCTTATAAACATTCACGCATGCACACATACGCATACACAAACATACAGACATCTCAATACACACACCTCAATACTGATATACACACACTACATCTCAACACATGCACACATCTCAACACACATGCACACATCTCAACACACATGCACACATCTGAATACACACGCACACACACACCTTTTATCACAAACCTCTCAATAAACACACACATACTCATACCGCTCAACAAACACACACATCTCTCAACAAACACACATACAGACGCACACACATACGCACACACACATCTCAACATACGTATCAATATACATCCATAGATATTCAGGAGACAGTGAAAATATATCGAAACAAAGTCCCATCAGTGACAAATTAAGGTGATGAAAAGGGGCTGACAGATCTAGTGACCCCTACAATATTCTAAGGACCCCCAAACATATAAAGTTCCACCAGTAACAGATTAAGGTAAAGAAACGGGGCGGACAGATCTTGTGACTCCTACAATATTCTAAGGACCCCCAACATATATAGTCCTATCAGTGACAGATTAGGGTGAGGAAAAGGGGTTAAGGGATCTAGTGGCCCCTATAATATAAGCATAAGCAACATTTTTCCAGTAGTGGGCCGCATAGGATGTGGTTCATCATAAGATGAGCCGTACAACTAAAAATCTAGAA
>OZ024741.1:340877427-340887427 GCA_964016885.1 Eledone cirrhosa
GTTGAAGTCATGCTGTACACCCTCGATGTTATTAATTCTAAATGTTTCCTACTATGGTCTTTGCTGACATTTTTATTGTATTTTTAAAGTATATCAAACTTCAAAATGTAAAATCTTAAGGAACTGTTTCCATCATGTAAACTCATAAAATACACCTGAATTTTTCTAAGAATACAAAACAATTGTATTTTGTAATTTACCTACAAAACTTATTTTTATTCACCCTACTGTAAATAAAAGCTGTAAATGCAAAACAATGACAGTAAAACGTCAATGATGAAAATGGCAACGGTGAATAGTACCCAACCCCTCACCATGTGTTGTAGACATTGTATTTTGCTTGTACTGCTGTAGAACTACTAGGAGAAAATCACCTGAGAGGTTTAGGGGCGTATCATTTTTGGCTGTGTGAGGAAGGTGAAAGGTGGATGCGATCAACCATTTGTTTCGTTACTTCAAATGGAGTTGAAGTAAAGAACATTTGCTGCCAGGGATAGTCGGCATAAAACTCACAGGAATTCGACTAATGCCGACCACTTTACAGTGTGTACTGGATGCATGTTATCGAGTCACCAGCACTAATGAGGTTGCAATGTCCTTGATGTTAAGGAAGAACCCTCTTTATCATTATTTAGCATGGATTCACAGCTTGATGCCCTTCCTAACAATATCAATCATTTTACAGATTGTACTAGGTGCATTTTATCGTGACATCAACACTAGGATGATTGTCATGTCTTTTACCTGACTGAAGAGTCCTCTCTACCCTGATCAAATATCAGATATACATAAATGGACTATTTTTCATTTTCCACCAAAACCTTTGTATGTTTATAAGCTCCCTGGTTACTCATTCCTTCGTAAATCAGCACGCTTCCCCGAAATTGTGTCTATACATGTTCATCACAGAGGCTATTTATAAACAAACTGTATATTTATAGAAAACAAAAACAAAAAAAAAACAAACAATATTATTGTGTGCTGCATTGTTCTGTCTTCGGACGATAATATGGATATAGAGAGGTTGAAGGCTGATTCAATACTAAGTTTGTGAGAAGGAAACTGGGGATATTTTGAGTTTCAGTGAAGTTGTTAGAGATATCAGTATATGTAGATACTAATTGGTGTTGACACTTCAGAATGAATGACAAACATTTCGACTTCGATGCTAGGAACGCTGGAATATGAGAACCAGGAGGAATATTTTTTGGTGTTTTTAAACATTAAAATCACTGAGGATGATCATTTCACGAAGAGTTGGTACAGGAAAGGAAGTTAATTTAGGTACTAGCAAAGGGTATTGCCAGATAGGTAAGGGGAGTTGCCAAATAGCTAATGGGGTAGAATTTGTTCAGTGGATCGGGGTCAAAAAGAGGGAAGGGATAGAGACAGCAGGTGAATTTAGAGAAATGGGAGAGAAGAGACTTCGAGTCAGAGTAATTGGAAACCTTTGTTGGGAAATTCTAGGTGTGAGAAGGTAATAAGTAGAGGAGAGAATTGTTTCTATGTAAATACAGAAACATCTCGGCGTGGAGTTGGAATATAGAGTTATAGATTTGTCAGAATCGTCAGGATGTCAGATAGATTACTTTGAAGTATTCGTTCAGACACACTGCGCTCTCTCAGTTCAAATCCCGAGGTCAACTTTGCCTTTCATCCTTTCGTGGGCGATGGATATGGTACAAGTCCAGTACAGGATCGGTTATTCCCCCCCCCCTCTCTCTCTCAAATTAGCTGTGTTCAGACCTGGAGAAGAGACTGGATCCGCCAGATCTAAAGTGCCCAAGACACACCATATGTCACAGCAACGCTCTTAGTTCCAGATCCATTCATCCATACAAACATGAGGAGATATTTATGTTGTGTAATGTGCGTGTTATTGTCTCCCCATATCAAGCAGCCCCATGACCAAAGTAAATCCAGACTTGGCTATAATGTTCTTTTTAATATCATATTTCTTATTGTTTTTAATAGAGTCATGACTGGGGGTGGTAGATTGGCAGAATTGGTACAGAGAGGGATAAAATGCCATTGCAGTATTTGTTCTAGCTTCAAATCCACCAAGGTTAATTTTGTAGTTATTTTTTTATGGGGTCGATAAAATAAAGTACCAGCCAAGTACTGGGATTGATTTAATCAACTTTTCCTGTTCCCTAAATATGCTGTCCTTGTCCCTAAATTAGAAATCAATATGATAATGACTAGGGCGCCTTTGATCAATAAAAAAATATCTTGCGTTGATCCAGTTCACTAAGTAAACATGCTTTTCCAGTAGTGTGTGGTGGTTGATCCGAGTTCCTTACAACAGAGTAACGTCTTCCGAAGATCCCAAACAGATAGATGGCGTTGTAAAAGAAGTGGGGAGGGAGTAGAGAGCATAGAAGAGAAGAAAATAGTAAAAGAATAAAGCAAAGTAAGATAAAAATAAATTAAAACAAACTGAAAGAGAATTGTTGTTGGTGGTGTTTAACCACAGGTCGGCAGAGAGCCATCACAACCACAACCACCACCTCCACCATCATCATCACTATTGTCATTGTTTTGCAAGTTTGTTTCTTAAATCTCATTGTATTTTTAGAATTTATCCTTGAAGTAAGAATGTGTGGGAAATGATGAAAAGAGGTGTGTGTGTGAGAGAGAGTGTGTGTGAATATGTGTTTATACCATGTATATGTATGTATGTTATGTATGTGTACATATATATTTATATATATATATATTTAATAGAGAAATGGCTTCTAGAGGACTAGAACTGTTTCATTAGAAGGAAATCATCAGGAAAGCCCAGGGTTTTCCTGATGATTTCCTTCGAATGAAACAGTTCTAGTCCTGTAGTCATTTCTATATTAAATATTTATACTCTTCTATGTATTGAGTACCTTACTTACTGCAATTACCCCCCCCCCCCATTGAAGCCGACACACACACACACACACACACACACACACACACACACATATATATATATATATATATATATATATATATATATATATATGCTTGTGTGTGAGTGTGTATATATATGTTTCCTTAACCGACAACATCAAGGACGAACTTTATATATATATATACACACACATTCAGAGAGAGGGAATAAGAATGGACCTTCGTCTGTTTAGATGACGAATGTATCACCTTTCCAATCTGTCACCCAGTGTGTGACAAAACTGGCTCTTTGAATTACAGGTATAACTCTTTCTTTGCCAGGCCAGTGAATTGGAACAATCTTGCTTAAAGAGACAACATGGCGCCGTGAATCAAACTCACGACCATACGATCGCTAGCCGAACACCCAAAACACGCCACAACGTACTTTCACAAGAACATCCTCAATATATATTTCACCTTGTCACTGCCCTCTGCTACTGCTTATCTCTAACCTGGATTTTAACACACCTTAATATGCACCATAAAAGTTGTTGAACTGCTTTATAGTTTGTCAACAAAAAAAAAAACTTAGTATATCTGTCTGCGTATTGTTTACTACTAGGAGTGGCCGTTCAAATCTGCATATTTATTAACCGTGAAGGCACGTGGCTTAATGGTTAGGGTGTCCCGTTCACTATCGTGGGTCGTCAATACGTTTGTCCCTAAGCAAGATTCTTAATTTGCATTTCTAAATTCAAATGACCACGCTCCTTGTCACACATTGTGTCACGCTACACGTGTCTGTGAAATGCTCAGTCATTTACAATGTTATATTAGATGGACTATCTCTGTAATCCAAACAGCCAGCCAGCCACCGTGTCACATTGATTCTCCTAGAGAACTATGTTAAAGGTATACATGTCCGAGGAATACTCAGCCACTTTCAAATTAATTTCATGAACAGGCAGTTTTTCTTGGACAACATCGATGGCGAGTAGAAGAGAGCCATATACACAAGGTCAACTGTTGATCTTTCACAGAAAACATTGCCTGGGCATGTTCCTCGAAGTGGAAGTTCTAGGGGCAAAATTCATGGACGTTCACGACCGAAGAGAGTCTTTATATATATATATATATATATATATATATATATATATATATATATATATAAAGACTCCTTTCGGTCGTGAACGTCCATGAATTTTTGGCCCTAGAAGTTCCACTTCGAGGAACATGCCCAGGCAATGCAGGTTGGAGCACTCGATGAAGTACGCAGATTGGTTTGTTTACTCCGTAGTAATGTAAAATAGTCAAACATGTTAAATTTGGCTTCGTTTATTATAAATTCTCTGGTATGTATATATTTCAGTGACAGCTATTATTGGCTGTGACCTCATCAGGCAGTACGAATTAATGTAGAAAAAACAGGTAAACATGGGGTTGAAATGTGTTCCACTCAGTCAATTCATCGATATGTCCAGCTCCTGGGTGTGTTGTTAGTCATCTGAGGAACTGGAAACTTATATATATATATATATATATATATATATATATATATATATATATATATATATAAAGTGTATGACGTTCTCGTCTTTTCATAATTAACTTTACAGTTCACGTTTTATTTCGTCACCCCCCCCCCCCCTTTCCCCACTCACTCTTCAGTTGTCATTTATACCAGCTAGGATGTTGTTATGCGCACATCGCACCCTAAGGAGAAATTTGAGGATGGCCAAACCATTTATCGTACATCAGAATTTATTTAATTAAAAAAGACAATATGACAAATGAAATTGAGTCTGTCGATGTTGTTAATATGGTGGTAGGATGGTGAGGCAGTGATATGATGGTGATCGTGGTGTTAACGGATTGGTAGTGGGTGGTGGTGTCTTATGTTTTCTTTTTAGTATTATTTGCTAGGTTTCTTTTATCTACGATGAAGGTGAGGCAAGATTTGCCTTTTATACTTACGGGGTCGATAAAATAAGTACCAGTAACGCACTGGGGTCGATTTAATCGACTTTCCCCTCCCCCAAAATTGCTGGCCTTGTGCCTATATAAGAAATTATTATTTGTTGGTCTGCGAGAAGGGTTTGCGTGTACGACTTTTGTACGTGTTCTGAAATTAATGAGATTGGAGCTGTTAATGTTTAGTTAAACTTTTACATGAAAGACATCTTCTGCGAAAGAATTCATGGAGGATGACATTCCGGGAGGAAGGACTGTGTATAGTGGCTATTGCTGGGCCTGGGGAGTTGGGGACAATATGTATGATGAGAGAAGCAGAGACAAGTGTGGTAGGAATGCTTGAATTTGACATGGTGTCAGACAGCTCTGAAGAATAGACGCCATTACAGTAGCCGTAGAAATGTGAGCCTGAGACTGTAGCGTGTCTGCCAGGGCTTTCTAATTGTGTGCTTTTCATGTTTAAGGGTGATGAGCGACTGGAGTGCGGTCATATAGAGCAAGAGAAGTCGACCCAATACAGTGCCTTGTAGGATACCACTACTGACTTTAACTGGGCTTGATGCATTCCTTTTGTTTATCAGGAAAAAACTTGATCTATTGCAGTAACTTTCCAGAGATGCCAATGTTGAGTAAGTTTTTCAGTAGAATGTTGTGATCAACCCTGTCAAAGGCCTTGCTGAAATCAAGGTATATGACATCAATGTTTAAGCCCTCTCAAAGAGCTCTTAAAATGTCATCAAAGTGATGCAGGAGCTGCGTTAGGCAGTCCCTTCCATTACGGAGGAACCCACGTTGGTTGGAGTTCAGCAAATTGTTGCTTTCAAGAAAATGAGTTATTCGTGATCTCACCACCCTCTCAAATTCCATAATGATATGAAAGGTGAGTGAGATAGGATGGTAGTACACTGCAAGAGACTTGTTTTCCTTTTTGAGAACTGGGACAACAGACTGGGACAAAAAGTGTTCAGGTATATAGCCAGTGTCCAGTGAGATCCTCCACAGATTATGTCAAAATTGCTGAAAACAGAGCAGTACTGTTTTTGCAGTCTCTCACTCATTGCTTTAGCATTGTCTTGGAGAGTGCCATGTTCATCAATCAGAAGGCCAACAGTGGAGACAGTGATCTAGTGTTTTATTCACAAATGAAATATTTGTATGTAAATGTATATATATATATGTGTGTGTGTGTGTGTGTGTGTGTGTGTGTGTGTGTATGCATGTATTTGTGTATGTATGCATGTATTTGTGTATGTATGTATGTACGTTCTTCTGGTTTTATAATTTCACAAATGTTTTCCCAATAGAGAGAGAGTCGGTTTCTAACATAGACAGAAGACTCTCTCATTGGAATTTACACAACATCAACTAGATAGATTATGTATGCATACATGCTTGTGTAGATGTGGATGTTATTGTATGTGTGGATGTGTATGTTTCGAGTTCTGTGTGCATGTGTATATGCTTTGTATCTGTACATGTGTATATGCTGTTTTTAGATGCAACAATTTTGGAATGTTTTACATATTTTTACTGTTCCATTAATGGATTATACTTGTAATTTCCTAACTATTTGTGTTCTTTCTGTTCCTGTGAAGCCTAGCTTCTCAAGATTTGTATTGAGGCAGTTATTAATATACCCCAGTGCCCCAATAATCACAGGCATAAATCTGAAGGTGTAATCAGGGTGGAGTATCTGCAGATTTCTCATCAGTTCTGCATAAATATTCTCCTTTTCACTAATCTTTGATATTATATTGGCATCTGCTGGGCAGCTAATTTCCACTACTGTGCATGCTTTCTGCTCTCTGTCCCATATCATAATGTTGTGTAATATCTGGTTTGTTATCCCTGCATTTTATTGGGGTTTTTACTGGAACATTCCACCAGTACTCTTTCATATTATGTACATGGATGTCTTCCACATTGCTGTAACTTTTAATGTGTTTATTGTCGGGGCTATCTTTTCTACGGATTGCATTGTACAGTGTTTTGGTCACTACATCATGCCTCATAGGTAGATAGTAACGCCATGACATCTTTGAACAGCTGCTGATGACATGGGTGATATGTTTGATGTTAGTTCTGCAGAGTCTGCACTTGTTATCACATCTAGGTGTTTTGCCTGCATCCCTATCTCTTTTGTGAATCAGGTATTTCGTGTTAATTTCCTATTCTTGGATTGCAAAAGCGTATCCTTCAAAGGTGGAGCTAATATAGCGGCTGCTGGTCCAATATAGGCTACTTTCCTTATCTATATTACTCTCACTCTGGAGCTTCCTGGTAACATATCCATGCATGATTTTTTGCTGATAAGCATGCAGTTTTTCATCCATGGATTCACTGGGATACTGCTGAGCAACTTCCCTGGGTGTGAGTTTTTGATTATCACACAGGGAATATCTCTCGAGGAGATCCTTCCCAACTTTCATGATCTTATCTGTTTCATGCAGATAGACTTGCTCGAGAGACGGGCTCCTACGCTCCGAGGTTCGTAGATGTTGTCGGAGGGATATGATGCGACATTCAAATGCTGTCTGGACTGATGTTAGGCCTCTGCCTCCCTGCTTACGTTTCAAGTGTGTATGCATGTGTGCATGTATGTATGTATATATGTATGCATAATCAACTTAAACAATGTGAAGTTTTGTATGAAAATTAAATTTCGTCGATATACCTGCTTTTGAATAGAAAGACAACAAAAATCGGAAAATAGAACGCCAACTGACGCTCAAATCGTTTATCGTTGTCGATTGAATTAGTTTGTTTACACGTGCTCTTTCCTATTATATATACACACACTTTCTTATTACATACACTCTCTTTCATATTATGTATATTCATTTTTTCCTGTTATATATGCACACATTTTTCCTATTATATACATTGTTTCCTATTACTTATTCACTCATTCCAATTATTTACACCCTCTGTCCTATTATATACCCCCTCAGTCCTATTATATACACCCTCTGTCCTATTGTATACATACTTAAAAATGTATATAGTTTAATAAATTAACTCTTCTCGTCATAATCCTTCGTATTTAAAAGTGTGAATGGTTACTTAGCCTAAATAGAACTGCCACTTTCCCTGTTGTCTTTTCTACTCTCAGCTGTTTTCCTTTTTCTTCTCTTTCCCAAACTTACTCTTTTCTTTCTTTCTATCTTTTGATGAAGGACTGGTGTCCGAAACATTAAGACTATTTTCTAACTTTATCAAATGTTAAACCAATATACCATTATTGCAATTCTTTTGTGTTGACTTCTCTTACACACACACACATTTATATATATATATTTATATTTATATACGCATACACACACATACGCACACACACACACATACAAGCACACAAACACAAACACACACACACACACACATATATATATATTTGTGTGTGTGTATGTCCGTCTGTGTGTTCAACAGCAGATTTAGTGTGTTGTGGGACGGCATAAGATAAGGTACCAAACGGAGTGGGGTGTTTATTATTATTATTTGGTGTGTGGGAGCGCTAGTTGAATGTTGGGTAACTATGAAGCGGGTATGCAAACTATGGACATTGTCTCAGTTTGTGGTGTATATAAAAGCCACCCTTATCAACCACCCACCCCTTTCAATTGAGTGCACAGAGAAATAATAGCTGCCATTGTTTTACTTTAACAAGAAAATATTCTTTGAATTCGCCTGGGATTTGTTCTCTAATTTGTTCTTTTTTCAAATATTTTGTTGCATTTTTGGTTCTTTTTGTTTGTTTGTTTGTTATATTTGTATGTCTTTTAGGCTAGATATCTATATTACTCATATTATAGTACTCATATTATAGTATTACTCACAACTATAGTACTACGACCCAACCATATTACTCATATTACGATACAACTATAGTACTACGACCCAACCATATTACACATATTATGACACAACTATATTACTACGACACAACCATATTACTCATATTACGATACAACTATAGTACTACGACCCAACCATATTACACATATTATGACACAACTATATTACTACGACACAACCATATTACTCATATTACGATACAACTATAGTACTACGACCCAACCATATTACACATATTATGACACAACTATATTACTACGACACAACCATATTACTCATATTACGATACAACTATAGTACTACGACCCAACCATATTACAAATATTATGACACAACTATATTACTACGACACAACCATATTACTCATATTACGATACAACTATATTACTACGACACAACCATATTACACATATTATGACACAACTATATTACTACGACACAACCATATTACACATATTATGACACAACTATATTACTACGACACAACCATATTACACATATTATGACACAACTATATTACTACGACACAACCATATTACTCATATTACGACACAACTATATTACTACGACCCAACTATATTACACATATTATGAGACAACTATATTACTACGATACAACCATATTACTCATATTACGACACAACTATATTACTCATATTACGACGCAACTATATTTCTAAGACATTATTGGTTTTTCATTTGGTATATATATAATAATGCAGCTAATTACAACAATAGTTGATAACTATAAATAATAGTTGAATACATCGGGTAAAGTACACCTGGAGAATAGAAAATATGAATAGAGACGCCTGCGGGATTTCAAACCACGCATCTCTCTTATGTTGGGTGAGCACATTTAACCACCATTACGCCAAAAGGTCCCATGCTGCCAATTACTGATATATATATATATATATATATATATATATATATATATATATATATATATATGATAGGGATAAACGCTGATACAAGTATACATGTGTCCGCATTGCAAATGACCAAGTTAGCTAGATTGAAAAATACTATTTAAATAGTATTTTTCAATCTAGCTAACTTGGTCATTTGCAATGCGGACACATGTATACTTGTATCACCGTTTATCCCTATCATATATATATATATATATATATATATATATATATATGTATATTCATGATTTTCAGCAAACAGGCGGAGTACTTAGCTTTGATAAGCGCCAAGAAGTGTAAAACAGAGCGCTGTCAGCTTTATCTCCTCTGTTTGCTGAAAATTAAAGTAAGTGAAACTGTCACTACTCTAAAACAATAGCGCAAGGTCTTCGAAA
>OZ024741.1:340893751-340908751 GCA_964016885.1 Eledone cirrhosa
TACTAAATCCCTCCAAATTATTTATTATTTCTCAACTATTTCAAAGTAACTGACAATGTTTTTCCATTAGAAACATGGAAACGAATAGTTTAAATCTGAATTTATGTCTTTGTAGTGTGTTTTTATCTTATGCCTACTTGGTGCCGGATTGGCTGTGTGGTTAAGCATTTTGCTTCGCTACCATATGATTTTGGATTCTGTCTCGACACTTGGTCCCTTAACAATAACCTCAAGTTAACCAGTGTCTTGTCAATGGAATTTGGTTGACCGAACCTGCAGAAGCCCCTGTATATATATATATATATATATATATATATATATATATAACAAAGAAGGTGTGGCAAAATACCAGGTTGTCCATAACGCACCAGAGTACTTGATACTTCGGATCTAGCTGTCGAAACGGCCGAAGCTCAGCCGTTGGGGTCCTGACTCTTTTTCTCTCTCTCTATATATATATATAAAGAAAAATCGATGAAGTTTTGTTACGCGCGTTTCACAGAGGATTGGGTCAAGGTCACCCATTGAAGTTATGGACCAGACTCTATTATCGATCTGCTCTTCAGACTGGTGATTCAACAAACACTGTATTTATGTTGGTCATTTACAGTTTAGTGTATGATCAACCTGGTCATTTATAATTAGGTGTGTAGTCTACCAGATCTTTCACAGTTCAGTGTGTAATCTACCAGGTTTTTCACAGTTCAGTGTGTAATCTACCAGATCTTTCACAGTTCAGTGTGTAATCTACCAGGTTTTTCACAGTTCAGTGTGTAATCTACCTGATCCCTTACATTTTAGCCTGCGGTCTATCTGGTAATATACAGTTGAGGCTATAGTAGTAGACTGAACCTAAAACCACATGGTTGTGAGAACTTCTTAACCACACCACCATGACACATTGTTTAAAGTTCCTTTTCCCCTTCTGTACACACAAATTCCTCACTCATACTAATAACCCCCCCCCCCTCTCTCTCTAATTAATATGTCCTTTTCTTCTTCTCCCTATTATTGGTTTATTTCCTCTCCAAACACTCCAGCATCCCTCCATTCCCTCCCATCGATCTGCCCATATATATTCTTTCTATCCCTTTAACACTCCCAGTAACATTCTGTGTTATTGATACTGCCTCATTAGCTAATGCCGGCATCATCAATTATTACTTATCCTTTGACTAATAACTTTTAATTAACACTAATCCATTTGGACCTACTGAATTAAGTTTCCTGTTCCTATCTTCCTCCATAACAGTAACTCAGTAACCCTCCTCCCTTCCACGGCAATACATCATACCTAGTACCTCCAGCTCTCACCCTCCTTCATACCATAAGTCAATCCTCCTTCCCTCTCTGCCTATACATCATATCTAACACCCACCCATCTTCCTCCATGCCAAATGTCAACCCTCCTCCTACTCCCATGCCTATAAATCACACCCAACTGCACACTTTTACCCCTCCACACCTGGATACATCCTACCTAACAATACCCCCACACACACACACACACCCCACGTCGATACTTCCTACCTAACACATACCTTCCCCTACCCCCACGCCGATACTTCCTACCTAACACTCCCCTCCCCTCCCTACGTCGATACATCCTACCTAACACAGACACCCCCCTCCCCACAAGTCGATACATCCTACCCTACACCTCCCCCCACCAAGGTCGATACCCCCTACCTAACACACACCCTCCCCTCCTACGTCGATACCTCCTACCTCTCCACCCTCCCTACGTCGATAAATCATACCAAACAACCCCCACCCCGCCACGTGGATACATCCTACCTAACACCCCCCCTACGTCGATACATCATACCCCACCACCACCACCACCACATGTCGGTACATCCTACCTACCCCCTCCTCCTCCCCAAGTCGATACCCCCCCCCCCAACGTCTATAAATCCTACCTAGCACATACCTTTCCCCCTCTCCCTATCTACAGTCTATCTAGCGTCCGTATCTCCTCCCTTTCCCATCTTGATCAACTCCATATTGTTAATTTTTACTTTTTAATCTTTCAAGTAAGAGTAATTTAGATAATTGCAGATAGTAATGGGATGTTGACACAAGACATACTGAGTAGATGTTTATAGGGCATACAGCGTGTAGATGTATATAGTATACAATATACAATGTGTTGTTGTATATAGGATATTCAGCAGCGTATAGATATATATATAATATACAATGTGTTAATGCATATAAGACATACTGCAATATATATATATAGGAAAAAGTATGACCCCGACGGCAGAGCTCAAGCCGTTTCGACGACTATTTCTGGACTCCAGAAATAGCCGTCGAAACGGCTTGAGCTCTGCCGTCGGGGTCATACTTTTTCCTATTTCCCACTCTACTACCCTAAGTATTGAGTATTCTGGTGCGTTATGGTCCATCTGGTTCCTTACCACAATTCCTTTGTTTTATATATATATATATATATATATATATATATATATATATATATATATATATATATATAAAAGACGTAAAATAAGAACATTTAAAAAAAAAATTTTTTTAAAAATTAACTTACTTACTTAAATTTTCACTCCAACTAATTAGTTTCTGCAATGGGATAAAGACAGTTACGTAATGAACCGTTGAGAATTTCATTGCGTCATCAGGGAGGTCATTCTCAGCCGAGTCTCCAGGCGATGCGCGGACACTGGCGACTCATATAAAAATAATAATAATTCGGTAAATGGAACTGCTATCGAGGACTGGATTCCAGCTACTGAAAATTCTATATATATATATATATATATATATATATATATATATATATATATATATATATATATATATATATATATATATATATATATATATATATATATATATATTAAAATACAAATATTAATAAAATGGATGTTCTTTTGATCAAATACATTTTATTATACATATTTCGGATGTACAACAGTACGTCCTCATCAGACAAAATCTAATGATATATGACATACCTTGATTAAATCTTAACCATTTAACATCTCAGGGTATGTCATGTATCATTATATTTTGTCTGATGAGGACGTACTGTTGTACATCCGAAATATGTATAATAAAATGTAATTGATCAAAAGAATATCTATTTTATTAACATTTGTATTTTAATATTAATAACTCTGGAAATGTATTTTCGTAGAGTGCTTCCAATCTACTGTAAAACTCATTCTTTGATATACTCATTGAATCTAGAAGTTAAAAGCCAAGTGACCAGGCTACAAGTAATCATGTATATATGTATGAGATGAAAGAATGGTATTTAACTAATGTATTGGTACGCGATGGGGCCCACCCACAGCCCCGGCGGACAGAATGGAGAAGGCGTTTCCCCGGAGGACGGCAAGGGAGAGGCGCTGGAAAAGCCACTCCAACTCGCAGGGATCACACCTACGGCTGGCCAGCTCAGCGCCTATGGTGGTGAGTAAGGAGGTAGCCATGGGGCCGAGGACACCAGACGTTTCCACTGCCAGGGGAACGCCCGCAAACCTGATGGATAGCAACCGGTATTTGAGGAGTTTCGCCCCCTCAGCCCGACGTGCAGCAGAACCTGGGTCAGTCGCAGATTTCACCAGGTTGCGGCTGCAGAAAGTGTCGGTGCAAGTGGCATCCCAGACGAGGGGTTTGCCACTGCGGAATTGGAAGATGGTCATGCCATCTGGCCTTTTGCCGTCCCCTCGATCCAGCCCCACCGGCTCGAGCTGGGAAGGGAAGCCTGCAGCGTCCAAGCCATGCTTAATGACCTCGTTGAGGGCAGTATGGCGTGGATTGCGGCCGGCACTGTGGCGACAGGAAAGTGGGTGGAGGCCGAAAGAGTCCACGGTGGAACCGCAGCGACATTGGTGTGGCTGGCAGATCCGGAGGCCGAGCCTCAGGGAAACGCCGATTCGCAGGCTATGGGAGTCGAGCTGCGTACCAGTGGAGAAGGAGGGCAGAGTATGGAGCCAGGCACCACTGTGGGGTTTGGAGGCCGCACGAAAACAAGCAAGGCGGTGCTGGTCGAGCTGGCGCGTGAGCCTGTCTGAGGCCAGGCTGCACTGGATGGCATCCCAAGTGCGTTGGGGGGGGGGGGGGCTTGACGTCAACAGGGGGAGAAGGAGAAGGGACGTCTACTGGGCTAAATCCCAGCCGGTCCCACGTCTCACAGGCGGCATCACGTTCTCTGAACACAGGGTTCTGTTGTGTTTTGAAGAACCCTGCTGACGAGGACGCGGCGCGAGGTTACCGACGAAATATACGCCGGCAAAGCTAGTGAGATCGGGGACCGGAGGCCTAGGCCGCCATACCTGACCGGTAAAGTGGCCTGTTGCCACCCTATGTCGTCAAACTTGACGTTGCATATCCCCTCGGCTGCTGCTCGGATACAAGTATCGAGGTCAGCGAGGAGAGATGTCTGGGTGTAGCATGGAGCGCTGCGGAGTGTATAGAGGAGCTTCGGCATGGCGAAGCAGTTCCTCAGCAGAAAGAGAGCTGGGTGGCCGTCAATAAAGCCCAATCGGCTCGTGAGAGTCTGGAGCTGTTGAAGCCTGGACCTGATGGTGGAGCGGATGGCCGGCGGGTGGATCGGTGACCCGAGGATGAGGACATCCTCTTTGGGGGTCACCTGAACCTGGCGGGGAATGGACTGCACGTCCAAGACGGAGGCTGCAAAGCTCGCAGCATCGAGGCTGACGTTCACCACCTCCGACTTGGCCGAGTTGAACTGGAGGCCGATTCCCACCAGGGCAGGAGTCACCGATTGAAGGTCTTGGCAGACCGTCCGTACGGGCCCGCTCAACGTAGCATCATCCAGATACCAAACGTCGAGAGGGGCCGTGATACTCCGGGCGATGTGGTCAATACCAAGGGCGAACAGGAGGGGTCCCAAAGGATCGCCCTGTTGGACCACAGTAGCATACGGTATGACTGTATCAGCAGCTAGGAGCATGCTCGGGGCTCCATTTAACTCTTTAATATATATATATATATATATAATATACAATCTGTTAATGTATATAAGACATACTGTGGGCGTGTATATATATATATATATTTCGTTTTGAATTTGTTTTGCAAGATTTCTTATCTGAAAACGTGTGTTGAAACAGATATTGTTATACTTTGGGAGGGTCATGCTGCCAATAAAAACACACGCGTCTGTTGGTTTTCACTTCAATTTATTATAAATTTCCGCTTGGTTGGTTGGTTCGATAAACGGATGGTTGTTTATATGTTGTCAAAGCTCTTTCGTCACACATTCTGTGACCTCCTCAGTGACTGGGTTTTATTTTGTCTCTCTCCTCTGTTCTTTCCTGTTGTGTGTTGTGTGAACACATAACAGACAAAAACGAGATGCTGTTGGATAGAACAGGTGTGTGTGTGTTTATTGGCAGTATGGCCCTCCCAAAGTATAACTATATATATATATATATATATACATATATATATATATATATAAATATATAAATATATACAATGTGTAGATGTATAATGTATATAATATATACTGAGTAGATATAATAATATAATAATAATAATAATAATGCTTTCTTTATTAACCACAAGGGTTTACATAAAGTAGACATTAAGGACAGTACAGGACAATACCGGACGGTACAAATGGGCATTTCTGCGTGTAAAAAACAAAACCAGAGGATGTAACAAAAAACAATAACAATGAAAAATTCCCCAATAGGGGGGAGACTTCCGAGAGACATTCGTGGAGAAAGCCCATTAAAAAGCCACAGTGACCCTGACCACCAGTTTTCCACCTTTAATTTACAAACACATATTCAGAGTAGGCCCATCTACTCTCTCACCTATCTCTACCCTGATTTTCTTTTTCAAATGTGAAATTTGAAAAAGGTAATCAGGGCATCACCGAAGAGGTGAGTGCTCGTCTTCAGTTCTTTCAAACGTATCCACCATACTATCTCTTTCGCCATGGCCACCAGACAGATAAAAATTGCTTGCCCTTCCCGGCTAAAGGAGGAGGGCGGGGCAATCCTCTAATAATAATAATAATAATTGTTTCTACTTTTGGCACAAGGCCAGCAATTACCCAGTGTATTACTGGTACTTTATTTTATCGACCCCGTAAGGATGAAAGGCAAAGTTAACCTTGGCGGGATTTGAACTCAGATTGGAAAGGGCCGTAACTCTATGCGTCAAAGCATGGTGTCCGACCCTCTACCGATACTGCCAATCCAGCGCCTCTAATAATAATAATAATGAAATTATTGTATACAGTGCTCATGTGCGCTACAACTCATCAAAGGTGCATGTATAGTACATAGAATAATGTACAAATGTCAGGAAAATGAACAGTGTACGAGTCATGAAATACATGTGTGCGTGTGTATGGAAGGGGGACATTAGGTGTAGTGTTGGCGAATCTCAGGAAGCATGGAGGTTTTAAAGGATGCGGTGTCTCGACAGCTAACAACTGATGCTGGTAGTTTGTTCCATGCTTCAGCAACTTTGAGCGTGAAAAAATGGTTCCGAAAATCATGGGAGCTGTGCTGTTTTCTGACTTTGTAGGCATGCCCACGTGTTCTAGACATATGGAAATCAAAAAGGTGCTCAGATATGTTAATATATTTAGAGCACACTCTGTGTAGATGTACAGAAGACAATCTGGATGTAAACAGGACATAATGTGTATACATTGTGTGTGTGTGTGTGTGTGTGTGTGTGTGTGTGTGTGTGTGTGTGTGTGTGTGTGTGTATATACATATATATCTATGTATGTATGCGTGTGTATGTATGTATATGTATGTATATATGTATATATATATATATATATATATATATATATATATATATATATATATAATATAAGATCAAAAGATGGTTAAAGGAGTTCAATATATTTTATTATGCGCATTTCAAAAACAAACATCATCAAACAATAATATTTGTGTTTTCATCAGATAAAACAGGAGAACATGATATGAAGGCTAAAAAAAACACTTGTTGATAGTGCAGTTTTAAATCAACATATGAAAAGTGGTTTTAGATTGATGTGTGATATTGGGAAAAATATTTTATTTAGAGAGGGGGGGAGAGAAAAGGATGAAAAGGGAAGGAGATGAGAGGGAGAGATGGGTGATAGAGAGAGAGAGATAGTTTTTATAACAGAGAGGAGATATATTTTATATAGAGGGGTTGAAAACCGTTGGAAGATACTGTATAAATTAAAAATTTTGAAAATTAACGAAGGGAGGATATGTGCGAGGAAAAAATATATTATATTTAGGGAGGGGTGGGGGTGGAAAGGATGAAAAAAAGGGGAGGAGATGAGAGTGAAGGTGGAAAGGGAGAGATGGGTGATAGAGAGAAAGAGATAGTTTTTATAACTGAGAAAAAGATATAATGTTTTAATATAGAGAGGTTGGGAACCGTTGGAAGATAATGTATAAATTAAAGGAATTTGAAAATTAACGAAGGGAAATTATGTATGGAGATAGAGAGAAAAAAATAACGAAGGGAGATTATGTATGGAGATAGAGAGAAAAAAATAATAATTGTGGGTGAATATTCAAAAGGAGAAATGTAGGAATCTTAAAATTAGCAAAGAGAAAATGTTTATGTATAGGATTTGAGAAAAATTTATATTGAATTCATATGTATTAATAATGAGTTCGTTGATGGGGAGAAAAAAATAATAATAATAAATTAAGGATGAAATTGAGATTAAAAAGATTTATGATAGAGAGAAAAAATAATAATGATTGCGGATGAATACTCAAAATGTCAAAAACAAATGTTATTGTTTTACGAAGAGATATAATGAGGGTGATGAGTAAACGGGTATTATAGAGTGTATAATGCCCTTTAAAGTAAGGTAGATGGGTATATTTTAAAGAATATATGAGTATATATTAAAAAAAATATATATAATAATAAATTAAGGATGAAATTGAGATTAAAAAGATTTATGATAGAGGGAAAAAAAATAATAATGATTGCGGATGAATATTCAAAATGTCAAAAACAAATGTTATTGTTTTACGAGAAGATAGGATGAGGTAAATGAATAAACGAGTACTATAGAGTGTATAATGCCCTTTAAAGTAAGGTAGATGGGTATATTTTAAAGAGGTGTATGTATATGTGCCTTTGAGAAAAGATTCTAAATTGATAAAGAATTGAATATTAACTGTATACTTTGTGAAAAGTTCTATGGAATTTATGAAGGCAGATGGAAAACAAATCCGAGCGTCTATTTATTATGGATTCTAGGTTAGAGATAATGGTAAATTTTTCATTTAGGCAGAGATTACAGATTTTAGATAGAGAACTGTTCAAGTACGAGGATGCAGAAGAAATCTTTTTCCAAAAGATGTTATATTTAATGTTTTTGTCTTTTAAGGACCATATGAGTTCTGAGAGAGCAGTGTTAGTTCTTTTAAGTTTGTATTTGAAAGATGAATGATGATTATAGAGACGAGCTTTAAAAGAGGTGGAAGTGGAGCCAAAATAGGTGAAGGAGTTGGTGCTAGTTATAATTTTACATTCATAAATTAAGTTTTTATCGAGGCAATGGTTGTTGAGAGGACATTTATTTTTAATGCGGCAGTTGCAATTAGAGAGATTATTAATGAGTGATCTAGTGTTATCTATAGAAGGAATTGGATTGGAGAAGTTGTTTGCGATAGGAATAATAGGTATAATAGTTTCTTGATTTAGAGTTGGATTATGAACATTTAGCGAAGTTGTGTTTGACGTTGCATTTGGGTTTACAGAAGTTAGCCTAGGGTTTACAATGACGTCAGGAGTACTATTATTGTTATTATGAGATTCAATATTGGAAGGAAGAGATTTAGTATTTAATATTTTGTTGTTGTGTTTAGAAATGATGTTGGAAATATTGGAGGATGTAGAATACGAAAATTTAATGGTGTGTTTGTTAAATATTTTACTATAGATATGTGAGGGAGGGAAGCATTTATTTAAGGCACTAAAAAATAATTTAGGAATATTGTTATTAATAGAGATGGAGAAAGGAGCATTATACCAGATTATGTTTTTGTATCTAGGTCTTTTATTAAAATTATTGGAATGGTTATGATTAAATATTCTACTGTAAGTTTTCCTAGAATTTGTTTCTTTATTATATTTGATTTTATCTGGATAGCCAGCTTTAGAAAGTGCGTTATTATAGTAATTGGCGTTAGCATCAAAGATGTTTTTATTAGAAGATATGTTAGATATTCTATTTCCAATATTATTAACTATAGCATTCTTGATATTGGTAGGATGGTTAGATTTAAAGTTAACATAATTAAGATTCTCATTGTTTTTATGGTAAGGGTAATATAGGCCAGTGTCAAGATTAAGAGATACATCCAAGAAATTAGCTAGTTTGGTACTATTATCAAATTCAATTTTTAGGTTATGTTGGTTAAAGAGATTACGTATATTGTTCTTAATAATATTAAGTTTAACTATATTGCA
This sequence comes from Eledone cirrhosa, assembly GCA_964016885.1. Taxonomy (NCBI): domain Eukaryota; kingdom Metazoa; phylum Mollusca; class Cephalopoda; order Octopoda; family Eledonidae; genus Eledone; species Eledone cirrhosa. The sequence goes on from OZ024741.1 coordinate 340,903,208, forward strand.
ATTTAGGATAGTAAAGAGTCCATCGTCACGATAAATTCCACCGCGAAGTTGAGGAATTTTCCGACTCAAAGAGTTCAAAATGAAGATACCAATTAAATCAGTCAATTGGGATGAATCGGATGCTCCCATTGTGATGTCGAAGTTGTTAGAGGTATCGGCTCTGGTCCAATATTCGTTGTTGAACTCTAGGATGGTTTTACGTGCGGTGAGGATGATGTGAAGTTCATCTGTGGTGATGTCAGAATATTTAAGTGCGAAAGATAGAGCATTATTGAGAAGTGAAGGCGAAATGGAGGAATAGTAGCTGGCAATATCGAATTGAATAAATTTTAGTTTGTTTTTATTATCCAATTTGTTGAACCAGCCAATCACTTCAGAAGTACCAAACCATAAATTTAGGTTTAAAGAAGAGCAATTAGAACTAACCTGTGGGATAATCCTATCCAAGATGGCTTTACTAACAACCCCCAGATCAGATTTAGAGGGGGCGATTAATCTAACAGGTAGTTCAGTGCGAAAATTGTTTTTGTGATCCTTGAGATTTATCCTCGGAGTTCTTGGGAGGAATGGTTCGGTCTTTTTTTCAATGCCAAGTTTTGACATAATCTCATAGGCTTCAAGGTTTATGCATTCTAAATTTTCATGGTTGGTTTTACGATACTTTTTCCTAAGTTCCTTTAGGATAAGGTTGTTATAATTATCCTTGGAAATACCATATAGGTTATTGGTTTTGTCAGAGTGGACTAAAACATTTTTTGAGGAATTTAGGTTAGAGATTGTGTTCTTGAGATTTACAAGGTGCTCTTGTCCTTTGTAAGGGTATCTCTTGAATTTAAGATTTTTTATAATTTTAGTTAATTCTTCCTCGAATTGTGCTAGATTTTTGTTGGAAGGAGGATTTCGTCTGGAATTAAAAAGATGATCGAGGAAGTTGTGTTCTTTGGTATGAAAGTTCCCTTTTAGGCGCTGGTCATAGAAATAGGCTGTCCATCTAAGTCTTCTTACGAAGGAGTCAGTTTTTTCAATAAGAAGTTTGGTGAATTCAGATTTACCAGGTATAGGAATGTCTTTAGTAGAATTGGTTATGTTGTAATAATCCATGTTGTAGAAGAAGAGGTGAAGGACCATCAAAAGGTATCCAATATGAGAGTAAGCGCTCAACCGTTAAGGAGCAAGTAAATGTAGGACTCATATGGTCCTTAAAAGACAAAAACATTAAATATAACATCTTTTGGAAAAAGATTTCTTCTGCATCCTCGTACTTGAACAGTTCTCTATCTAAAATCTGTAATCTCTGCCTAAATGAAAAATTTACCATTATCTCTAACCTAGAATCCATAATAAATAGACGCTCGGATTTGTTTTCCATCTGCCTTCATAAATTCCATAGAACTTTTCACAAAGTATACAGTTAATATTCAATTCTTTATCAATTTAGAATCTTTTCTCAAAGGCACATATACATACACCTCTTTAAAATATACCCATCTACCTTACTTTAAAGGGCATTATACACTCTATAGTACTCGTTTATTCATTTACCTCATCCTATCTTCTCGTAAAACAATAACATTTGTTTTTGACATTTTGAATATTCATCCGCAATCATTATTATTTTTTTTCCCTCTATCATAAATCTTTTTAATCTCAATTTCATCCTTAATTTATTATTATATATATTTTTTTTAATATATACTCATATATTCTTTAAAATATACCCATCTACCTTACTTTAAAGGGCATTATACACTCTATAATACCCGTTTACTCATCACCCTCATTATATCTCTTCGTAAAACAATAACATTTGTTTTTGACATTTTGAGTATTCATCCGCAATCATTATTATTTTTTCTCTCTATCATAAATCTTTTTAATCTCAATTTCATCCTTAATTTATTATTATTATTTTTTTCTCCCCATCAACGAACTCATTATTAATACATATGAATTCAATATAAATTTTTCTTAAATCCTATACATAAACATTTTCTCTTTGCTAATTTTAAGATTCCTACATTTCTCCTTTTGAATATTCACCCACAATTATTATTTTTTTCTCTCTATCTCCATACATAATCTCCCTTCGTTATTTTTTTCTCTCTATCTCCATACATAATTTCCCTTCGTTAATTTTCAAATTCCTTTAATTTATACATTATCTTCCAACGGTTCCCAACCTCTCTATATTAAAACATTATATCTTTTTCTCAGTTATAAAAACTATCTCTTTCTCTCTATCACCCATCTCTCCCTTTCCACCTTCACTCTCATCTCCTCCCCTTTTTTTCATCCTTTCCACCCCCACCCCTCCCTAAATATAATATATTTTTTCCTCGCACATATCCTCCCTTCGTTAATTTTCAAAATTTTTAATTTATACAGTATCTTCCAACGGTTTTCAACCCCTCTATATAAAATATATCTCCTCTCTGTTATAAAAACTATCTCTCTCTCTCTATCACCCATCTCTCCCTCTCATCTCCTTCCCTTTTCATCCTTTTCTCTCCCCCCCTCTCTAAATAAAATATTTTTCCCAATATCACACATCAATCTAAAACCACTTTTCATATGTTGATTTAAAACTGCACTATCAACAAGTGTTTTTTTTAGCCTTCATATCATGTTCTCCTGTTTTATCTGATGAAAACACAAATATTATTGTTTGATGATGTTTGTTTTTGAAATGCGCATAATAAAATATATTGAACTCCTTTAACCATCTTTTGATCTTATATTATGCATACTCCAGTCCCACAAACTGTAGAGTGCTTCTTATCCGATATCTGCATTGCTTTATTGTACTACAATAAAACTCACCTCCTACATATATATATATATATATATATATCTAAGGCGGGTAAAATTCCCGAGATCCATGGACGAGTTCTCTCCAGCGGTCTCTGTCCCTCATTATCGCTGCCATGTCCTGCGTCTCCAATATATGTATCCAGGGAGTGTAACTTGGAGTTACTGTAGGTTCACCCGAGTGAGCACTCGATGTTTAGGTTCACTTCAGTGTCGAGGTGTAGAGCTATACAGAGTGTATTATATAGTTAAATAAGATAACAAGGACGATTGGTTACTCCTTCATTACGTTTATTGGTTGGTGATGCGCGTTTCGCCACTGACAACCTCAAGGTTCGATCTGTATCGATCTGAACTGACTCTGTAATCCGCGCCTCGTCAGACCTCTATCGATAAAGATCGAACCTTGAGCTGGTCAGTGGCGAAACGCGCGTCGCCAACCAATAAACGTAATGAAAGAGTAACCAATCGTCCTTGTTATCTTATTTAACTATATATATATATATATGTATGTATATATATGTTTGTGTTTATATATATATATATATATTATATATATATATGTATATATATTTATATATATATATATATATATTAATGTTCAGAGCCATCCTCAACATTCTCGTGTAGCACCCATCCACCATCTGAGTGAGTTTCTTGGTCAGTGTCCAAGTCTCAGACCCATACAGCAACACAGACTCCACTACAGCAATGAAGAGGCGGACTTTCAGGTCTTTACGAAGGTCCGACTTCCACACCGATCTCAAGTTGTGGCACGCCGCCCAGGCCTTGCTCTTCCTCTCAACCACATCATCTTCCGTATTCCCAATCTTTGCTCCCAAATACAGGAAGCCCTCAACCAATTCTAGCGGCTTCCCGCCTACATGGCTTCTCAACATTCTCTACCAGATATTTTGTTTTAGTCTCATTTATTCTCAGCCCCACACTCATCGACACAGTCTCAACCTCCCGCATCAAATACTCTGCCTCCTTCACTGTATTTGTCACCAAAACTATGTCGTCGGCAAATTCAGCATCCGATACCTTTTTCGCCCTAACTCTCCTGCTCTGAGCCGGTGCTACAGTAAAGCCAGAGTCCTGGTGTTTCTCCAGTGCAAGGCGCATACAATAGTCCACTACGATGAGGATGAAAAACTCAGAGCTGTATGGGAGCATCCCAAAAGTCAGCTCAAAAGTGAGACTGAGGTTAGCTGGACATGCTCACCGACATCCAGAGTTGACATTGCACTCAGTGCTCCTTTGGGAGCCCCTACATGGACACACTAGAAGAGGAAGACCAAGATTAACGTATGTTGATGCCCTAAGGACAGACACTGGTCTGTTGTAGACGCAGGACATGGCAGCGATAATTGTTTCTACTTTAGGCACAAGGCCACCAATTACCCAGTGCATTACTGGTACTTTATTTTATCGACCCCGTAAGGATGAAAGACAAAGTCAACCTCGGCGGGCTTTGCCTTTCATCCTTACGGGGTCGATAAAATAAAGCACCAGTAATGCACTGGGTAATTGGTGGCCTTGTGCCTAAAGTAGAATGTATAGATGTCAAGATACAGTATTTTGTAAACAGGACTCACTGAGTTAATATACTGTGAGTTAATGCAGACAGGATATACTGTGTAGGTGTAGATAATATAATGTGTGTAGATGAAGAGAAGACAACAATGTATAGACGAGAGACACACTCAATCTCTCCCTATATATGTGTGTATTATTTTCTTTTAACCATTTCATTCCCATGGGATCCTTAGGGTTTTGAAGTATATCCACCAAATACTTGTACTGTCTCTCTTAAGACATGATTTGATGAAAATCTACCAAACAGACCGTCCTTGTACCATCACGTTTAAACCATGCCAGCCTTTTCCCTAGCTTCACGTTGTAACTTTCTTTATTATGTTTCTCACGGTCTCCTTTTTTTTTCTAGCATACACCATCCAACTGGCTACATATCTGCGAAGGGGCGTAGCTTAGTACTTAGGGTGTTCAGCTCACAATCCTGAGGCCGCGAGAGTTCTATTCTCTGCGGGCGCGTTGAGTGTTTGAGTAAAACACTTTAAGTCACGTTGCTCCAATCCACTCAGCCATGTCACACATTACCACGATGAATCTCCATGAGAATTACATTAAATGTACACGGGTCAGTGGAATACTCAGCCATTTATGCGATAATTTCATAAGGAGGTTGTTCCATTGATCGAACAATTGGAATACCCACCGTCGAAACAGATAGAGGTCCGTTCAATTCGGTTCCCAAACGAAATGGACTGGTTTTGTTTTTGGTTTATATATTTGTTTTTCTTAGTTGTTCCCGTAATTTCTTTAATTCATGGCATACCCCCCCCCCCGCACCCCATATCCACTTGAGCTTCCGTTATATCTGCAAAAGGAAGGCATGTAGCCTCGATGTTAACGTGTTAAACTTACGATCATAAGGTCGTGAGTTCGATTCCTGCACTTGGCAGCGACTTGAGTCCTTGAGCAAAATACTTTATTTCACGCTGTTCTTTCTGCCCGGATTTGCGACTGGCAAATATAAACAGCAATGAAAAGACCAGTGGAAATGTTGTTTGCTGAGTCAAATGTTTCCTTTTTTATCAACAATGTCATTCGAGTACTACCTCCTATCACGCTTACTAAGTCTTCTTACTTCACCATTAATAAAGTTTCTATTTTCGGTTTTCAAAATCTTTCATCATATATATATATATATAT
>OZ024741.1:340916251-340931251 GCA_964016885.1 Eledone cirrhosa
CTTAAGAGTCAATGGCCATCCAAAATCACCGGGAGAGATGACCCTTAGCCTTTGTCAAGGCAGAATTCTAGAAGGAAAACTCTGATATAACACCTGCAGCCCTGATGGTATCCAATGATGTTGACTTGTTCTTCTTTTTGGTAAATATCATTTTGGTTAAGAGAGTGGGACTGGCTTTGTGCAGTGCCTTTGCTCACTATAAAAGCTTCACGGCACAGGCATTGCTTTATATCTGGAGATCTCTCTGCACTTGTCGTCACATGGTACCATGGGCCCAGCACTATGTGTCAATAATTGTCACAAGTGTAGTGTTTGTACCAGAGTTTTCAAGTCGCTGGCTGGACTAAAAAGTCACACTCGTTCAGCGCATCGGTAGGGGTTCTACTACATGGATATAAAGTAGTGGCCGTACTCGAAAACGAGTTGGCAGCCACCATGTATTGGATCACTCTTGAGTGTTACTGGTAACCTGTCGCATGGTCGGGTCGTCGACGACTAAACCGGCAACCCCACCAGGAGGGTGATTTTGGACACCCTGCAGGACAAAAAACAAAACCTGACAAAGGGCGGAAGAACTTATGACAGTCAACGGCCATCCAAAAATGTATAAACATGTATATACACATGTATATATGTATATACATGCATACATGTATATGTATATGCGCGGGGACATAGAAATAATCGGGCTGTATACCCGATCGCGCGGTTAAACCACTGCTAGTGAAGAACCCATAGCCTTTGTCATGGCATTCTTCTAGAAGAAGGCAACTCAGGAAATTGGGATGACTCCGACATAAAACCTGCGCCTCAGTAGTTACCGATGATGTTGATCTTTTCTTCTTTTCGGGTTATGGTTGCTGTTGCTCAGAGCGTGGGATTGGCTCAGTGCAAAGTCTTTTCTCACTTTAAAAAAAATCTTCACGCACATGCATTGCACGATAGCATTTATTGATAATTATTAATGTAATATCGTGCAATGATCATACTCGATAACGAGACGTCAGCCATCATGTATGTATTTATTTATGTATGTATGTATGTATGTGCGTGCGTGCGAGAGCATAGAAATATTTGTCTGGGAGTGAGAGACTCCTGGTCTTTGTTAGGACATCATTCTAGAAGGAAACTGATGTAAAACCAGCGACTCGATAACAGCCAATGTTCATGTGTTCTTCTTGTTGGATACCATAGTTCAGAGCGGGGGAGGTGGGGGGTCCCGTGCAGGGCCTTTCTTCATTTAAAACACCTTCAAGCACAGGCATCACTTGAGCTGGACATCTTTCACGTGTGTTGCAAGAGCTTGATTGGTCGTAACCGAAAAAGACCTTTTGTTTTTCGCTGCGGCATATACAGTAAGGGGTTTAAGTCTTTGGAGGGATAAAACGTCATGTTCGTGCCTCCCATGTATGATAAAAGGATAAAGTGATGGCAATTCACGGTATTGAAATACAGCCATTATATGTGTATGTATGTTCTTCTGGATTTATAATTTACAGATTTTTTTCTGGTTTTATAATTTACAGATAATATACAGATTTTTGCCAATAGAGAGAGAGTCGGTTTCTAACATAGATACAAGACTTTCTCATTGGAATTTAGACATCAACTAGGTAGATATGTATGCATGTATGTGCAGGTATGGATATTATTGTATGTATGGATGTTGATGTTTTGAGTCGTATGTGTGCATGTGCATATACAGTTATTAGATACAGAATTTTTGGAATGTTTTACATATTTTTACTGTTCCATTAATGGATTGTACTTGTAATTTCCTAAGTAGTTGTGTTCTTTCTGTTCCTGTGAAGCCCAGCTTCTCAAGATTTGTACTGAGGCAGTTACTAACATATCCCAGTGCCCCAACAATCACAGGTATAAATCTGAAGGTATAGTCGGGGTGGAGTATCTGCAGATTTCTCATTAGTTCTGCATAGATATTAGTTCTGCAGCTAATGTATGTATGTATGTATATAAGCATGTATGCATGTATGTGTGTATGTATATAAGCATGTATGCATGTATGTGTGTGCATATATATATAAGAGCATGTATGCCAATACGTATATTTGTGTGTGAGAAAGAGAAAGAAACTAGAACTAAACACTGTTTTATATACAACGCACACATCCATACACGCATATACGTACAGTTACCTGCTCTCTCACACGCACATTTACAAATTCATATACACATACACACATGCACGCACGCACACATAAACTCTCATACTCATACATACTCATATATACACACATAAACACACGCACCCACACACATCCACACACACTACCATTTTGTTTCTTCCAATTCAATAGAGTTGTTAGTTGGACATTCTCCGTTAATTTCCTTTCCATCAACCCCTTACGTGATTTAAGAGAAACTTTACACCACTCACCTCTCATCGCATGCAGCTGAAACTATAGATATAATTGATTAGTTGGTTGGTATTTTGTTCAAGGGAAATATGATCTTTGCAATCGTTAACGAGGCAAATCATCAATTAGAAACTGGTAATATTTTAATTTTATAGAATTTTAGATCTATATATAGTGGTATGTAGGTAGAGAATAAGCAGAACCCTTATATTCCAAATGTTAGTACTAGCACTGGTACTACAAAGACATGGGATATGGTTTAATTATATGGTTATATTGAATGTGGACAGCTTTGACTTTCTTATATTTTGAAGTCTGCTCAGGTCTATTTTAGTTACTCTGACTTTTACTCAGAGAATCCACATGTTTAATATTCTCATCAATTCCTACACAGGTTATATTTTAAATTTATAGAACTTTAGATCTATATATAATGCTGTGTATATGAGATATATAGGGATGGGCTCCGCCAGGCTTAAAATGTCCGAGAAAAGCCGTATGTCAAACGACGCCCATACGACTCCATCAGGAGTTAAGGGACCATACCATAATGCTATGTAAGTGGCGATTTGGCTGAGTTGTTATATCCTAAATAAAGGTACTAGACCCTGTCAGTTTTACTGTTGATAGTACTAGCACTGGTGCCGCTGTTTAAACTGACCATATGTCTCTGTCTCCACCCCTCTATTTAACATAGATCCTGTCTGTGTCCCTGCTGATATGGAAGATACCAGGAGTGGCTAATATCTTCCTAGTCTTAATATCCAAGGATATCATCAGATGTCGAGTTTAATATCCCAATATTTGGGATATTAAAAATGCACTGGTACTACAAAAACATGGGGTATGGTCATACTGAATGTGGGTAGCTTTACGTTTCTTATATTTCGAAGTTTGCAGGAATCTATCATGGTCACTCTGGCTTCATGTTATATTCTTGTCAATTCAAATCATGTTGGGGATTATCTGTCCTTATCTAAACTTTTATCTTCAGTTGTAATTAGCTTCTAGTTTATATATATATATATATATATATATAACGAAGGAAATGTGGTAAGGAACCAGGTGGACCATAACGCACCAAAGAACTCAATACTTGAGGTAGTAGAGTGGGTAATAGGAACCAGTAAGACCCCGACAGCTGAGCTCAAGCCGTTTCGACGGCTAATTCTGAATTAGCCGTCGAAACGGCTTGAGCTCAGCTGTCGGGGTCTTACTGGTTCCTATATATATATATATATATATATATATATATATATATATATATATACGTATTTTGTTTCTTTATAAAGAGAGAGAAAGTTGGTTGGTTTCCTTCCATATTCCATTATTAAACTAATCAGTAGCTCTTTGCTTGGTTCTAAGTATTTTTCTAGACAGCTCGACGTTGTATAATGTTTATCTATTTACATCAAGACTATTGACCCCACTACATGCAAGGGTTTAATATATCCAGTTTATATTGTTGCTATTGATGTTCTTGTGAGGGAATAGATTGGCACAATCATTACAGCATAGGACAAAATACTTTGCAGCATTTAGTTACGGTGTTTTGTGTTCTGAGTAAAAGTACTGGGGTCAATTTAATCTACGTTCCCCTACCCTCAAAATTGCTGTCCTTGTCCCTAAATTAGAAACCGCTATAATTATCACTATTATTATTATTAGCCTTGCCCTCCTTGATCCTCTTCTTGGCTCACTGAAGCTCCTCTCTGGTGAAGGGCTCTGTCTCAACATCCAGTTCCTCAAACAGCCGCCTGATCTCCCCAGTGCTCTGGGCTGTGGAGGGTGGCTCTCCTAGTAGGGTCCTAAAATGGTCTAGCCATTTCCTCTTCCTATCCTCGGGCCCCGTTCCCTGGATCTGACTCGAACACCTCTTCCTCCCTGGAAGGCAAGGCTCATGGAGAAGATGGAGTGGCATCAGAGGTGATGAAGAGGTGTGATTTTGATGATATCATCCTGGGGTTCTGTAACGGGGCACTGGAGAAAGGAGTTGCCCCGAATCAGTGGAGGATCAGTAACATCGTCCCAGTGCCAAAGAAGGGAGATCTCTCTAACACCAACAACTACCGGGGGATCTCACTGACGTCACTTGTGGCAAAGACCCTCAACAGGATGATTCTTAACAGGATCCAGCCTGAGATGGAGAAGAAGCTCAGGGACAACCAGAACGGCTTCAGAGAGGGTAGATCAACCACCAGTCACATCCTGATGCTGAGGAGGATATTAGAGGGAGCTAGAGTAAAGTGCCTTCCTGCGGTCATGGTTTTCATTGACTTTAGGAAGGCCTTTGATTCTGTGGACCATTACTGCCTGATGAAGATCTTACAGGCTTATGGAATCCCCAAGAGGATAGTGGACCTGATATCACTGCTCTACACCAACACCAAAGCCCAAGTCATTACACTTGATGGGATGACAGAGTTCTTTGAGATACTGGCTGGAGTGTTCCAGGGAGCTACATTGGCTCCCTACCTTTTTATCATCGTAGTGGACTATTGTATGCGCCTTGCACTGGAGAAACACCAGGACTCTGGCTTTACTGTAGCACCGGCTCAGAGCAGGAGAGTTAGGGCGAAAAAGGTATCGGATGCTGAATTTGCCGACGACATAGTTTTGGTGACAAATACAGTGAAGGAGGCAGAGGATTTGATGCGGGAGGTTGAGACTGTGTCGATGAGTGTGGGGCTGAGAATGAATGAGACTAAAACAAAATATCTGGTAGAGAATGTTGAGAAGACAGAGGGGATCACTAATGTAGGCGGGAAGCCGCTGGAATTGGTTGAGGACTTCCTGTATTTGGGAGCAAGGATTGGGAATACGGAAGATGATGTGGTTGAGAGGAAGAGCAAGGCCTGGGCGGCGTGCCACAGCTTGAGATCGGTGTGGAAGTCGGACCTTCGTAGAGACCTGAAAGTCCGCCTCTTCATTGCTGTAGTGGAGTCTGTGTTGCTGTATGGGTCTGAGACTTGGACACTGACCAAGAAACTCACTCAGATGGTGGATGGGTGCTACACGAGAATGCTGAGGATGGCTCTGAACATTAATCAGTATACACTGAGGATGAAAAACTCAGAGCTGTATGGGAGCATCCCAAAAGTCAGCTCAAAAGTGACACAGAGGAGACTGAGGTTGGCTGAACATGCTCACCGACATCCAGAGTTGACATTGCACTCAGTGCTCCTTTGGGAGCCCCTACATGGACACACTAGAAGAGGAAGACCAAGGTTAACGTATGTTGATGCCCTAAGGACAGACACTGGTCTGTTGGAGATGCAGGACATGGCAGCGATAATGAGGGACAGAGACCGCTGGAGAGAACTCGTCCATGGATCTCGGGAATTTTACCCGCCTTAGATAGATAGATTATTATTAGGGCGGTGGATTGGCAGAATCGGTAGAGCCTCGGACATCCTGCTTTTCCGCATAGAGTTACGGCCCTTTACGGTCTGAGTTCAAATCCCACCGAGGTTAACTTTGCCTATCATCCTTACGGGGTCGATAAAATAAAGTACCAGTCACGCACTGGGGTCGATTTAATTGACTTTCCCCTCCCCCCAAATTACTGGCCTTGTGCCTATACTAGAAATCATTATTATTAGGGCGGTGGATTGGCAGTATCGGTAGAGGGTCGGACGTCATGCTTTGACGCATAGAGTTACGGCCCTTGCCATTCTGAGTTCAAATCCCGCCGAGGTTAACTTTGCCTTTCATCCTTACGGGGTCGATAAAATAAAGTACCAGTAATACAGTGGGTAATTGCTGGCCTTGTGCCTAAAGTAGAAACAATTATTAGGGCGGTGGATTGACAGAATCAGTAGAGCGTCGGACAATATGCTTAGCAGCATAGAATCACGGCCCTTTACTTTCTGAGTTCAAATCCTGTCGAGGTTAGCTTTACTTTTCATCCTTATGGGGTCGATGGAATAAAGCACCAGTAATGCACTGGTGTCGATTTAATCGACTTTCCCCTCCCTTTCAAATTGCTGGCCTTGTGCCTAAAATAGAAACAATTATTATTATTACTGTTTCTTCGTTCAGTTTCTAGCGCTGGAAATGTATTACAGTATTAGCTGTTCACTATCATTACACTTAGGTAACACCCCTTGTTTTTCGAGTGCCCTCCGGAGTATTCGAACTGTTCCAAGAAATGTATTGCAATCCCTATTTGTTTAATGTACTTCTCAAGATTCCCAATACTCACTGTTCCCAAGACTCCAACTATTATTGGTATTACCATCACCTTTTTCAGTGACCCCCAACTGCTTAACCTCTCAAGCTAACCTGTCATCTCTATCATTTTTTACTTCTTTATCGCATACCTTGTTATGACCCAACGCTGTTTGCTATCTTTCTCAACAATGTACTCTCTGGTTTCCTATGCTCAATCTCATGGTCAAATTGTACCACAAAGTCCCACAGGATCTTTGCATCATTATTTTCGATAACGCCTTAAGGATTGTGTTCGTACCACTTGTCTGCTCTGTCTAGTGCATATTTTTCACAAAGTGCCCAATCGACTATCTTTGCTATCTTGTCATGACGTCTCTTATATTCTTTCTGAGCTAGTGGTGTTGATTGATTGTTAATATGTCACAGTTTCTCAGTTCATGCCACAAATTCTACACTTATCACTTTCTGCTGTGTAATCTACTCCATGCTTGATGTAGTTAGTTCTTAGTGCTTGGTCTTGAGCAGCGCAGATTAAAGATTCTGTTTCCGGTTTTAGATCACTTTTAGCCATCCATAACCACCTTTTTTCTCCATTGAGAATTGTCCATATATTCTTTTTTCATCCATCTTCAAATGCGTGTACCATGTTTTTGTTTACAATCATCTCTTTTGTACATCCCTGATCTTCTTATTTCCAGCAACAGTTCTGTGGAATGTTTTATCTACCACGCCATGTTATTTTTTTTCTCTTCTAATGCTGTCTTCGCACCCCATCAGTATTTTTCCTCCTCTTTCTTGGTGTATATAATTTGTCTGTGTCGCTCTTTGGGTGAAATACCCCATATAGATAATAATTAGATAACTAAAGGAAACAGTAAATTAAATAATGGCATACACCCTTCTACGCTTCCTTCTAGCACTACTGGCCATATTCTGTATAATAACCAAAAATATCCTAATAATAATAATAAAAATATTATGAATAAAATGCACAGTAATAACACTAAACCTAACATCTATAAAGTTAATAATAAGACTGAAGGTAATAATCAAAATAATTTAAATCCCAATCACTTTAAGAATACACTTATTAGTAACAAAAATGAAAATAATAGAAGAAGGTTTAATTCCTATTTTAATCCACCTTTCAACTTAAATGTATCTGCAAATATACCTAAAGTATTCTTCTCAATTATTGAAAAAATTGTCCCACTTAATCACAAATACCATAATTTAATTAATAAAAACACTATTAAAATCTCTTATTCAACCACACCTAACATTGTTAATCACACAGTGCGTAGTAATAAAAGGAAAATTAATAAATATTTTACTTCTTGTAACTTAACAATTTACAATCATTACATACGCTTAACAATACTGTACCTAATAATACTAGTAACCACTCTCATAATACACTAGAACCTAGGACTTATAGGAACATTAATAACTACAGCATTCGTATACCAAATTCTAATAACTCTTTACATCTTTACCCACAAAACTGCTTAATTACTAACTATAATTGTAGACTTAATAGTGTATGCCCCCTAATGGAAATTGCCTCGTTAAGAAAATTGTTTATTTCTGTACTGTCACAACTTCTATTAGCTCTAAAATCTATATTGGTTCTACTTCGAACAGCTTTAAGACAAGATATAATTTCATCTCCATACTTTCAAGAATTCTAAGCTTAAACATGCGACCTCATTAGCTACTTTTATTTTACAATTGAAAAATAACAATACACTTTAGACCCTAACCTGGAAGGCGATTGCCAAAACTTCATCCTATAAACCTTCCAATAAAATGTGTAGCCTTTGCTTTCTTGAGTCTCATATTATTTACTCTAACCTCTAAAGGTCGGTGAATTGGCAGTATCAGTAGAGGGTTGGACGCCATGCTTTCTAGCATAGTTACGTCCCTTTACAGTCTGAATTCAAATCCCGCCGAGGTTAACTTTGCCTTTCATCCTTACGGGGTCGATAAAATAAAGTACCAGTAATGTACTGGGTAATTGCTGGCCTTGTGCCTAAAGTAGAAACAATTATTTACTCTAACCTAAATGTATTAAATAGAATGTCCAAGATCTTTTCCACTTGTCCTTACAAAAATATCCATTCTTTTCACTATTTTAGACCCTAATAACTAGTATATATCACATCTATATTGTATACCTTATTATTTGCAGTACCACTAGTATCACTGTGTAATAATTACACCTTTCAAACCTAAATGTTTCATAATATATCTAACTACTATATAGGTCAATCAGTTTTTTTTCACACATTCCTTCACAGATTCCTACTTTGACTAATATTTTTTTATAACCACTACACTTTATTATAACCAACACACCACATTAAGTACTTTAATAATACATTGTTTCCACACCTTATTTCACAAGCCTCTTTTCCCTTATTTTTGGCTAATAATTTTATAACAACCATCGCATCACCCATTATATATATTAATTGTTTCTACTTTAGGCACAAGGCCAGCAATTACCCAGTGCATTACTGGTACTTTATTTTATCGACCCCGTAAGGATGAAAGACAAAGTCAACCTCGGCGGGATTTGAACTCATTATATATTAATTGTTTCTACTTTAGGCACAAGGCCAGCAATTACCCAGTGCATTACTGGTACTTTATTTTATTGACCCCGTAAGGATGAAAGGCAAAGTTAACCTTGGCGGGATTTGAACTCAGATTGGCAAGGGACATAACTCTATGCGTCAAAGCATGGCGTCCGGCCCTCTACCGATACTGCCAATCCACCGCCCTCATTATATATTAATATTAACTATTCAGTACCAATAAAATTAAATTACTAATTTCTTTATCTTTTAATAATGCATAACTTTTAAGTATACATAAATAGTTTCTTTAATAATGTATAACATTTTAATTATACATAGATAATTTCCTTCATTGCAATTTGTAAATTTAAATTTTTTTTGAAGTTTTATAGTTTTGCAATCATTAGCCCTAGAAATTTTCTAATTCGATCCTCATATATCTTTACATATTAATTTGTCTTTGTTTTTTATATAATCAATTTCCTTATTAACTCTTTAATATCTAATATTTCGTACATGAATTACCTCCGCTTTATTTTGCTTTAACCGTATTTTTAAGGATTGACTTCAAAATATATTTCATTTCTATGTTAAGAAGTTATATGTTTTATACTCTTGATAGTATATCAGTCGAACTGTATAATGCCTTAGGTGATGTGTCCTAAATACCTCATTTATAGTACTTTCATTTATATTGTCTCTTTTCACTTTCATGGCTTGCTTGTTTTATTGATTCCCCACAACATAACTTTTTTGGACGTTTATAAAATCGTTATTATTCCTGAATTGTGTGGTTGGATTTATAGTTTTAAATTGTACCAAGATCATGCGCCTGTCTGTAATCTTATGTTATACTACACTTGCATCTAACCCTTGAAAATGCTTAAATCCTTAAGCTTTATTTTGCAATAAAAGTTTCCTCTGTTTTTATTACCAACTTTTTCACCATCAATTTTGTCCACAACTGTATGTGGATTTTTGCTGTACTTCGTTTATCTGTAACCATATGTATTTTACTTTATTTCATCGCCTTTTATCTGCTCCTGATTTGTTATCTACTCCTATTTTTCAAATGTATTCCGCCTCAGTTGTTTGGTTATCTTGTATAAATATTAATACTTGCTCTCATCTAGCCTGTCATAATATGTATCCTCCAAATGTTCCCGAAGCAAAGTTTAGATCCTATATTTGTATTTAACTCTTGTAATAATTCTCAAGACAACTGCCTTGTGCTGGGATGAAACGGTCGTTAGTTATTAAATGTTTGAAAGAAACACTCTTTGATTATTATTTACATTGTATTTCGGCTCTGTATTATACTTGATATATTACATCGAGCTATAATCATATTTTGTAACTGGGTAATATTTAATATTAGTCACCATATATATATATATATATATATATATATATATATATATACAGGGAGTGTAATGCGGAGTTACTGTAGGTTCAGCGATATATATATATATATATATATATATATATATATATCGTTCAACCCATACTTCCTTCCTCCCATTGGAATTTTCTAGATACTCTTTACATCTGAAAATGTAGTCACACCTCATGAACCTGTGAGATCACAGGGAAACTTCAGATTAACATGACTCTAAACTTGACCGCAATACAGTAGATATTAATTTTTACTATAGTATTGAATGCTATTACTCGCGACTGCCGTTACTAAGCAAACAAATGGTAACACACACACACACACACACACACACACACACACACACACACACACACACACACACACACACACACACACACACACACACACACACACACACACACACACACAGACAGACAGACAGAAACCGACAGAGAGGCAGGCAACAATTACACAAAGTCTTATTAGCTTCATACTTATGAGAAAAGGAATAAACATGTTTCAACGTATTGGGCGTTAGTCCTTCATCAGTAAAGTTAGGAGAAATAGGAGGCTGGAAGGTTGAAAGAAGAATTCTAATAGGATAGGGGAGTTGGCCAGGTAAGTGGTGGCATAAGTAGTTCAGTGTATGGGAGTGTTAGCAGAGGTGGTGTTGAAGCATCCATGTGTATCATTGGTGCCGGTGTGTATGTGTGGACAAGGTGCATTTTGTGAGTGTATGTGTGAGTATTTATGTATAAATGTTAAATGTGTGTGTGTGTTCACTCCCCTGCCATGTATATATATATATATATATATATATATATATATATATATATATATATATATATATATATATATATATTTAATACAATAACAGAGATAGTTTAAAGCTAAACTCTGACTGGTAACCATCTCACTCAACAAACATTAGGTTATATTAAAATATAAACCAATTTAAGTGTTTGGGGTGCTAACAATATGTATAATGTGGAAAAACCAGTTGTATTATTTTATGAGATATAATTAAAGTTAAAGTATATCTCTCTTTCCAAACAATTGTTTCATTATAAGTTTTCTACAAGTTTGGGAGAATGTTTCCAGTTTATGTAGAAGCCTAATATATATTCATGTAAGAATATATTTAGGTGGGCACTTATAAATCATCAGTGGAAGCCCATTAAACATTGATATAAGAAAACAATTTCTTACCGCTGTCAAAAATATATAATATATATGTATATCTTTATCTATATATCTTTATCTCTCTATATATATATATTTATATATATATATGTATGCCCGCTTATGTGTGCGCACGATGACACATACATGCGTGTAATAGTACATATATTCATATATACATCTAATAGATGTATCTAATAGAAAGATAGGGTGGAGTCGGAAATCAGGAATGCTACCTAGAAACACGAAAACTTGACACCACATATTTCCATTCTTCAGTACCGTCTGATACAGTCCTGATGTTTCAGACCGGAAGCACTTCAACTCTCAAGAAGGTTCATGATACATTTCCGTTAACTGGTCAGTAGCCATGTTAATGACGTCATACATTTGAATTTAGTGGGCTTTTTTCATTTCATTTTTTTTTTTTTTTTGCTTTTATTTCATTAATTTATTTATTTATCCTGCAATTGGTCATGTAATACATTGCAGTGGTATGCAAACATAGTAAACTTGTATGTGTATATATATATATATATATATATATATATATATATATATATATATATATATGTGTGTGTGTGTGTGTGTGTGTGTGTGTGTGTGAGTGTATATGAGGCTAATTCAAGAGAATCCGAGAAGCCTCAGCCATTCTTTACTCATTGATATAAGATTTGTAAGAAAATATGTTATTTTTATGTAAGGAAACGGCAATGCGTGGGCAATGATTGTTGTATACCATATAAACCTGGACTATCGATATATTCTGTTCTATAGTCTAATCATAACAGTTACAACTGCAAATGTTATTCACAGTAGTTATGCAATATCAGCAAACATTACACAACTGGACCTTGAGTTTGTCATTAGCGGGAGATCGTCCACTTCAAACGGAAACGTTTTTCTATGACACATCCAAGTCCAGTCGCAACCGTCACTAAATTTAACATTTTCAAGCTTGTAATGACACTTGATGCCACATAGAGAAAATCGGTGAAATTAACCCTTATAAGGAAACGCGCTGGAAAGAAATTCAAAAACTGAATTCCAACACTCTTAAGCGGACAAATACAGTAAGAAGCAAAAACTGAGATGCAAAAAATATAAATCGAACTAAAATAAAAATAAAAACAACGCTCTCTCTCTCTCTCTCTCTCTCTCTATATATATATATATATATATATATATATATATATATATATATATATAGAGAGAGAGAGAGAGAGAGAGAGAGAGAGAGAGAGAGAGAGAGAGGGGGAGATAGAGAGATAAAGATATATTATATATTATATTCAAAGTTATAGATGTCATGTTTGAGATAATCTCGAACACGTGTCTTTTCTCTCAAAATAAGCTCAAAGAAATAATTCAAAGAACAGATCCGAGCATTTAATCATTATAAAATAGTGAATGACATATATACATACATAAATATCTAATTATATAAATGTATAATGGGACATCAAACTTTAACAAAAGACAATCTGGACAGAATGTAAGAATACATAGTTCATTACAGTATCATATTAAAATTTAACAAAAATTAAAAATATATATACCTGATGAAAATCATATATATTTTCCTCATATATATCCTTCACAAATCATGAATACATTTCACCAAATATCGGTGAAGTTTGATATGTCCTATTATACATTTATCTCCTTATAATATATAACCAGCAATTTCTCTGTCTGTCTGTCCGACAGTGGAAACACGTGCGCGCGTGCGAATGTTTTTTGCGCACGCGACGCGTAGAGAGAGAGTGAGAGTGAAAGAAAGAGACAGACTACAACAGGGGGTAGCGGGAGGGAGAGAGGGGGAATTGAGGAGTGGTACAGAAACATATATACATTTCTGTGTGTGTAATATATATATATATATATATATATATATATATATATATATATATATATATATACACACACACAGAAATGTATATATGTTTCTGTGTGTGTATATATATATATATATATATATATATATATATATATATATATATATATATATATTACACACACAGAAATGTATATATATTTCTGTGTGTATATATATATATATTACACACACAGAAATGTATATATATATATACACACAGAAATATATATACATCCCTTAGCTACTGTACTGTATCTGTTGCTATCTCTC
Organism: Eledone cirrhosa; assembly: GCA_964016885.1. NCBI lineage: Eukaryota > Metazoa > Mollusca > Cephalopoda > Octopoda > Eledonidae > Eledone > Eledone cirrhosa. The sequence goes on from OZ024741.1 coordinate 340,930,094, forward strand.
TCTCTCTCTCCAGCTATCCCTCTCTTTTAGTCTGTCTGTTTCTCTCACTCTCACTCTTTCTCTTTGTAACACACTAACATTCCTCCCCTCTATCGCTGTGACGAATGGGGAGATGGAGGAGGAGGAGGAGGAGAGAGTCACTTCGTCACTTCACCTCTGCCTTTCTTTCTCTCCCCTCTCACTCCCTCATTACGTACAGACATTAGGGCGGTGGATTGGCAGAATCTGTAGAGAGTCGGACACCATGCTTCATAGCATGGAGTTACGTCCCTTTACGGTCTGAGTTCAAATACCGCCGAGGTTAACTTTGCCTTTCATCCTCACGAGGTCGATAAAATAAAGTACCAGTAATGTACTGGGTAATTGCTGGCCTTGTGCCAAAAGTAGAAACAATTATTAGAAACATTGCTTCATTTTTACATATCTAAGCATTAGTAAAATAACTAATAATTTCAAAAGTAATTTTTCAATTCCAATTGTTATGAACAGCAAAACATTAATAATAATTTTCTTCTAAGAAATATATATACATTTCTGTGTGTGTAATATATATATATATATACACACACAGAAATATATATACATTTCTGTGTGTCTAATATATATATATACACACAGAAATATATATACATTTCTGTGTGTGTAATATATATATATATATATACACACAGAAATATATATACATTTCTGTGTGTGTAATATATATATATATATATATATATATATATGTAGATAAATCTACCAAGAGTTTACGGTAGTGTCCAATCCGTATGAAGAACTCAATGTATTCCGGATATCATGGAAAGAAGAGATGTAATGAAAAATCACTTTCGGTGAAAGATAAACGGTATACAGAGTCAAGATAAAATATTAAACAAATAATGAATAAAACAATGAAACAGTTCCTTATATTAAACAAAAAAAGTTCATTATTTAACGATCGTTTCTAGGATATATATGTGTTAGAATTGGCATGCATATTCAACAGATCTATGTACAAAATTATACAAAATTATACAAACTATCAAGATTAAATATACATACCAAACACACATATACGCCGTCTTCAGAAATAATGGTATGTATATTTAATCTTGATAGTTTGTATAATTTTGTATAATTTTGTACATAGATCTGTTGAATATGCATGCCAATTCT
>OZ024741.1:340953751-340956251 GCA_964016885.1 Eledone cirrhosa
TCTCTGAAGATCGCTTCAAAGTATAAAAGACTAGATTCTCTGCTTAAATTTATACACCAGTTCAAAATAATAAATATTGCTCTTTTTACGGTTTTATATATATATATATATATATATATATATATATATATATATATATATATATATATATATATATATATATATATATATTATATATATATAAAAGAGAAAACACGGGGTAAGCATTAAGAGAATACCTGGATAAAATCCTTCTCTTAATGCTTACCTGTGTTTTCTCTTTTATACTTTATACTCAAGATTGAACGAAATTTTTACAAACTTGTGGAGTTACCCCTAACCGTACGTTGAATGTATGTATAGTATATTTGGCAATATACCGTATGTGTTAATTAAAATATTTAGAAGACCATACGCTATCGGTTTTAAAGTAGTGATTATGTCACTTACTTCTTTTCGGCGAAAGAAGGGAGAGAAGCTAACAATCTGTTTCACGCTGTTTGGCGATCATCAGAGCCACGCACTCACCTGCTTCCGCCGAAAATTATAGAAGCTGGATTCTTATAGAACTCCAGTAATAATCAGGAGCTGATTATAGAGAGCGATTGCCGGTCCAGAATATATATATATACATTTAGGTACATATTCTAAGGCTTAGGCTGATCTGTTTCGAAAAATCGGAGAAAAGACACAAACCATCAAACTTAGCAATTAATATCAATCCCCAATTTTGGTAATTCGCATCTCTAAGACAACAATTGTTTTAGATACCGTTTTGTCCTTTAGACCTACTAATTAGCAATCTTTTAATTTAGCATAATAAAGTAAGTATATCCTCTATGTATATAAATATGTATGTATATATGCATGTATATATATATATATATATATATATATATATATATATATATAATATATATAAGTGTTTCCGTCGGAAAGGTAAAAGAAAGGAGGGTGCTCTATGTAAGCTACAGAGCTTTTTAGTTATGTAATAAACAACATAAGATAATTATTTCATTTACCAAAGGTTTCACGAAGACAGACGAGCCTGACACAGACGTCTGAAATCGGTCGTCAGAATGAAAATTTATTTAAAATGGAAGTCTTCCATTTTAAATAAATTTTCATTCTGGCGACCGATTTCAGACGTCTGTGTCAGGCACGTCTGTCTTCGTGAAACCTTTGGTAAATGAAATAATTATCAGCCATTTCTATCTCCAAATATTTCATCATGCTTTCGCTGTGACCATTCTTCTCTCTCCTTCTACCTATTTCGCTATTTTCTACTTTCACGCCTCTTTCTTCCTCTCCCTTTCTCCCTCTCACTTTCACCCCCTCGCCTGACCCTCAAGTAGTTCTTTTCTCACTTACAACTGCTGGGATCAGACGTGTGTTTTTTTTTCTCTCGACCACTCAGTCTTGAACTTAAGTTCTCTTATCGAGTGGTCTTGGATTTTCTTACCTTAAGTTCCTCGCACATTGCTCGGTTTGTTGTTTTTTCACTGTTAACTCTTTTCTTCCCTTTTGTTTTCCTTCCCTCCCTCCTCCCTTTTCCCAATAACTTATCCAGTTATTGACGCCCTGTGTGGTTGATATTTTGTCTTTAAAGCGTAGAAATATCCGAGATCCCCAGTAGACAACTGATGAGGACCCCCCCATTCTTGCTTTCTTCTTATTCCCACTCCATTTTAAGATATATATATATGTATATGTATATATATATATATGTATATATATATATATATATATATATATATGTATATATATATATATATATATGTATATGTATATGTATATATATATTTATATATATTTATATGTATATATATATATGCACCATCAAATTCTGACCTGGGTAAACTTAGCAAGAACATTCTAGACAGGGTGATACAGCAAATTAAGGACTTGAATTGTTTACCTGGCTTGACCTTGTGGAAGGGAACTGGGGAGGTCATTGAGTGGTTTAATGAAATTAAATATAACAATAATAATAAATTTATTCAACTAGATATTGCTAACTACTATTCATCCATTACCCCTAATCTACTTAATAAGGCACTAAATTACGCATTCAAGCATACAGACCTAACTAGCAATGAAATGCACATTATATTATCGGCAAGGAAAACTTTGATAGAATTTAATAACCAACTATGGACTAGGGCAGATAGAGATAATAATTTTGACATTACTATGGGATCATCAGACTCAGCTCAGGTAACGGACCTTGTGGGCCTATTTATAATTAATTCGCTGCATAGGAAAATACCCGGTGTTACCGGAGGTTTATATAGAGATGACATGCTTTTACTTATTGAAAATAATAACTCTGAACTAAATAAGAAAAGAAAACAAATTATACAATTTTTTAATTACCTTAATCTAAAAATAGAAATTGAGAATAACCATAGAATAGTCAATTTCCTAGACGTAACATTTAATCTCAACACATGTCTTCACTATCCATTTCACAAGTTAAATGAAAACTTGAATTATGTCAATTTTAGCTCCAATCACCCCA
>OZ024741.1:340963751-340983751 GCA_964016885.1 Eledone cirrhosa
AATGTTTAGTGAGAAAGGGGGGGGGGGGGCAAACCAAATTATGTTCCTAGTTCTATTTCTTTTTTGTCCTTTGGAATTATTGTAATGCTTTCTATTATAGTTGTTAATGTTGTTGCCGTAATTAAAAAAGTTGTTACTTTGTTTAGTTTGTCTATCATTATCTATGTATACAATCTTATCAGCATACCCTGCCCTAGCTAGTGCATCATTATAGTATTGGGCCTTTTCGTCAAAAATCTTTCTATTCGACGAGATCCTAGAGATACGTTTTTGGACTGAGTTTACTATAGTGTTTTTGACAGATCTGGGGTGGTTAGAGTTAAAGTTGACATAGTTTAAGTTTTCATTCAACTTGTGAAAAGGATAGTGGAGACATGTGTTGAGATTTAATGTTATATCTAGGAAATTGACTATTCTATGGTTGTTCTCAATTTCTATTTTAAGGTTAAAGTAATTAAAAAATTTTGTAATTTGTTTACATTTTCTATTTAGTTCAGGGTTATTATTATTAATAAGTAAAAGCATGTCATCCCTATATAAACCTCCGGTAGTACCAGGTATTTTCCTATGTAGCGAATTGATTAAAAATAAGCCCACAAGGTCAGTTACCTGAGCTGAGTCGGAAGATCCCATAGTTATGTCAAAATTGCTATCTCTATCTGCTCTAGTCCATAATTTGTCATTAAATTCTATCAGAGTTTTCCTAGCCGATAATATAATATGCATTTCTTTGCTAGTTAGGTCCGTATGTTTGAATGCGTAATTTAGTGCCCTATTTAGTAGACTAGGGGTAATAGAAGAATAATAGTTAGCTATATCAAGTTGAATAAACCTATTATTATTGTCATATTTAATTTGCCTAAACCACTCAACAACCTCTCCAGTTCCCTTCCACAAGCTCAGGTTAGATACACAATCCAAGTTCTTAATTTGCAGTATCACCCTGTCAAGAATGCTTTTACTTAATTTTCCCAGGTCCGATTTTGAAGGTGCGATCAATCTCACTGGCAGGTCATTTTCAAAATTGCTCTTGTGGTCCTTCATATTGATCTTCGGTTTCCTGGGCACGAAAGGTGGTTTATTTTTATTTTTATTTTTATTTTCATTTTTATTTTTATTTTTATTTTTATTTTTATTTTTACTTTTATTCTTTTAGTATTGTAGTATTCTATAATATTTTTATTTTAATTTTATTTTTTTAATATTTTTATATATTTTTATATGTAAATTTTTATATGTAAATTTTTATATGTATATTTTTATATGTAAATTTTTATATGTAAATCTTTAATACGTAATATTTTTTAATACGTAGTATTTTTAATATGCAATATTTTTATTATGTAATATTCTTTCGTAATATTTTGTTAGTTTTCTATTCTATATTTTTATATATTTTTACTTATTATTATTATTATTGTTATCTTTGTTTATAATATAATATATATTTTCGATTAGTATATTGAAATCTGCTCTCTATTTCTGCTTGATAGATAATCTTGTAGAGTAATCGCAAGAATAATAATACGCTCAAATTTTTATACCACATTGAGAATGTTTTCCGATAACTTAGAGTTTGCGGAGTGAATCAGTTGGATTCACATTGAGATTTGTAGCTGTCACATAGACATGTGAATTTTTAAAACTAAACATAAGATAATGAATTTTCACACATTGTGAATACTTGTTTCATTCAGGAATACTGATATTTACAGTGTAGTGTAAGTTTTATAAATACTAATACATTAAAACATAGGGTTTTCTACGCCTCGAATATGTCTGGATATTTTTAAATTTTTTTTTTCTCTCTCTATATCTCTCTATATCTCTCTATATATCTCCCTTACATTAATACTTGAGCTAAATAAATAAATAAATAAATAAATAAATAAATAAATGTATCATTGATACACTTACTCAAAATGACCTACCACTACCTAATTTTCTATATATATATATGTATCTATCTCTATTTCCTCTCTCTCTCTATATATATATATATATATCTTTCTGTCTCTTTACATGAAGCTCTTCACTTTATCTATTTTTCCATCTCTCTATTTTGTTCCATGCATTTCTTCTTTTTCTTTTTCTTCTTTTTCTTCCTTTTCTTCGTTTTGTCTTTCTTTCTTTCGTTTTTCCCTCTTTTCTTTCTCTCTTTCTTTCTCTCTGTATTTTCACTGCTAGCGTAAACCTCTTCAAATGAAGTTGAAGTTTATTACGGTATGTCGAATATATTTATCTATAAAACTGTTTATATTGTATTTTGTCTGATGAAGGCATAGCATATTGTTAATATGATATCCCCGAAATATATATAATGAAATAAATATGGTTTTATAAATATAGTTTTCCATTTATTTAATATTGCAAATATACTCCAAATATTTGTCGAGTGCTTTTATATCAGTTATAAATATTTACTAGTTGTAACCCAACAATTTTAAATATAACTTTACATGTATATATATATATATATATTTATATATATATATATTTATATATATATATATTTATATATATATATATATATTTATATATATTTATATATATATATATATTTATATATATATATATATATATATATATATATATTTATATATATATATATTTATATATATATATATATATATATATATATATATATATATATATATATATATATATATATATATATATATATATATATATATATATATATATATATATATATATATCTATATATATATATATATATATATATATATATATATATTTATATATATATATCTATATATATATATATATATATATATTTATATATATATATCTATATATATATATATCTATATATATATATTTATATATATATATCTATATATATATTTATATATATATATATATATATATATATATTTATATATATATATATATTTATATATATTTATATATATATATATATATATATATATTTATATATATATATATATATATATATATATATATATATATATATATATATATATATATATATATATATATATATGTGTGTGTGTATTTAGCAAACATCACGAGCGCTCTATCTCAAAATTATTTTTGAAAAGTATTAGAAATACGCAACCGGTCAAAACTTAAAACTAAAACTGAATACTAACCAATACTTATTACTAATTTATACTTATTCCTAATTAAACTAATTTTCACTGGGAAAAATTTGTCACCATTTTCTTTTCCTTTTACTAATATATATATATATATATATAATATATATATATATATATATATATATTTATATATATATATATATATATATTATAAAGTGAGGTTTTTTTACAATATGAAAAATAACCGAGGTATCGTACACGAGTGAAAGTATAAAGAAAAAAAGATGAAATCGAAAATGCAACTGGAGTCTTATTTAAAAAAAAATATATATATTTATTTGGTTCCTTTACCGGTTTCGCAGTTCTTCTGCTTTTCAAAAGTAGAGTTGAGATGGAGGGTCTGTGGTTTTTCTCACATCTGTGAAAATATATATATATATATATATATATATATATATATATTTAAATAAGACTCTAGTTGCATTTTCGATTTCATCTTATTTTCTTTATATATATATATTATATATATATATATATATATATATATATATATATATATATGGCGTAGACATTACAATACAACGGGAAGAAACATAATAGTACCACTGATGATGTCACAGATGTGTGACGAAAGAACTTTGATAGACATATATATATTTATATCTGTATTTTTAACCGTTGGTCAATCAATGATAAACATTGATTGTCAGATAAACTAACTATGGAGATATAAAATATACAGAATTGAAAACCAATACAAACCAAACTGAGTGTGTTTTATTATTATTTCTGGCAACGTTATAACAATATAACCCTCCCCAAATATAACATTATATATATATATATATATATATATATATATATATATATATATATATATATATATATATGCACACATCAAAAGAAATAAAAATAAAAAGGATTGAAGGAAGCAGTCGGTGACATGTTTCTCTAATCTCTTCGTTTCGTTTCTTCCGTTCTGGCTTCCTCTTCAGTATTTGTTATTATATATATATATATGTGTGTGTGTGTGTGTGTGTGTGTGTGTGTGTGTGTGTGTGTGTGTGTGTGTGTGAGAGTGAGAGTGTGTGTGTGAGAGTGAGAGTGTGTGTGAGAGATTGTGTGTGTGTGTGTTTATGTGTGTATTTGTGTGTGTGTAGTGGTAATATGAAGGGCCCTCTAGAAAGAAGTAGGTAGGTGTACGGCTGAGAAGGTCTGATAACGATGTATCTGTATCTGTCCCTTTCTCTTGTACAGATCACGTGTCGGCATCTGTCTAAATTGTCATTCACGGCTTCTAGGATGGCTCAATTCTAGGATCATCTCAAAGAACATCCTACATTGTACAATCCTTAAATAATAACCAAAGAAATAAAGACAAATTGGATAATGTTGTCCTAGATACAATATGTTGGAAAGAAAAGAGTGGCTGCTCGCTCAGCTCTTGAACCTCATTCATCAGAGATCTTCACATTCTGACGAAGATCGAGTTATATAACACCACCTCTACTAACTCTTATAACAGGTAGGGCAACCTTTTCGACCCTACAACTTTCACTGAACCCTACAAGCTCTAGCTCCAATACTAGATCTCTTGTGTTAATATCAGATTGCAGTTTTTGTTCGGTTGTTCCACCAGAATTTCTTATTTTTAGAGGTGTGGAGACCTATTGGTTCTAGTATGTACTTGGTATGCTCTGCCCTCCCCCACCAGGACAATCTTTCCTGAAGAGTAAAGTTACTAGGTAAAGAGCATAGCTCGGAGATCAGAGAGTCGCTTCAGACATAACTGCTATTTCTCCGAATTGAGAGATCACAGCTTCGACAATACTATGGACATGTGGTTAGAATGTCTCAAGAAAGAATCGCTGGACAGATTTTACTGGCAAAATCAACCGGCAGGATATCCAGGGGTAGAATCCGAGCAAGTGGGTTGAATTACATCCATGCGCTCAGCTGGTCTCGTTTGGGATCCAGCCGGATCAATTGGAGACGGTTGCTTCTGACATGACCCGCTGGAACGTGTGCTTGTAGACTCTGCCCCACGACCCTCCCAGGAGTAAGTGGGTGAAGAAGATATCGTATCTTAAGGGGAGGTAATTAGTAGCATGCAAACATTTTTGGACAGTTTCTGTTTTGAGTGATATCTTTCATACTGGTATGACACAATCGATGTTTCCTTTCACAACATAGACAGTTTGAAGGTATCCTTATCACTCCAGGGATTTAGTAGCTATCTACAGTTCTTGGACAACGAAGGTTTGGATTATATGCTCAGCCTCTTGCACGTAAAATTCACAAGCAGGTTGTTTCCTTGCTCAAATAACTGGAACACATGCCGCAGTCGGATCCGATGAAAGGCGACCCCCCACCCCCCACACACACACGTCGCACACACGTGTGTGCGAGTATTTATGTATGGGTATTTGTATGTTGATGTACGTGAAAAAACAAGTGAAATATTATAGCTCACACCTATGTAGGTTTAGCTGACCTCCTACCAGGTTGTGTCACAAAGGATTTTCTGGTGTTTCAATATGGATCGCAGTCATATCTTGAAAAGCAATGTGGAATAGAGTGCATTGCTTAAGAATACAACGCACCGGACGTTCTAGGAATCGAACTGACGACAATATGATCATGAGTCCAACACCCTAACTACTAGGCCACGCACTTTCACAATGTGCATACATGTTATTTGTCTAATGTGTTAGGAATGTTATAAAGTAAAGGAGGTAGTTGCATCAGTAGTTAGTTATACTTCTAGGTGTCGCCAATTTCGTAACTATCTGTTTGGCAGTGGATAAGATTATGTTTATGCACGTGAAAGGAAACAGGGTGCGAGTAATCTCTCCCAACCCCCCAACCCCATACAGACACACACATCTCACTTATATCACTGTATTTTGACAGGCATATACAAGAGTGTATCTATGAAGTCTACACATAAACATGGAGATTGGGCGAGGTTTTATATATATATATATATATTATCATGGATGAACATATGTGCGAGGCTGTTATTCAATATTGTTTTGACTGAACATTGGAGATTATCACGTGACAGGAGGAGAATGTATGTTTATAACAAATCTACTCTCCATCTCTAGTGATTTTGTCACGTGATGAATATACCAGGTCTATAGAAAATCTGAAACTCGGCTGCTTCCTTATTACATCCACTCAGTAACTTCACTGTTGATATGTATAAAATATAGAATACGTCGTGTCATATGTTGTTGGATGTGTTCATGCTTCAGTTCTTGCTTTTGTCCCGTAACCTAGTAGTTCGACAAATCGAGATCGATAAAATAATAGACAGAAATAAGTACAGGGATGGATATAATCGCCGAAACTCTTTAACACTGTCGAATAACTGAAATGAAATCAGTGGAAGATCTGTTTCGTATTTATTATTGTTCATTTTCTCTCTAGATTGTATATGTATGGAACTAAAATATCACCGCATCTCATCATCCTTAAACACGAATAGCACGCAATTAGAAGTCTCCGTGTTCGCTCCATTAAGGATCTCTCATTGTGAAGGCTCATCTTAAACATAGCTAGAACTGTATCTAAAAGACTAGCTCTTATCTTCAGCCCATAACAACGGCTGATTTTTTACAAAGCTCTGAAAAGACCCACAGTGAAGTAATGCTCTGACATTTGGGACAGTGTAGCTGCCACACCCACAAATGTCCTAGACCACATCCAGAAAAAGATTACTCGCCTGGTCGGCATTTTACGGGGTCAATAAAATAAAGTACCAGTAATGTACTGGGTAATTGCTGGCCTTGTGCCTAAAATAGAAACAATTATTAAGGAGAGCGTCAGACAACATGCTTTGTGGCATATAGTTACGTTCCATTATGTTCTGAGTTTAAATCCTGCTAGGGTTACCTTTGCTTGTCATCCTTACGGGGGTCGATAAGATAAAATACCAGTAATGCGCTGGGGCCTATTTTATCGACTTATCCTTCCTCCATAAATGGTTGGCCTTGTGCCTAAATCAGAAACCATTATAAGAAAATTGGCAGTATCGGTAGAGGGTCGGACGCCATGCTTTGACGCATAGAGTTACGGCCCTTGCCATTCTGAGTTCAAATCCCGCCGATGTTGACTTTGCTTTCATCCTTATGGGGTCGATAAAATAAAGTACCACTAATGTACTGGGTAATTGCTGGCCTTGGGCCAAAAAGTAGAAACAATTATTAAGAAGCTGCTCTTGTTCAGGTTTTCCCTGTGTCTGAAGAGAAGCAAACCGAGTACGACTGGGTGAAGAATTTACTAAGAGAATCAGCAATACTAGCTGCACTCCATTTGTGGGTTTGATGAAAACATTTAATTTAATTTACAGCTTGCACTTATGTAAATTCAGCTGGTTCCCTACGGAGTAGGTTTCTCGGGTGTTTAATGATAGTGTCCAGTCTTGTTACAGTTGTCACAGCTCCCACATATATAAGTTTAGCAGGCCACCAGGGCTCTACCAAAATCGAGAGTTTGGTTTATTGATGATCGATTGCTTAGATCGATTTTCACTCCGGTTTTACGAACTATGAAACGACGGCCGTAAAGAAAATAACTTTTCCACCTTAAAGTATATACTGTTTCACAAACATTATATGCTTTTTACATATATATGTAGAAAATATTGTTTCTCTAATGATATATGGCTATATACATATATGTCTTTATTTGAATTATTGATGCTCTGGAAAACGTCCATTGACCTTTTCTACTGAGAAACATATTCATCATACATATGTGTGTTATAATACTTTACATTAGTATACATATATATGTGTGTGTGTTTGTGTGTGTATATACATATACATATATATATATATATATATACATATATAAGAAAAAGAAATCAAAAATGCAGCTGGAGTCTTTTGAGAATATTTATTTATTTCCTTTACCGGTTTCACAGTTCTTATGCTTTTCAAAAGTAAAATTGAGACGGAGGGTCTGTGCTCTCTCTCTCTCTCTCTCTCTCTCTCTCTCTCTCTCTCTCTCTAGCTCTCTCTCTCTCTCTCTCTCTCTCTCTAGCTCTCTCTCTCTCTCTCTCTCTCTCTCTCTCCCTCTCTCCCTCTCTCTCTCTCTCTCTCTTATATATATATATATATATATATAATTTATTATTTGCTTTTATTATGAAAAGTTGCCACAATCCAATAGTCAGTTAAACTACACCTGGAGGCGGTGAAAAGGTGAACAAAGACACCTTACACCAGCTGTATAGTTGTTTTTCGCAGTCGACTCCGTGACAGCTTTTCATAATATATACAAATAAATTTCAAATTTTCAAACTTAGCAAATTGCTTTGTAAACTTAGCTGTTTGTGTCCGTGTGCTCGCGCGCAAATATTGATTTTATTGAATAAGACATGAATGATATTATTTACAAAATTCATAAAAGAAAGGAAAATTTATAAATGCCGTTTATGGTTTAGCCAAGATATAAGACATCAAACAGTTTCTTCGTCAAGTGGTATTTTCCTTCTTCCCTCAATTAATCTTTCAATATTTCACCTCTCTCCTCTCCATTCCTCTTCACTCTTCTATTTTCAACTCCTACACTTATTCCTTCCCTGCCTCCCTGACTGTTTCACTTTATTCTCGCTTCTGTTACCTATGGCACCCACCAACATTCTCCCAAAGAAACTAACGAAGTATATTTAAGTTAATACATACTTTAAATGCAACAAACAAACTGCAAGGAAACATTAAATTAGTCCATTCATCCATTGTTTGTATGGCTTACCATTCGCTAAGACAGCTTCCAATACGGTTTAACACTGATAAACACTTGCCAGATCTTACGTCAAACAGACTTCGTTAAAGAACAGATTTAAAGGATCATTGACGCGAAATAGATAATGACGTGGAAGAATGTGATTGGAGGCTTACATGATATCAAGAGGAAAAGATCCGGTTTGAAGTGTAATATTGTAAGTAATACAACAATGGGGGTTGGTTCATTCACTGTTGGCCACGAGACAAGTAAGAATATGATTGGATGTCTACATAAAAAGTATAAAGAAAACGTCCGGACGGAAGTACATTTTAAATGCAGCAATATAAAATGATTTTGATTGGTCCCAAGAAGAATATTTGAATATTCTTACTATTTCATCTCTTGCTCTCTTCACGTTTTCTCTCCTTTAGACCTGTGAGTTTGTGTATGTCTGATAAAACGTGCAAAGGCAATGAATTGGCTTCCCGTGATTGATTCTCGTCACATACGATGTGTTTTGGATACTCTTCCCAGGTCTAAAAAAATAACAACCGATTTATTCCAGAGAGAGAAGCGGGGGCAGAAACGAGAAAGAGATATAGAGGAAATATCGACCCCAGTACTAGACAGTTATTTTTTTATCGACCCGGAAAGGCTGAAAAGCAAAGTTGATCTCAGCGGGATTTGAACTCCGAGAGTACAGTGCCACAGCTTAGTTCACACTGCATTCTATCCGACATTCTAAGGACCCTGCCAATACACCTCCTATACTCGTCAAGTACTGGTGTTGATATAATTGACTTTCCCCATCCACCAAACAATTTCTGGACTCATGTCTAAATTAGATACCAGTATATTAAAATATTACACTTTCCAAGAGAGGTGAGTTCCTAGAATCGTTAGAGCGTCGTATAAATGCTTTACAGTATTTAAGAACAATGTTTTATTTCATCCTTTCGGGGTCGATAAATAAAGTACTAGTCCAGAAGTGAAGGATTGGCAGAATTGTTAAGAGTCGGTCAAGATACTTTGCAGTTTCAAATCCGGCACTGTGTCCCACCTCTTCGTGCCAAGAGTCACGATAGGTGTCAGTAATAGGAAGACCAATGGAAGCGTAGCTTCCTTGATCCAGTCTGACAATTGGCTCCTTTCATGTCCTTTTTTTTCTTAATTACACATACATATGGAATGGACGTCCGTCGATTTCGACGACGAGTGTTCTAGCGTTTCAGAATTAACGTGCAAGTTAGTGAATATTCCACAGACATGTGAATACTTAACGTAGTTCTCATGGAGATTCAGCGGGACATACCGTGTGACAAGGCTGGACCTTTGAATTGCATGTATTGTTCATCTGGTTAGTTTCCAAACAGTTTCTGTCCCCCCAATTTCACTCAAAAGGCCCTGATAGACCTGAGGCTAGGGCAAATAACGTATGCAAGATGCCACGTAGTGGGACCGAAATAGAGATATAATAATTGAGAAGCGAACTTCTTAACCATTCAGCCAAACAGTAACCTCTCACACACACATGCACACACACACACACACACATTATATATATATATATATATATATATATATATATATATATATATATATATATATATATATATATATATATATATATATAGAGAGAGAGAGAGAGAGAGAGAGAGAGAGAGGAGAGAGGAGAAGAGAGAGAGAGAGAAAGAGAAATCTGTAAAATCCTGACCGCGGCGCCAAGCCGAAACCGCTTGGCGCCGCGATCGGGATTTTACACACCTCTATACCCACTCTGCATCTCCCCATGTATCGAGTACTCATGCATAGTGGTCTCCTCGGTCTCAACACCGCAGATTCTCTCTCTCTCTCTCTCTCTCTCTCTCTCTCTCTATATATATATATATATATATATATATATATATATATATATATATATATAAAGACTGATTCCGAAACTGCAACAGTAATACGTGTTATTTCAGTGATGACCATGTTTGCTCTATAAAACTATGTTTGAATAATGAGCTCAATTCTATATTGCTTGACAACCTTAAGTTGAATTAAGCACATTTGTAATAACTGTGTTTTTTTTCTTCTTTCTTTCTTTCTTTAATAACACATTAACAGTAATAATGTTTAATATAGTTAAATGAACATTTATTTTCGCTGACGTGGACCGGAAATAAAGTTACAGGAAAAGAAAAAAGACGCAATTTTGGGCTACGAAAATAATTCAGAGAGGAAAAATATCACAATTTATTTAAATCTTTCGTTTATCATATTCTAATGAAAGACACTGCCTCTGATGTTCAAATAATTCTTAATATAGTCAAGAAGAATTTGGAGGGATTTAGTAAAATAACTAAGTTTCATGCTATTAAGCTGAAGTTTGGAATAGTAACTTAACAAAGGTTCTTATATAAAATCTAGGTGGAATGCTTTTGGATAAATTTAAACATTTGAAAACAGTTTTGTATCATAGAACCAGATGCGGTTTTCAGATGGCTTCGTATCAAAAGATTTAAACATAAAAAAAAATGACTAATGTAACCAAAGAAATGTCCTTAGTATTATCAACTGAAAATACATGACTTGAACACAATGACAATAATTTATTTGTGAGAAAAATCACATTTTATCCAATGTCTTCAATAAAGCAATGAAGCAAAATTAAAAAACTACTACCCTTTTGACACCAATCCCTCGAAATGGTCCCGATTCTATGAAACAACGCCCCACCCTAAATTAAAAAGTTCCTCTCTAATCCTGTTGATACCAACCCCACCAAAAACCGGTTCTGATTATATGCAAAAAGATTAGCCACTATAAAGGGTTCCTACTTAAATTAAAACCATCCAATATAATGTTATATAAGATCAATATGTTAAGTTACTACTTTTAGAATTAAGTAATTAAAAATCTTGGTAAATCCTTCAAAATTCTTCATTAACTTCTTTGATACCAACCGGATCAAAACCTGTTCTAGTCCTATGAGTGTTCCTATTGAAATTAAAATCATCCAACATAATTTTCTATAAGAATCATATGTTAAGTTACTATCTTAGTAAAGAAGTTTTAGTATATCCCTCAAAATTCTTCATTAATTAACTAAAATAGAATGTATGTCATTAGAATATGTCTTCTTCCTGTAACGTTTCCCTGATACATATTTTTTTACCTAAACGACATGTATGCCTTTATTCTTTTACTGGATTCAATCATTGGACTGCGGCTATATTGGGGCACCGCCCGAAATGGATTTCGTCAACTGGCGGTGATAGTAGATGACACTTGCTCAAAGTTTTACGCAATGGAATTGAAACCGAAACCATGTAGTCGTCAATTGAATTCCATAAGCACAGAGCCATGTCTGTGCTTCTACTGTGTAACTATAATTTCAGCATGATTTAGTTGTATTGTTGCTGCAGCATTCTCGTTGTTATGTCGTCTCTAGCTGAATGAAAATATTTAATGACTTTCAGCGACTCCAGACATGCTTCAGGATATTTTGGAGAGAATAATCTTTGTTAAAATATTGATTGAATGTTTTGAAAATAAAATGAAAGAGGAATTAAATTTACAGCTCACAACTATGCAGGTTTAGTTGTCTTTCTACAAGGTTGGATCTCACAGGCGATTTCTTGGATGCTTTAAAGTTAGGGATCCCAGTCCTATCACAAAAGTAACATGAAATGAAGCGTCTTGCACAAGAGCACCATGCACCATTCATTTAATGAATCGATCCCATGAGTCCAACACCCTAACCGTTATGCCACGTTCCTTCACATAGTGCATTTTATTTGGGAACAAACACCAACGCGGTTTTTAATGTAACCATGTTCCTACTGAACACCTTAAATATCCCATCTCACTGTACACAAACATGCCCCATCTGTTACCTTATACACAGAAAACTGTCGTAGTCTATTTTATTATTTCTATCAATAGAAGTGCCAACATAACAGGGAATTACTGATTTTTGCTTGTTAGAAGATTAATCTACACTCTCACTTTTATTAACTTCACTGGACAATAATAATTAGGATTACCATATACTTCTAGCTCAAGAAAAAGAGAGCTCAGAACGTTTGTAGAGTAAATGTTTATTATCTTTGGACCAACCAGATTGTCAGATGTCCTTATACATCACTGATTACAATGCGTTATACATCACTGATCACAATGCGTACCGCTCTTCCATTTTGACTCGAATCATTTGACTGTGTCGTTTTGTCATTGCCTTGAAGGTCTTCCGAATGGCCCCTTCGATCTCTTGGATATCACTCAACAACTGCATGGGTCTACCTATTGTTTGTAAACTTTGAGACATGTCCAAATCATCAGTCACTGCGAGTTATTGAACCTTCCAATATATATGTATATATGTGTGTTGAGAGAGAGAGAGAGAGAGAGAGAGAGAGAGGGAGAGAGAGATTGTTTCTGAGGAAGACAGTGTGATGGATCAGGGATTTCGAGACTAGAGATAGGTAGTGACATAATCACTAGTCATTATATCGATCTACCATGGTCAATCAACGCTCAGAAACAATCGGAAAACAATTAAGAAACTATCTCCGACTTTTGTTTTATTTTCATTGCACAACACACGCACACGCACACGCACACACACACACACACACACACACACACACACACACACACACACACACACACACACACACACACACAGAGTTCGAAATAACAATAAACAAACAAACGCAGGAGTAAATGTTACATGGTCTTATTAGCTTCACGCTTGGTGGGAGGAGGGCGGGGTATTTATGACGTTTCGGACATAAGTCCTTCATCAGGAGAATGGGGAGAGGAACTCCAAGAGGGAGTGAGGGGGGAGTTGGCGGGAAGTACATGAAAGGACGGGAAAAATAGAAATAAAAATAAATATAAAACATGAAATAAAAATAAATAAAAACAGAGATATATATAGAGAAAACACAGAATTAAAAAAAACAACAGAATATTAAAAAGTGAGAGGGGTGTGGGAAGGAAAGGGTGTGGTGGTGCGTGAGGGGTGGGTGGAGGGGGAGAGAGGGAGGAAGAATATTAAAGTCCGAGCGGGGATGGCGGAAGGTAAGAGGTGTGTGTGTGTGTGTGTGTGTAGATGTAAGTGTGTGTGTATGCGTGAATGTAAGTGTGAGAGTCTGGGAGAAAGCTAGTGTATGTGATTGTATGTTTTGAAAAACCATTGTGTGTGTGTTGGAGTGGAGTGTATGTCTGTGTGTATATAGTTCCTGTATGGGTGGAGGTGTATGTGTGTGTGTGTGTGGACGGAAAGGGTCGGATGAGATGAGATCGTGTCGAATCCGGGGGTTGTGTGGGATTGGAGTGTAGGTGTATGTGAAGATGTGTTTGTGTGGTTTAAGAGAGGATGATGTTGGTGGTAGGTCTGTAGGTGATGTGGGTTCGTGTGAAATGTGTAGTTGCGTGTGTGCGAAAATGGCGCAAGTGTCTGTGTATCTAAGTTTCTGAATGGATGTCGGTCGGTGTGTGTATGTATGTGGATAGTAAAGATACGGATGTAAAATTGCGTCGATATCCAAGTGATAGATTCATTGTGGTAGGGTCGAAAAAAATAGACGAGGGAGGACAGTGGAATGTTATAGGGTCGCGTCGCAAACAGGAAGTGGTCAGATGGTCAAAGAGTGGGAGAGGGTTTGGCTTGGGGGTGGTGAGGTCAAGAGAGATGGGGTAGGAGGGTGGCCGAGGAGGTGAAGATGGCCGGAAATGTATGTGGAAGGAGGGGAGGAGGGTGGAGCGACAGAGCAGCTGTGAATGATAGGCTAGTAGTATTGCTCTCTGTGTGGGAGGTAGTAGGTGAGAGCAGGCAGGTTGTGTGGATATATTTATTCTATATATATATATAAATATATATATATATATATATAACGAAGGAAATGTAGTAAGGAACCAAGATGGATCATAACCGCACCAAAGTACTCAATACTTAGGGTAGTAGAGTGGGTAATAGGAACAAGTATGACCCCGACGGCAGAGCTCAAGCCGTTTCGGACGGCTAATTCCTGGTAAATAAATAGCCGAACTTCTCAGGGGGTAATTCCATATATGGGAAGATAGTAATTGTCAAAAGGATTGGTCAACATTTGTTGTAAAGGACAGATGATTCTATCATGGTATTTAGTGGAAGGTAGGGGTTAGCTGAACTTGCCGGTAGAACAAAGAGGGAGTGGGGGAAACCGAGTCAAGCGTTGAAAGTGAAATCTATACAGCAGATTCTAAGGATAGTGTATAGAAGGTCGAAAAAGGTGTACTGGAGCATTAAATTCAAACCCAGACAACAGATTCCTACAAAAACTCCGTAGCAAATTAACAGAGTATGAAAACACCAACGACATCATGGTGCACTCGGACAAAACTGGTAACCTCTACTTCGTCAACCCCGACAGATACCACACACTGATCAGGAATAGCCTAAACTCCACCTATAAAAAGGCTAACCATTCAAGTACCGAGGACATAAATCGAAATGGACAACAAATTAACTCCAGCATCGGGGTCGCCGACCGCACCGACCCCTAGACCCACGGACTCCCTACTTCACACTGAAGGACCACAAATCCGATTTCGACCGTAAACCATCCATCAGGCTTATAAACCCAACGAAGTCGGACATAGGGAGAATCAGTTAAAAAAATCCTAGACCGAGTTATACCAAAAGTTAAGCAAAACGCGAGACTTAGCCTATTGGTCAACATCCAGGAAGTAATCTCATGGTTCAGCAATATGGAGGACAAACGAGACACAAAATTCATCCAGTTTGACATAAAGAGTTACTATGCTTCAATTACCTTACCGCTCCTTACGGCCGCCTTGGACTTTGCCGAAACACTCACGCCCATCACCGACCAGGAAAGAAATATCATCCTCCACGCCAGGAAGACAGTCCTACTCTTCAACAACTCCAAATGGATAAAGAGAGCTTCTGACTCCCCCTTCGACGTCAGTATGGGCGCGACGGATTCGGCTGAGGTCACTGATCTTATAGGATTATTCCTACTATTTAAACTCGCCAAAATGTTTCCTGCATTCAGCGGTAGATTGTACCGTGATGATGGGTTCGTTACTCTCAAAGGGTACAACCCCAGTAGTACAGACAGGGTCTGTAACCAATTAATCAGCTTCTTCCGCGACTGGGGATTTAAAATAACCCTACAAACGTCCCTAACCCGAGTAAACTTCCTGGACGTTACCCTTAACCTCGATAATGATCTGTACTACCCATACAGGAAACCAAACGACAACCTGCATTACATCCACCGCCGGTCGAACCATCCTAGAAACATCACCAATAACCTGGTTAAAAACATCTCCCTCCGCATATCTCGTTTGTCCGCTAATAAGCAGATATTCGATGAACACGCGCCTCATTACAACCAGGCCCTCAAGCGGAGTGGCTTCCGGGAGGAAATATCCTATTATCCAGCTTCCATTAGCGGAACCAGCAGGCGACACCGCCGCTCACGCAACGTAACGTGGTTCAATCCTCCCCCACAATGCCGAGGTGACAACACCTATCGGGAAAATCTTCTTTAGGCTCATCGAAAAACACTTCCCACTACAACACCGCTACCACAACATAATCAACAAAAACACCATCAAACTCTCCTACAGCACCACACCTAACTTTGCACAAAACATCGTCTCCTCTAACAACAAAAAACTCAACCCCTATGGAAGAAATAACCTAGACATCAGTGGAGAGCCGACCAGGAGGTGTAACTGACCTGATAGATCCCTTTGCCTCCTCAACAACAGATGCCGAGATCGTAATGTGATCTACCAGTGCAACGTGAGGACGGACACCTCCAACAAAGCTTATATAGGATTAACGGCTTGTGACTTCAAGACCCGGCTCTACCTACACAGACATACTTTCCGAAACCCGACCCGGCGTCACGCCACTACACTTTCGGGTCACATCTGGGACCTCACAGATAATAATATAACCTACAATCTCACTTGGAGCTTACTGTCCAGAGCTAACTGTTACACGGGAGGACGCCGTCCGTGTAACTTATGCTCGGAGGAAACATTACAAATGCTGTTTTCGAAGGACCAACTCCTAAACAAGAAAAACGAATTAGTAACTGCATGCAAACACTGATTGCGTAGGACTTACCTCGCCCTCAAACCCCATAATGACCGGGGGGGGGGGGTAGACAAGGGCTGAAACACCCCACTTGCCGACTTTGTAAGGGGTAACCCCTGCTTACATAGGTAGACGTAACTTTTATATTTTTTTTAATCTTTTCCTCTATATTTCCTTATTCCTCCCATCTCTCCCTAGTCCTTCCACCCCAGATCTCCTTCCTTGTCGTCTTTTTTTTTTCACCTTTTCGCCCACCCCGATGCAGCCCATCTGTCCTCTGTAGCCTCAGTACCCCCCCCCCCCTCTAATTTTAAGATAGAATTGGCCCATTACGCTTTTTATAGCAGATGTGTTAGACCCCAGATAATTGCTTTCTTTCTGGTTGCTGCTCCATTTCCGTGATTTCTAAATTTCTTAGTGGTATTTTTGCATTAGTATTCTTGTATTAGTATTTATGTATTAGTATTCTGAATTAATATTTCGTATTAGTTTTTTAGTATGTTTGTCCTCAACTTATTATCCTGTCATTGTAAGATAGCATTGGCTGATTACTACTAACTATAGCAGTGGTGTTAGACTCCCTGTAAAGATGGCTTTATGAAATTCTTAGTGGTATTTTTGCATTAGTATTCTTGTATTAGTATTTATGTATTAGTATTCTGAATTAATATTTCTTATTAGTTTTTTTTTAGTATGTTTGTCCTCAACTTATTAAACTGGCATTGTAAGATAGCATTGGCTGATTACTACTATCTATAGCAGTGGTGTTAGACCCCCCTGTTAAGATGGCTTTATAAAATTATTTCTCTACAATCTCGTATTAGCATTTTTCTCCACCTATTAAACTTTTCTATAGCTTAGCAATACCAATGAGAGATTTGGTGATTGTGGGGATGGACTAGTAACCAGAAATTATTTTTTATATATTTTTTTTTATATATATTTATTTCCTCATTTTTATAATGGCTTTTTGTTTACTCCCTTTCGATTTACCTATTTTTTCACCCCCCCCCCCCCCCCTCTCCAGTACACTTTTTTCGACCTTCTATACACTATCCTTTAGAATCTGCTGTATAGATTTCACTTTCAACGCTTGACTGGGTTTCCCCCACTCCCTCTTTGTTCTACCGGCAAGTTCAGCTACCCCTACCTCACACCAAATGCCATGATAGAATCATCTGTCTTTACAACAAATGTTTGACCAATCCTTTTGACAATTACTATCTTCCCATATATGGAATTACCCTCTGAGAAATTCGGCTATTTATTTACCAGGCTAAAAATTCTTATTTAGTCCAGAATTAGCCGTCGAAACGGCTTCAGCTCTGCCGTCGGGGTCATACTTGCTCCTATATATATATATATATATATACAGAGAAAGAGAGAGAGAGAGAGAGAGAGAGAGATATGTGTATACACTTCATTCATGATTTCGAGCAAGATACTTTATTTCTCGTTGCTCCAGTTTATTCAGCTGGAAAAATGAGTTTTACTTATAAATTGAAAGGGTCATCTTTGTCAAAGACTGTATCACACTGAATTCCCTTTAAATGACGTTATTGGTGCACATGGCTGTGGAATGCTCAGCCACTTGCATATTCATTTCACGAGTAAGCTATAATAAAGAGTCGATCGACTTTCGTCAAATCGGACCGAGGAAACAATGTTTTCATTGGTCTTTCCAATTGCTAATGCATTCTATCGGTCGCAACTCCAGGTAGAAGAAGCAACGCGAAATAAAGTGTCTTGCCCAAGGACATAGCGCATCACCCGGTCCGGGAATCGAACTCGCAACCTCACGATTGAGAGTCCAGTTCTCTAATCACACAGCCACGCGCCTTCACTGTTGATTAAACAACCGGAATACTCTGTAGCGGATAATATGGGTGATAATATTTGATGGGTTGTTTTGAGGAAAAAAAATAATGCCATGATTGAGTTGTTAACAACGTTTATTTTATAATAACAATATTCACTTTGAACATCGAGTAATAATATTTATGACATGAATACATTAATTTGCTGACTAACTTCTACGAGTTAGCGTAAATGCATGTATCACAGAAAACGATATAGTAAAAGTTGTGTTGTATCTAACAGATACAATATGACAGGAAGAATAGAATGAGCGTAGAATGTAAAGAATATGAACTTACTATGTGTGTGTGTGTGTGTGTGCGTGCCTATTCTTAGAATACATTATTGTCGTAGTAGTAGTGGTCAAGCTGTCAGGAAGCATGGCTGTCTGGCTGTGTCTGTAGCCGAGAAAGAGAGAGATAGAGTGAAAGGTCTGCTACATCGTGAACCTTAGCACTGACTGCTCGCTTCGATCTCTCTGGCCCTTAGATTCCTTAACTCCTTGTATTTATAATAGTGATATAGTTAGAAGGATGTGTATATGAGTTGATTTATGGGCAGCCATGTGGATATCGTCTCCCAGGAAGCTGGTATTAGAGGTCAAGTGGTATGTACGTTTATCATCGTTGACTTGACAGGACAACTGTGGGAAACTTTCCAATAATGGGTGGTCCCAGAGGCGAGAAACCTCAGATTCGGTTTCGAATCTTCCCCGGTAAAATATAGGAGTATTCCGTTATAACTCGTCATCTGCATACGTACTTATCTCTTTATTCCCTAGCTGTGCTGATATCCACTGCTAATATCCTATCTTCGCATATCCCAATTTCCTGTCTGCAGCTAATTCTCTTCTCTCTTTTTTCTTCCTTCTTGACCATTTCCGTCTCTATTAACCACTCTACGTTTTGCAATGTCTGTAGTTTCAAACTTACACTTCTCTCCAGTCTCTCTCACTTTCTCACTGAAATACTATTCTCCCCTTCTACCAGTTTTACTCTTCTATGTTGTTTCATGTATTATTTAATCCAAATACTATATATTCTATGACACTGTATGATTACTTTAACATACAGTTATATACTTTATTTCTAGTTACGTTTCTTTTTTTTTTTTTTTTTTCATGGGGCGGAAGGTGGAGAAAGAGAATGAATAATAAAACTCACACGAAAGAGAGTGAACAACGGAGACACAGACAATGTTGTTATTCAGGC
>OZ024741.1:340991251-340998751 GCA_964016885.1 Eledone cirrhosa
TGTGGAAGTAATTGTTTCAATTTTATGAGAACAGAACTTAAGTGGTTGCGATGGTGGTGAAGGCGGTGAAGGGTGTGCAGATGGTGGTCAATGTGATGGTGAAGATCATGCTGGTGGTGGTGCTAGTGGTGGTAGTGATGCCAGTGATGATAAAAATGATGCTGGTGATGGTGGTGATAGCAATGATGATGGAGATGACGCTGGTTATGGTGGGCGTGCTAGTGGTGCTGATGATGGTGGGGATGATGATGGTTGAAGGAAGTGGTGGGCGAGCTAGTGGGGTACTGGTGATATCAGTAATGGGTGATGATGATGTTGGTGGTGGGGGTGGTAGTCATCGTGGATGGTGGTGTTCGTAGTGGTTGTAGTAGTCGTAGCAAGTCTGGAATGATAAATTTGACTTATTAATGTATTAAAACGCAAAAACATTAGATT
Source organism: Eledone cirrhosa (assembly GCA_964016885.1). Classification (NCBI taxonomy): domain Eukaryota; kingdom Metazoa; phylum Mollusca; class Cephalopoda; order Octopoda; family Eledonidae; genus Eledone; species Eledone cirrhosa. Next base: position 340,991,687 of record OZ024741.1, read on the forward strand.
TTCTCTTAGTGGTAATTAGTGATATAAACATAATGTGTTGGTGCGTCATTATATTTTGGATGCGTCAATTGGTATCGAACCATAGACACCTTCGCAGATGCATATATCACCATCATCATCATCATCATCATCCTCATCATCATCACCGCTTAAGGTCTATATTCTATGCTTGGATAAGCTAGACGAGATGTCATGTTCTGAATAAGCGGTGAACTGGCAGAATCATTAGAATGTCGAACAGTGTACTATACGGTATTCGTTCCGGCTCACAGGGCACAGGGTTGAAATCCCACCGAAATCAGCTTTGCCTTCCATCCTTTTGAAGCCGATACCCCCCCCCCCTCCTCTCTCTCTATATCTCTCTTTTTTTCTTTCTCCACAAAAAAGAAGAAATCGGTTGTATTCAGACCTGAAGAGTGGATGGTCTCCACCAGGTTTAACATATCCATGATGGCGCCCATGTGACTCCATCAAGAGTTGCGGGTCCATACCTACTTGTTCTGACACTTGACCGTTCAGGTGACCACAACTTGCTCATACGTTCGGTTTTTTTGGTATGGTTACCATGGCTAAATGCCTTTCCTAACGTCTTGGCCTGGTACTTTATTTTATCGACTTCAAAAGGCTGAAAGGAAAAGTTGTCCTCGGGGGATTTGAACTCAGATTTCGGAGAGACGGAACAGGTACTGCAATATATGTTGTCTTACGAGTTAGAGACTCTACTAATGAATGACTGTTTTAGTTTGTATTCTTGCTGTCGGTAATGAGGAATTTGAAAGTGTTGATACGATTTGTTGTAAATGTTGATGAATGGTGGGATTTCTTCAGGCCTTAGCTGGCATTTTAGTTGTCTCGTCGACGAAAGAGGTCATATAATAGTCTAAAGACAAAAGTTCCCAAATAGGTCAATATCATATCCCAGATATCGATGGGACTGCCCGAGTGTTTGATTGAAATTTGGGGCGCAAACCTGACATTTGATAAGAAATGAAAATGCATAAAATAATACAAAATAGAACTTGCTGGTCCATAAAGAGACAGGTGAGGACCTCTCTTAAATGGATGCCTGAAGGGGGATGTAGAAAACAATTCAGACCCGTCAAGACCTGGCTGAGGTTTGTGGAGGAAAATTTGGCAGTTATGGGTCTGACTTGGCCCAGAGCATTTCTCGTCACCTGATGCTCCATAGGGAGAAAAATAAACGAAATGTATATACAATTATTCGCTATTGTATATTTATTTACTTGTTTATATTTTGGACATGTCTTCGTGGAAATGAAAGGGTGAATGATTCCCAGAAGTGGCCGATGATCTAAAAATTTGGAGATCCCTGGTCAAGGTAGAAGGTGTGCATATTTCATTATGTAATTTTGTGTATGAGTAGTTTCAGTGGCTGATAGTAAAAACAATGTTTGCTAATGGCGTTAACTCGGTATCACATTATAGATATCTTCATTGGCGTTATTGTGCCATAGTATGTAGGAAGACCGTTGTTTTTGATGATGATGCTAATTACTTTAAATGGTAAATGCAAGCTTCTCAATCGCAGAAAATAACTGTAATAACAGCCACTTTCTATAGATGGCAGTCAAGAAAATTAGGTAAATTCCCCTTAATCAATCAATAACAATCAATCAAGTTCTAGCAACTGGTACAGCCAGTCGATGGAGTTCCACCCTAGACGTTTCAATGGACCTTAAAAATGCTTGCTAGTGCGCTACTTCTCTCCTAAAATTTAACCTTAGACATGGAGAAAAATGTACGCAATTTTCTTAACTATTATTTATAATGACCAACTATTATTACAGATATTTTTTGTGTTTTGGGTGCTCACATTTTAAAATTGCAAATACTTCAGGCGCTTCGATAATTCATAAGGTCTGTTTTCTCTAAATAGTGTTTTATTGTTGACCTTGCCGTTTAAGTTGGATATACCCGTTTACAAGTTTTCTGGTTCTGTAAGTTATATTTCTATATTGTTTCTAGTTATTTCTGTTTCGTCTTTTGTTGCTGAGTAAATATTCCAGTAATATGTGATGCATCATGTTTGAAGTAATCATTGCTTTTTATGAGGTGGCCTATTTCTGTTTTGTAATTGAGGTCGTATCCTTTTATGTTGCTTTCTGAGATATATTTAAGCGCGTCTATAGATATTTTATTGAATGTATGCAGAGCCAAGCAAATGGGTATTTAGCACCCTAGATTAGTCCTGCAATGTGTGCCCCTTCTTCCAGTTATGCTCCCTATACTCACAAATAAAATAATTTCAACTTGCAGTTTGGTAATCCGACGAACATATTTTTTAATTTTTACAAGCCTGTATTTTCTACTCATACGAAATCGAAATCATAGGACAGGCCATAACACTAAACGACCCTCTTCATCAAGAAGGTGTTTCGTAATTTATTAATTGATCGCAAAAAAAAAATATATATATATAGAAAGATACACAGTAGGCTTTGTTTATAAACAGCGAAGATTTGAAAAGTAGCTAGTAATATGTGCTTACGCTGTATTTAACTAAAATAAATTAGTGTATTAGTTGGGATTTAAAAAAGCCTTCTGAATGAAAAAAAGGGTGAACATTGACGTACATCGGACACGAACCACCAACATTGTAAATAGTTAGCACATTTGTTCGGCAAACCAAAGATGTGAGTTCGTGTTCCATGTACGTCAATGATCATCCTTTTTCCATTCAGAGGGGTTTTTTTTAAATCCCAACTAATACACTAATTTATTTTAGTGAAATACGACGTAAGTACATATTACTAGCAATTATATATTTAATTCAATTATACAAATTAGTATAAAATTGCAATCCTTTAACGTTCACTAATGTACCTTTCTGAAGTATGTACACTAGGCGGCTGCCAAGTTGTCTTTAGTGTTAGCGCCGGCCCATTGAAGGCATGCACTGCAATGCTTTTTATAGGTTACTGTATATTGTTGAATTCTGAAAATCTTGATTCTGTCTCTTGTGATACCTAGTTAGCATGTGTTTTGTGCTTTGTTTTCTTTGTTGATATGCTATTACATTGTGGGCTACTAGTCACCAGATAAGAAACCAATGTATACATACATACATACATACATACATACATACATACATACATACATATATACATACATACATACATACATACATATATACATACATACACACATACACATATATATGTATATACATACACACATACATATATACATATATTCACACATACACACAAACACACACGCATATATATATATGTGTGTGTGTGTGTGTATTTTGACGGTGCAAACGGGAGAAGCAAAACTTGCCCTCTCTCTCCCTCTCTCTCTTTCTCTCTCATATATATATATATATATATATAAATATATAAAGTGTGTGCGTAGTTCACAAGACATAACTGTCAACACAAAGACATGGCCTTGGATTTGTTGAATTAGCCCGCACCCACTTTACTATAAAAATGTGTGTATCTATATATATATATATATATATATATATATATATATATATATATATAAGCAAACTAGTTTCTATATTTTAAGAATCAAAACATTTCAATTGTTCGGTCAGAATGACACGACCTAGAAAATGTGTGGCATTGAGATCGGTGGTGGATTGGCAGTATCGGTTGAGCGTCGGACAATTTACTTTGTGGCATAGAGTTATGGCCCTTTGCTTTCTGAGTTCAAATCCCGCTGAGGATCGATAAATAAAGCCCCAGTGATGTACTGGGGTCGATTTAATCGACTTTCCCCTCACCCAAAATTGTTGGCCTTATGCCTTAAGTAGAAATAATAATTATTATTATCGTTGTTGTTGTTTTACAGTTGAACACATAACCATGTAACTTGGGTCCATGCATTATTTTTATTAAGTGTAAAGTCGCAATCGTATCAAATTATTTGATGCATGATGACTTGGTCAGAAATATTATTTTTGTAAATAATGTATAAAGAATTCAATGTGTGGTAATTTGACCTATTACGTGTTGGTGTGTGTGGACTTTGTTGTGGAAAATGTAATCTTGGTAAAAAGTTTTCTAGTTTTGTTAGCTTACTAAACTACATTGAAATTAGTATTATTTTAATAAGGGCGGTGGATTGGAAGTATCGGTTGAGGGTTGAACGCCATGGTTTACAGCATAGAGTTACGCCCCTTTATGATCTGAGTTCAAATCCCACCAAGGTTAACTTTGCCTTTCATCCTTAAGGGGTCGATAAAATAAAGCACCAGTAATGCACTGGGTTAATTGCTGGCCTTGTGCCAAAAGTAGAAATAATTATTTTAATGAGAATGGGACGCATAACTAGAAGAAGAGGACATTCTTTGTAGAGCTAGCCTAGGGTGATAAACACCCATGTGTTGGGTCTGTTAATGACATGCTTATGACATTTAGGCATGTAACTTTACATTTTTAGTTGATATCCCACCGGGTTGACATTGTTTTTGATAGTTCTGGTAAGTAGATTAAATCAGAATTATACACCCTATGTGTCGTAATAGGTAACTAAAAAGGAAAGGGTTGGGACCATAATGGGCACCCACGATGAGTATGTTTTTTGTCATGGGGCCTGCAAAGCTAACCTCTTTTCAACCAAGGAAAACGGCCTTAATACGCTTGTACGCAGCCATGGCAAAACAGTAACATAAAAGCGTTAGATAATAAAATGCCAGCATAAGAACAGCACAAGGTTTAAGAGATTTTATCTCAAAATATTAAGAACTAATTAAACACTTCCAACAATTACAACAATTTTGTTGTCATTTTTTTAACCCTTTCCATTCTGAGTTCAAATCCCGCCGATCTCAACTTTGCCTTTCATCCTTAGGGGGTCGATAAAATAAAGTATCAGTAATGTACTGGGTAATTGCTGGCCTTGTGCCAAAAGTAAAAACATTTATTTGTAACACTTGATGTCCTATTTCCATTGCTCTAGTCCTCTAATATAAAAAAAGAACACTCTATTTTCTACACTTTTCACAATGCTCCAAGCAAACTATAACACACTCTAAAGTTTTGTATTGTAATATTTATATTAATTTTTAAAAGTATATTTACAAATTCTCGATTCTTTTTTATTTTCAGTTAAAAAAAGTCACGGAATGAATTACAATCGACTGGGATTTCGTCACATCATCTCAACAATGTCATAGGATTTGGATGTACAATGAAGCATTCTTTTTGCGGTTATCATCTTGTTGAAAGGGAAGATGAAAGGAATACAAATAGATAAAGAGACAAGAAGACTCTAGAGAGAAAAAAACATACAATTGCTAGATAGACAGACAGACAGATAGATAGATAGAAAGATAGATAGATAGATAGATAGATAGATAGATAGATATGTTTCTTTATTAGCCACAGGGGCACAAAAGAAGGGGACAAATACAAAGGGGGAAGTTTACATACAATAAAAACGTGTAAAATGTTATCACAAATAGATAGATAGATAGATAGATATAGACAGATATAGACAGATAAGTGAACTTATAACAGCAATTCAATTATTACTAAACAATATGGCGCTAAAACATTTTAGTGGGATATTTTGTTTCAAGTCTTTTTGTTTTATTTCATTTTCCCATCACTTTCCCGTTCTCAAAATACAAGGATTTTATTGTCGACGCCACAACGATGATATTTCAAAGAATTCTGTCATTTCAACATTGAATGGCAATAACAACAATACCATAACCAGCGGCAACACAAACATCAGCAACAACAAAAATCACAAAGCCGTGTTACATTGAAATGACATCATCATCAGCACGATCTTCATCAAGAAGAAGAACATAATCCTCAACAACAGCAACGACGACAACAACATCAAAAACTATAATAATAATTATTATTTCTTTTATTAACCACAATGGATCTAGACGTTCGAGAACAATACAAGGAAGAAATAATACAAACACATTAGAGGGAGTTATACCGAGAGAAAAAAAGAGCTAAATCAGTAACAACAATAAAGAAATAATAATAATTGTTTCTACTTTAGGCACAAGGCCAGCAATTTAAAGGGGATGGGAAAGTCGATTAAATCAACCCCGGTGTTTATTGGTACTTTACTTTATCGACCCTGTAAGGTTGAAACGCAAAGCTAACCTCGGCAGCATTTGAACTCGGGTCGTAAAGGGGTGTAACTTTATGCTGCAAAGAATGGTGTCCGACACTCTACCAATACTGCCAATCAACCGCCTTAATAATAATAATAATAATAATAATAATAATAAATATAATAGTGATTTTTGTTTTGTGAAAAGAAAATTTTTAAAAGAAAATTTCTAATCCAAAAGACATGAAAAGGAAATGAAAACATAGGAATGAACAAAACGAGAAATGGTTAAATAATGAGAAAATTAATGAAATAATAACTGTGGATCGAAAGCAGAGAAAAGGATAAAGAGAATAAAGAAACGTGTAAAATAAACTAAGAATAAGTATGAATGATATTAGTTTAACAACTCACGTAATAGCTGTAACGAATGTTGGAACAGCTGTGACCAATGACTCAGAATGGAGTTTGAGTCAACGACAAAACCACAGTATGCAGGTTTCAAGTATTATGTTTGGAACTGGCGTCTTTGGGAATATTTTAGCTTTGGTATTTCTCGCTAATTCAAAGAAGGAGCAAAGGCAGACGATATTCTACAAGTTGGCTGCAAGCCTCGTTGTCACCGATCTAATCGGAACAGTGGGTACGTCTCCTATCGTGATAGCATCCTATGCCAATAACCAAACGGTAAGCAAGAACATTTGTGTGTGTGTGTGTGTGTGTGTGTGTGCGTGTGTGTGTTGTTTGTTTTGTTGTTTATTGTCGTTTATCTATATAATACTAAAAGTCTGTCATTGCTTGCTTGTTTGTATGTTAGGTAATACAGCCAAAAGGGCGCATAATGGGAAAATACTTTCAAAGGAAGTTGACCCTGAAATGCGAATACAAATGGAAAAAAACAAGTTTCGCGTAAATCGTTACACGGGTTCCCGAGATATGGGCTTTTCCGTGTAGCTTCATAAACAGAGAGAGTGGCTATGAGAAAGTAGATTGAAAGAGAAACATAGAGAG
>OZ024741.1:341028751-341031251 GCA_964016885.1 Eledone cirrhosa
CCGCCGAGGTTAACTTTGCCTTTCATCCTTACGGGGTCGATAAAATAAAGTACCAGTAATGTACTGGGTAATTTGCTGGCCTTGTGCCTAAAGTAGAAACAATTATTTCGCCTACAATAGAACAAAAATGAAATGTTCTTTAAAGAAACAGGAATATAACTTTATAAAAAAAAAGTTGCATCCGCTTCTTTTATCATTGATAATTTTTTCGTTTTAATATTAATTGTTTTTTGCAGTTGTTTATATTAAAAATCTTACTGTAATATTTACTTAAACGAAGGCAAACATCTAAACTTATAGATTAATCTTGAGCGAAGGACTAGATAAATCTCTCTCTCTCTCTCTCTCTCTCTCTCTCTCTCTCTCTCTCTCTCTCTCTCTCTCTCTCTCTCTCTCTATATATATATATATATATATATATATATATATATAAACGAAGAATGATAAAATTTCAAGCAAAGAGTTTAATTAGGTATATTTTGTAATATTATTAACTAATTATTATAATTAACGCGCATATTTTGCTATCCTCAAACACGTTTACACATGGCATGAAATATAACTAATCCGAGATGGCTAGGTTTCATCTTCTAACTGGATAAACGAAATCCATTATGTCTTGACAACAACATGAGGTAACATTATGTTATTCACAGACACACTTTGTACACTGTTCCATATCAGAATGTATTTCCTTCGTCACATTCACAAACAGTATTGAAAATATGTTCTTCGGCAAATAAAAATGTTTTGTTCATAATATTTCAACTAGCGATTGCTCTACTTCACGCACGACCACCATAAATTAATGACCAGCTCAACACAAGTATTGGTAGAGCGTCAGACACCATGCTTTGCAGTATTGTTATGGTCCTTTGCATTCTAAGTTCAAATCCTGCCGAGGTTAACTTCGACTTTCATACTTACTAATTCGATAAAATAAAGTACCAGTAATGGACTGCCGTAATGGATTTGTGCCGAAAAATAGAAACACTATTAATGTGCAATAAGAGCAAAATATAACGACATTGCTCAATTATTTTATCTAATGTTGTAATAACACAAGGAAATGTTGTTTGTGTATTTTTTTTTATATTTGCTCATAGGCTTTTACAATTTCGCTCAGCCAACAACTATTAAAAAGTGAGTTGCTTAAGATAACAATTTAATCACAAATTGTTGCTATCTTTTAATACACTCCAACAAGTCATCAAATTATGTACAATAAAAACAAATCTTATTAATTTGCTCAGGGAATATAAAGAAAATGTATATACACTGATAATTGCAAATGTATGTAAATATTTTGTTTTTGTATTGTATATTTTATGTTTTCTATTATGTATAATATATTGATTTAATATTGATTGTTTTTTGTAGTTGTTTATATTAAAAGTCTGAAAATATTTTTATACATCTTACACTAATATTTATAAGATAATTTATAATAACAATTACATAATCTAATTACATTACAACGATAATTTATTATTAATATATATCCTGTTTAACTAGAGTTATTACAAGCGTTGCCTTAAAAAAATATTAAACTAGACATGAAAAATGCGCAAGCTCAAAAGTGCCACAGAATGTTATAATAAACCTTCAAAAGTGTGGGACTAGAGTTGTTGCTAAAAAATATTGTAATCATTATATATCGTACATTCTGTGGCATCCTTTATAAAAATAGCTTAAACCAACGAAGCCTTTATTTTTACGCTATTTCACTTAGTTAATTCTTAGAGTGTAACATATAAAAATAAATACATCTATGTTTAATGTAATAACAGCTATAAATAATTACGTAATATTATTATCATATACTCATAGTAACAAAATAATTGTGTTGAAACTTAATATGATGCTTATATGAACGATCAAATCTATAATGATAATTTCTTAAATATACTAATAGTAAAATAATTTAGTTATCTATTGTTACATTTTCATAGAACTATAATATTAACAATCGTATTGCATTATCAAATTTTTATCACTACAAACTTTCATATTGGAATTACCTTAAGCCACTTATTATTACTTCGCTTTCGTACTTTTACAGCTGTAGATATTGCGCTGTATCTTATATCTAATATCAATATCTCGTGGTAATTTGCATGAAGTGTAAAATAGGTTTATTAATAACTTTAATATGAAATGTATTATACAGGGCTGCGGAGTCGGTCAAAAATTGACTGGCTCCAACTCAGGATCCGATACTCCATTATTTCCTAAATTTCAGCTCCGCAGCTCTGTTATTATATTAATTAATTTATTTTATAGTTGTAAATCATATTTTTATATGTTACACTCTAAGAATTAACTAAGTGAAATAGCGTAAAAATAAAGGCTTCGTTGGTTTAAGCTATTTTTATAAAGGATGCCACAGAATGTACGATATATAATGATTACAATATTTTTTAGCAACAACTCTAGTCCCACACTTTTGAAGGTTTATTATAACATTCTGTGGCACTTTTGAGCTTGCGCATTTTTCATG
>OZ024741.1:341043751-341071251 GCA_964016885.1 Eledone cirrhosa
GCATGAATATAAGTTTATGTTGTGAAAGTTGTGTGCGAATATGTATATAATAAAACGGGAAAAATATGTGTGCGATATATGTACAGTATATGTGTATGTGTGAGCCTTGTCACATTCGGTGTCACCCTGAATCTCCCTGAAAATTACGTTAAGTGTACGTGTGTCTCAGAAATGTTCAGCCACTCGCATGTTAATTTCACGAGCAGGCTGTTCCATTGATCTATTGGAACACTCATCGTCGTAACTGAAGGAGTGCCAGTTATACTTTACTAAACCGTCATTGATTCATTAGATCTACCATCTTATTACATCTTTAATAATTTGTATTTCCATTTTTTCTTCTGTTGCTCTACCCGCAGGTACATGGTGTTTCTTTGACTACAATAGCAAAGAAACCTTACATATAGCATTCAACATACTCTACAGTATTCTAGGTATCATGACCATCCTATCCACGGTCATCTTAAACATCGCAGTTCTTCGAAAGCTCATTAACGTCCGTTGTAAGCAAACAGTGGTGAGTTCGAGTACGGGAAAACTACGGAGGATTGCTAGTAGTAGACGTTATACAGAGATACAAATGGTTGCACAACTGATAATGATAACATGTATATTCACCACATGTTATTTACCTCTTATGGTAAGTGATATTTATACTACACGTTACCTACCTCTTATGATAAGTGATAAATTCCACACATGTTATCTACCTCGTATGATAAATGATGTGTATATATATATATATATATATATATATATATATATATATATATAACGAAGGAAATGTGGTAAGGAACCAGATGGACCATAACGCACCAAAGTACTCGAATACTTAGGGTAATAGGAACAAGTATGACCCCGACGGCAGAGGTCAAGCCGTTTCGACGGCTAATTCTGGACTAAATAAGAATTTTTAGCCTGGTAAATAAATAGCCGAACTTCTCAGGGGGTAATTCCTTATATGGGAAGATAGTAATTGTCAAAAGGATTGGTCAAAAATGTTGTTGTATAGACAGATGATTCTATCATGGCATTTGGTGGGAGGTAGGGGTAGCTGAACTTGCCGGTAGAACAAAGAGGGAGTGGGGGAAACCCAGTCAAGCGTTGAAAGTGAAATCTATACAGCAGATTCTAAGGATAGTGTATAGAAGGTCGAAAAAAGTGTACTGGAGAAGGGGAGGGGGTTGAAAGAATAGGTAAATCGAAAGGGAGTAAACAAAAAAAACCCATAAAAATAAGGAAATAAATATATAAAAAACAATTTCTGGTTACTACTCCATTTCCACAATCACTAAATCTCTCATTGGTATTGCTAAGCTATAGAAAAGTTTGATAGGTGGAGAAAAATACTAAATACGAGATTGTAGTGAAAGAATTTTATAAAGCCGGCTTTACAGGGGGTCTAACACCACTGCGATAGATAGTTAGTAATCAGCCAATGCTATCTTACAATGACAGGTTAATAAGTTGAGAACAAAAATACTAAAATACTACTACAAATATACTCATACGAAATACGTATTAGTATTTATTTACCAGGCTAAAAATTCTTATTTAGTCCAGAATTAGCCGTCGAAATGGCTTGAGCTCTGCCGTCGGGGTCATACTTGTTCCTATATATATATATATATATATATATATATATATATATATATATATATAAATTAGCGAGAATCGTTTTCAGCTCAGGAATTAACGAAAATCAACGTCCGATATGTGTGGCAAGCGCTCGATGAATCATATGAATCAGAGCTACAACATACGTTAAGGGCGAAACACACTGAGATGATGGTTAAACATATCATCCGCACAGCCAAAACAAAACGACCAAGTAATTCGGGTCAAACAATAAAAATATATGTGTTGATACTTTCCCGGACCATGGACTGATGGTAAAATCCAGTATTGGTTTCTGCGACTCCAAATCAGGTACTGTCCGCCTACATAAAGAATGTTGGGCTTCTGGTGAGATGATGAACAAGGAAGTCGTGTTATCAACGGGTTTTGCTCCAAGATGCTATAGATAGTGTGGCTATTACTGACCCCTCGTGGGATTCAGCAAGGGAGGTAACACCTCTATTAAGCGAATGATTCAGTTGTGTATTATTGCGCCTTAGCGGATCCTCAGCTCGTAATCGATTATGAGATGAGGATCCGCTAAGGTGAAACAATTGTTCTCGGTATGGTGAACTAATTGTTGTGTAACCACTTCTACCTAACTCGTCCTATGGACTGAGTGCTCTAACACTACGGATATTACCTTCCAGTGTTCTACCACTATATATATATATATATATATATATATATATACACACACACACCACATGTAATCTTTTGTTTTTGAGTCTTTGAAAAGGGGTCACAGGCATTAACCTTCCCACCTTCACTAAATAGTAAAAACATCATCATTATCGTCGACGTCATCGACTTTACATCCGCTTTTCCATACTTGCATTAGCTGGACAAATCCTGTGGTAATGTTGAGGAGCTGGAAAGAACCCGTCCAACCCATGCAAGCATGGAAAAGTGGACGTAAAACGATGATGAGGGTAATGTGTTTGCTGTTTAGTATGGGTTTGAAGGGAAATACTAATGACCCCGTTTTCAAGGACTCCAAGACTGGTGAGAAAGAGCAAGAGAGGAAGCTATCCTTTAAACGAGGACCTAATCAGAATGTTTGCAACAGGATGGACACCGCGAAAGTGTTCTCAAAGATCAGTTGGTGATGTTAAGCCGAGAGATGAATTTAGGCTACCAAAATTTTAGTCATAATAGGATTTGAACTAAGAACGCAAAGCGCAGGAAGAAATATTACAAAGTATCTTGTCTGACGCTCTAATACTTCCACCAAATTCACTACCTGGATTGGCACTTTGCTTTATAAACCCCGAAAGGGTGAAAAACAAAGTTGACACCGGTTAGAATTGAACTCAGATCCAGAACAAATACTGCAGGACAGTTTTTGTGTTGTTTCAAGTTGACCTAAACCTTATGAGTGAAACTGGGTTGACAGGAACTGTTTGGCAGCTGATTTGATGGAGTGTATCTGTGATTCCAATGGCTAGCCTTGTTACACACTGCATCGGTTGAATCTCTTTGTGTGAACAACGTTAAGGCCACACGTGTCTGTGGAATGCTCCGACACACGAACGTTAATTTAACGAGTCGGTTCTTCCATTGGTCAACCAACTGGAATATTCATAATCGAAACCAACGGAGATCCTCTTATTTAACTGTAAGAGGACTTGAGTTATAGTTATCATTCAGTTTTAACCCTTTGTATCAGGAGTTCAAATCCCTATCAGGATTAATTTTGTCTGTTTACTCCTGCAATAGAGACTACCAGTTGCCGTGGTTATTTAGCTCACACACCAGCCTTGATCAAGCAGATCTATGATAAAAGACGTTCTATCCATGACAACCTCTCCTTTTCTATATATAGAGCTATATTGTATGATACGTCCTTTCTTTTTTTACAATGATAAAGTGGTGATTTGTAGGCGATTATATGCTGTTAATTTTAGCAAGTCGAGTGATCGTGTCGAGCCCTCTCGTTAAGTTATAATATACTGTGTCGATTCTAAGTTCAAATCCCGCCAAAGTAAACTTTACCTTTCAGCCTTCTGGATTCGCTAAAATAAAGTACGAGTCAAAAGGAGGAGTTAATTTAATTAATTTTGCTTTTGCCCCAAAATTTGTTTGCCTTGTGCTTAAATTATCCATTAATACACTATCGATATAGATTATGTATGTCCTCTTATCAATAACAATGAAACGATATATTAAAATAACACAACATTAAACAATGACAATAAATTTTAATAATGTATTTTTTTTTTTTCTCTTTTTACTTTCGCTGTGGTGTCTATACAGGTTTACATCTTTGCTAACCAGTTGACGGACGTCGGGAATAAAGACTTGATTATAATCCGACTTGCTTCACTCAATCAGATCCTTGATCCATGGGTCTATATTCTCATCCGAAGAAACACAGTGTTCCAGATCAGTCGGTTTTTTCGGTATATATTCCGATGGAAACGTCCTTTGATTATCGTGAACAATTATCCGTTGCCAATGCGCCGGGAAAGCTCAGAAACCACCATGTCTAAAACGGGCAGCTTGGACGGGCGTAAAATCTCGTTGACTGCCAATGGAATGTATAGGATCCAAAGGGAAGATAGTACGTGGTCGGAGTTCTGTTGGAACTGTTTGTGTGAAAACCCAGACGATAAATATAACCGTACAGTGGTGACGGTCACATCTAATAAAAAAGATATGGAGAAAAATCAGATACACACTTCAGTGAAACTTATTGAGAAATACAGAATATCTCATGTATAGCACATATTGGGGAGGGGGACCAGTGGCGTAGCGTGGGCGTTGGCCGCCGTGTGTGGTCCACACACGCCACCCTATGCCATTGTATATGGGTAACATTATTGACAAACATACATACATACGTACAACAACCAGGGGTGGTTGAAGCTTGCGTTGAAGCCCCTGGCTGAAAATGTCATCGGAGATGGAGGGAGAGGAGGAGCTTGCGTATTATTCATGGTAGCAAAAAATAAATAAATGAATTTGGAAGCCCGTTAAATATTGTAGGGATCCTATCTACAACCCAATCAATTTCCATTCTCCCCAAACAACAACATTTGATCAGCAAGCTGGCTTATGATCTAAGACACGATGCTACATATATTAAACACCTCGAACACTCTAAACTTTTGTAAATAATCTTAGATTTCTAACATTCATTATAAACGCAGGAACGTTTAGAAATGTCCCTTCCAAACAACCAAATCGTCATCTAAGTTTAGTTTTGATTTCACTGGTGCCTTTTTTTTTTTTTTTTTAATTTTATGGTCTGTGAAATCGACGTTGGTGAGATTTGAACTCTGAATATAAAATAATACAATAAAGGACTATAACACATCTCATCTGGCGTTCTACTGATTCTGCTATCCACTGCTGCCATGACTAATAAGATAACGATTTCTACTAGGTACAAGGCCAGTAATTCGGGGGAGGAGAAAGTCGATTAAATTGATCCCCAGTACGTTACTGGTGCTTTATTTTATCGACCCCGTAGGGATGAAAGGCTAAGTTAACCTCAGCGGGATTTGAACTCAGATCATAAAGGGTCGTAACTCTATGCTGCAAAGCCTGACGTCCGATCCTCTACCGATACTGCCAATCCACCGCACTTATGACTAATAAAATAATTGTCTCTATTTTTGGCACCAGGCCAGCAATTATCCCAGTGCATTACTGGTACTTTATTTTATCGACCCCGTAAGGATGAAAGGCAAAGTTAACCTCGGCCGGATAACAATAATATAATGAGCACACAAACCTAACCAAAACATCTATAACAATAAGAATGTTCGTTTTTTTCATTTTTAATGGGTCAGCTTTGAGAGAGAGGGGGAAAGAGAGAGAGTGTGTGTGTGTGTGTGTGTGTGTATGAGAGAGAGAGAGAGTATGTGTGCACGTCTGTGCGTGTGTGTGTGTAAGTGATTGAATGATAGGATGTGTAAAATATGTGTTGTACCTGTAATTCAAAGAGCGAGCCTTATCTCAAGCTGTATTACGCTAAATCTTCCTGAGAACTATGTTAAGGGTACACGTGTCTGTGGGATGCACAGCCATTTCTATGTTAATTTCACGAGCAGGCTATTCTGTTGATCGAATAACTGGAACACTCGTCGCCGAAACTGACGGAGGTCCAACCGTCGATTATATCAACCCCTGTAGTCAACTGGTGCCTTAATTTATCAACTCCGGGGCGGTGGGGGTGAAAGGGAAAGTTGTAACATACGTCTTTTGATTGGCATTTAAAACTGACGTAACCTGTCCCACCCCAGGTTTGACTACAGTCGATTTCTTCCAGGGAGAAAGGGCAAGATAGAAAAAAGAGTGAGGGGGGGGGGGGCAAGAAAGAAAGAAAGTGAGAGAGGAAGGCTCGAATCCACTACTTGGCTGGTGATTTATTTATGGCGCACAGAGTTGACGGGGGTGGGATTTGAACTTGGAGTGCAAAGAGTCGGAACGTATACAACAAACTATTCTATCTACCTGCCACTCTAACGACTCTGACAATCTCCACATAAACATGACACGGGTCTATTGCAGGTGTTGTGCTTCTATCTTTCTCCTATTTTCTTATGATAGAAGTTGATCTCAACATCGTTATAAAGTGACAAACGCTCGTAACTTTTAAATTCCCGACGAACTGTAATAGACCCGTGTCATGTTTATGTGGAGATTGGCAGAGTCGTTAGCGTGGCAGGTAGATAGAATAGTTTGTTGTATACGTTCCGACTCTTTGCACTCCAAGTTCAAATCCCACCCCCGTCAACTCTGTGCGTCATAAATAAATCACCAGCCAAGTAGTGGGTTCGGGCCTTCCTCTCTCACTTTCTTTCTTTCTTGCTCTCACCCCCCCCCCCCTCCACCTCTCACTCTTTCACGTGATATATAGTATAAAATAATAAAGTTTCTACTTTTGGCACAAGGCCAGCGATTACCCCAGTGCATTACTGGTGCTTTATTTTATCGACCCCGTAAGGATGAAAGGCAAAGTTAACCTCGGCGGATTTGAAGTCAGAACGTAAAGGGCCATAACTCTATTCTGCAAAGCATGGTGCCTGACGCTCTACCGATACTGCCAGACCACCAAAATAATAGACGTTTTGCTTGGAACCTCACTTTTGGTCACTATTCACCGCCAAGTGGATGGACCATTGCGATGAGAGTATCTTGGTTACGAACAAATCACAGTATTTGTGGACACTTCGGTTGGTTGACTGACACGTTCTCCACTCAACTATCTGTAAATTATAAAGAACTAGCTGACGTACCCAGCTTCGCCCGGGTAAACAGATGAATTGCTTTTATTATCAGTATTCAATTCGAGCAATTGTCAAAAAATTACACAATAATAAATATAAAAGATGTCCGTCAATGTAAAAAAAGGTCCCTATTTACTCCCTTCACAACTCTGTGTATGTTAGACTGACAGACAGGCACACAGACAGATAAAATGCGTGGCGATTGTGGAACGCCGCAGGTACACACACATACACGCATGGAAACGCGCACACGCACGCAAACTTACACACGCACCCGTGCACTTACACACACGCACACACTCACACATGTTGATAGTTTTTACTTTCTCTGGAACGCTGCACGCACGCACATACACATAAACATGCGCGCACGTACATACACACGCACATATGTTAATAGTTATTGCTTTCCTTCCCTCTCTTATTTCCACACACATCACACACACACATATCTCTACACTGACACATATACATAGTGTATCCAACACAGCGTTCACTTTGCCTCTCTGTTTCTTACTCTCCCCTCCCACTCCCTCATTGGCATTATGCATATTAATTTAAGTTTGGCATCGTTGAGGTGGGCGGAGTCGTTTGAAACCTATGAATCAATGATAATCGAGAATTATGACACACGGAATACTGACATTGTTGAAATTAATATATAAATGTAAACCTAAAAGTGAAAAATATTGAACCAATGTAAATTATTGCTTTATTTTTTGTTACGAACCGAACTGCTTTTTGGTCAACTCTGTTGCCATTTTATTGAAAGAAAATTTTTTTTTAAATCGCTGCTGTTGTTCATTATTTTTTATAAATTGCTATCTTTGTTGAATATTTTGATGATCCATGTTTTATCATGCATAATGTTTTGTTGCGCGTCAGACAGTACATAGTGGCTTGAATGGATAAAAAAACCGCTAGTAAAATGCAGCCTATAACCATTCAACTTAAAAAGTTCAACAAACAGGAAATTCGTTAGGAGCCAAAATATCGCATGAAAAAACGGAGTTAAATACTCACGTTAATCCCCTGTAATTTAATGAGCTCAAGGTGTAAGTACCGGGCTCTTCATAATATAATATATAGAGAAGAACACACAAAAGAGTGTTTTGAATTATGAGGGGTAGAGAACCACTAGAGTGAAATACATAAAGTCTACGAAAAGTCTGGAAAATACATAATTGGAAAGGTACTGTCTGAAGCGCGTGTTTTCGTTCTCTCTCCATGTGCGATTCAGTTATCTAAAGTCTCTTTAGAAGTGCAGTCCATATCGTCTTTACACCTGTTGACGAGCCATGGGATGTTATGGTTCTGATACTGTTATGGTGAAACATTCTCTTTTTTTAGTTTGTCCAGGTGTTTTAGTTATAAAGGTGGGTTAGTGCATTTTAATTTACCTTTCTAATTATTGTGTATTTTCCACACTTTTCGTAGACTTTATGTATTTCACTCTAGTGGTTCTCTATTCCTCGTAATTCAAAACATACTTTTTGTGTGTTCTTCTCTATATATTATGAAGAGCCCGGTACATATTCCTTCAGCTCATTAAATTACAGGGATTAACGTGAGTCTTTAACTCCTTTTTTTTCATTTGATATATATATATATATATATATATATATATATATATATATATACACACCAAAACACGTGGCGTATTTCATGGCTGATTTACCTGTAAACAGTAGAGTGGAGGTTTGTGGATTAGTGACAGGGTGTTCGATTCACGATCGTAAATTCGTGATTTCAATTCCCAGTTCACCCAACAGGCAAACGATGAGTTATACCTGTAGTTTAAAGGGCCAGCTTTCTCACACTGAGTCACGCTAAATCTCACACAAGAATTACGTTAACGGTTTACGCATCAATGGAATGCTCATTCACATACATGTTGATTTCACGAGTTCATTGCATCAACTGGAGCATTCGTCGTCGGAAACGACAGAGGTCCAACATTAACAATAGAAATTGTGTTAAGTGATGGGTTTGGTAAGTTGGTTATCTATAACAATTAGCTTAATTGTTATATTGACGATGTGTCATTCGGTTTGGAGTGAGTTTGGTAAATTGCACAGAGACAGCAATCATAATTGGGTAAATTGGTTAATTGTAATTGGGGCAAAAGTAAGGATATAGGCGGTGAAATGACGGAGTTGTTAAAACATCGTATTAAATGCCTCAGTATTTGTTCCAGCTTACTGAGTTCAAATCCTGCTATGGTCAATGTTGCCTTTCACCCTTTTGAGGTTAATAAATAAAGTATCTCTCCCTAGAAGAAATTAACTATGTTCCGGCTAAGAGAAGGGTATGCTCCCCCAGGTTTAATGCCCCAAATATACCGTGTCTCAGGACAGCGTTACTACGACTCCATCAAGAGTTAAGGGCCCTTTCTTTCGAATATTAAGGAAGGCGTTCGATTTTATTAAGAGTTATTATATATGTAAATATTTCGAATACAAGTTAGATTTTAGTAGCTTATGGACCTCTGTGAAATTAGCGAGAAAGTAGCTGAGCATTCCACGGGCCCATGTACCATTAACATAGTTCTCAAGGAGATTCGCCGTAACACAGTGTGTGACAAGGCTGGAGTTGTCCTTTGAATAACAGGTACAACTTAGTTTTGCCAGCTGAGTGGACTGAAGTAATGTGAAGTAAAGTTTCTTGCTCAAGAACACATGTCACCGGGAATTAAAATAATGATTTTACAGTCGTGAATCGAACACCCCTTTAGCTCTAAATCACACACCTTCCCTATATTTTACTAAAAATTATTTAATATGTAAAATTTAGGGTACAGGTAAGATTTATATTGTTAGAGATGTATTTGGAGTATCCTTTCCAGATATCAGACACCCAATCAAATGAGTTCTTTTATATTATCAGGGCAGACATTAGCTGGAAGCAGTGCGATCAAAATGTTTGATAATTGATTCCCTTTTCTGTTTTTTTTTGTTTTTTTTTTGTAAAAATCATTGCAAGGAAGTACATGTATGTATGTATGGTCCCGTAACTCCAATCGTAGGGGCGCCATATTGACATACGGCGTTTCTTCTGCATTTTAAGCTTGGTGAGCCCATCTCTCTCCAGGCCTGAATACAGCAGATTTCTTCCAGAGGGATGAAGAATCGACACTAGTACTAGACTGGTACTTTTTTTATCAACCTCGAAAAGATGAGAGGCAAAGTCCATCTCGGCGGGATTTGAACTCAGAGAACAGAGACCCGGAACGAATACCTTACAGCATTCTATCCGAAGTTCTAACGACTCTGCCAATTCACCGCCTGGGAAGTACATACAGTAGGCAGAAAAGGATCTATGAGACCAAAAAGACTTGAGTGGGCAAATGTTTTGTTTTTCTCATAATTTTCAGTCTGAAAACGATGTTGACGTTGTCAGGGCTGCTAAGTTTATCGTAGAGGCAGTCATAACTGATCAAGTAATATATTGTGAAAGAAAAAACGAACTTGGTAGCTTCGAAATAGTTCCACTCAATAGCTTTGAAATATTTCCACTCAATAGCTTTGAAATGGTGTTACCCAATAGCTTTAAAATATCACCCAGTAACTTTGAAATGTTGCCACTCGGTAGCTTTGAAATTAAAATATTTTAGTCTAAAGCATCAAACGTTCTGCTCAGTTATTGAAGAAAACTTAGAGGGAATGGTGGATGACAGTTTTGTTTACAATCCTCGCAGCAACACTTCCTGTGTTGAATCTGATTTCTATCTTCAGTCAAGGTCGTAATATTCATAAGACTGACTAGGCTGAAGCCTAGGAGCCCTGAAGAGAATAGAAACCCCGCAGAAACTATCAGCCTGTTAATTTCTTATATCTTATCTTTTACTGGGTATTGTTAACTGTGCCATAAGGCTTCAATGGAGGTTAGACGTATCTGAAAGTTTAGGGACCCAACCAGGGGGAATACGGCCCAGCTTCTAATAGCTAAAAAATAGAAAATGATCAACTTCTGTTACTATAATAGAATTCCTTGACATTTGGTGGTATTGGACAAAACTAACTAATAATAATGATGTTATTAACATACGTATAGTATATTTGATAATATACTATATGTTTATTTTAAAACATTTTGAAGACCATTCGCTCTGAATTTTAAAGTAGTTACTATGTCACGTACTTAGTCTCGGCAAAAACAAAGGGGAGTAATCGGCGGTAGTACCGTTTCTCACTTGTAAGTGGTTGTCAAGACTACATACCCCTTCACTTCTGCTGAGAGTTATAGTGGCTGGATTTTTAGAGAATTCCAGTTATGTTTACGAGTTGTTTAAAGTTATTAACATACAGAGCGGTTGCCGGCCTAGCAAAAATTAGAAATTAGTATTGGTGCTCTGAAATATATGAATGAACGTAAAGTATATTTGATATGTATGTTCTAATTGATAATATGTATGTTTATTTAAAAACATTTTGAAGACCATTCGCTATGAATGCTATAAGAATCCAGCTTCACTTAAAAGGGAGAAACGGTGACCGTCGATTACTCCCCTTTGCTTTTGCCGAGACTAAGTATGTGACGTAGTCACTACTTTAAAATTCATAGCGAATGGTCTTCAAAATGTTTTAAGATAAACATACAGTATATTATCAAATATACTATACGTACATTCATATATACATCGCTATTTCAGAGCAACAATACTAATTTCTGATGTTATTAACATTTATTTCACGCATACTAATTTCAAAAAACAATCCCTAAATGATCTAAGAGTAAGATACGTTTTATATAAGATGACTAGAGTTCAAAGGAGTTTATCGACCTAAAATTTACATTCTTCCATACCACCTTTGTTTTATTGCACTGAAAAATCTAATTATTAGCTGTGAACTTCTCAATGACTATTCTTGCTCCTTTTTTCTAACCTTGTTCTATCTACTTCATCTTGTCTTTTGAAGTGTGTGTTTGGTCTGCGCATGCATATGTCTCTCTCTCTCTCTCTCTCTCTCTCTCTCTCTCTCTCTCTCTCTCTCTCTCTCTCTCTCTCTTTCTCTCTCTCTCTCCCTCTCTCTCTCTATCTCCCTCTCTCCCTCTCTCTCTTTCTCTCTCTCTCCCTCTCTCTCTCTCTCTCTCATCTCTCTCTCTCCCTCTCTCTCTCTCTCTCTCTCTCTCTCTCTCTCTCTCTCTCTACGAATATTTTCTGTTTAGCATATGTGCATGTGTGTCTGGACATGTATCTCTGTCTTTATGTATTATTTCTCCCCCACGTATGTGTGTGTCTTTTTCTCTCCTTTAGCTCTTGTATAGCTCGTCTGTCACTAAGTAGTTGTTATTCTGTTTTTCTTTAAATTCTATGTGTGTGGGGGATCTGTCTGCGCATCCTTTTTAATTTGTTCTTGTGAGCCCTTGTTAGTCGCTAGGTTGTAGGGTCGTTGTTATTCAATTCATGCTTTCTATTAAATTTAGGCCTACATTCAGTTATGTGTCGCTTCTGTAATCTCTATGAGTTTTGCATCTGTTCAGTGTGTATATATCATTTTTATTTCAATGTTTTCTAGTGAGCCACCATGTTCTAGTTTAGCATATTGATAGAGCGCTGATGAGATTTCTCGTCTTGGAATTCTCGCCAGTGCTCCTTCATCCTTTCTCTTATACTGCCACAACATATGTATGGGCGAAAGCTGGCATTGATGCTTTTGTGCAATCTCGCAAATATCAGGTAAAACCTCAATCGCCTCTTTGGTTTATACCTGCCTGCTCAGCTGCTATTGCCCACAGAAATCACATTTTCCGACAATATAATAACATTTTCCGTTCTGATAATAACAGAAGCTTATTTGTAACTGCTCGAAATAACTGTGAGCATGTCCTGAATGGAGCCAAGTCTTTGTTTCAAGTCTGCCGATAGAATGAGAGACCATCTTGTTCTCCAAAAGCTTGGTTCTCGTGACTACTGCCGAATATGTAACAGCATATTGAATACAAGAATTCCTCCATTACTCAATTTAAAGTGTTAACAGCTATTACAAAACTGAATGCTTTGACAAGAAATTCTCCTCTAATTCTCTTCTTGAATCATCTGAAGCACCTTTGCCTGATTTTCCACTTAGAACTGATACACTACTGTGCGATATGCATCTCTCTCCCAATTTGGTCTCTAATGCCGTATCAAATCTCCATAAAGCATGTGATCCTAATGGTATTCCCCTCATAATCTTGCGGAATTGTTCTGAATTAGCTCTTGTTCTATCTAAACTTTACATCAATTGCCTTGCTGACTCTTGCTTTCCATCTTATTGGAAATCCTCTCCTGTTGTTCCAGTGTTTAAATATTTGAGGTTTTGATCAATTCTGAATTGATTAAGAACGGGACTTCACTGGATTTTATTTCAGATAAATAATATGGCTTTCGTTTCTCACGATCATCTGCTGATGTCTGAACGGTTGTTGCTGAGAGTCTGCCGTGCTTTAGATAAATCTGGTGAAACTAAGGCTTTAAATATTTCTGAGGCTTTTAACAGGGTATGCTAGTCTTGTTCATAAGTTGAGGTGTTATGCTGTTTCTAGGAGGATGTTTAAACTGATCGAGTTTTCCTGTTAAATCGCGAACTGAAGGTTGTTTTGAATAACAAATCTTCTAGGTTTTTTCACATTAATACAGGTGTCTCTATCTTGGGTCCTATATTGTTCTTATTTTTCATCAATTATCTTCCTGGTGGCATATTGTCTCAGCTTGGTATCCATGCTGATAAAATAATTCTTTATTCTCGTTTTAATGGTAAGTTTGATATGTATGGTAAAGTTGAATTGGCAGGTGATCTTGAATATAACCTTCAATCGAGAAATGGCATGTTACCTTTAATGCATAGGTTTTACATGTTGCCAGTTTTCTCTCGTTCACTCTAAATGCCACCCATTTCGTCTCTTTTATTAAAGTTAGGTCCATACAGTCTCTTGGTTCTCTTCCTTTATGGAACCTATCCACCTATCTATTTACTTCTTTCTCTCACTCTCAATCCTTATACATTCTTCTCCTCTCTCTATCCCTCCACACACCTATCGTACTATTCACCCCTTATCACTCTCTCTCTACTTCTTCCTCATATTATCCCTCTACACATCTACCAACCACCCGATACTCTCCCAATTACAATTTTCCGCCTCCATCTCTATCAACCTAGTCAAAATTCTCTCCTCAGCCTTCCACTCCACAGGAGGTCGATACATGCCACCCGTGTATTGCGTGCAACTAGCGCAAGAAAGGAAAGAACGGCTCCAACTGTTATAGATTCTTCCACCTTTCTTGCGTACAACTCACCGATGGAACTGCCCGCGATGCCTATTACACTCGATCCACAGGCAGCCACAGGTACCCGGCACTGTGGAGACCTGGTCCTGCTGACTCGGTGCTGGACTCGAGCGACACTGTACTCTGGCCCACACCAGATGTCATTTTGTGATCCACACAATTGCCGCTGTGCAGGATGTCGTTGACAGGTTTATCCTACAACCACTGTCATGGTACTGGATCGCAGACAGGACAGCTTCCTCCGACATGCCGCTCTCAACGACACATTGAGAAGGAGCCTGGATGCAGCTGGCTTCTCATCACAACTGGAGCCAGTAGGCCTCGACTATGGAGACGGCTAGCGCCCCGACGGAATTACCCTCTTCCTATTCGAAGGAGGTAAATCTCTCATCTGCGATGCCACATGCTGTTACATGTTCTCCGCCTCCGACTTTGTCAAACCCCGCCGTACCTCAGGCCTATCACCCTTTCCCCTCCCCCCCCCCTTTTATCCGTGGTCTCATAGTTCTCGCTTTTTTCCTCCTTTTCCCCTCATTTACGGCATTTATAGCCCTCTCTCCTATACAGTTAGATCTGCCCTTCTTTACCCCTTTCCCTGTTCGTTTCCTTGGTTTTGTTTTTATCCACTTTTTTCTTTTTTCCTTTTTCTTTCATATTTCCATGATTATTTGCAATGTTATCTATACAACTGTCAATTGATTTATTGTCTGTAATTGTATTTTATAACATGGAATAAAAAGGAAATTGAAGAACTAACTACAAAAAAATGATCAAATGGTCAGTGATAAAAAGTGAAGAATTAACAATAAAAAGTGGGTTATATAGAAGTAAATGAGCAAATGGTTAAATAAATTAGTAAATAGAATCAAATAAGATCAGGTAAAATATAAGGGTTTAAAAATAAGTAAAGTGGATAATTGTTTCTACATTTGGCACAAGGCCAGCAATTATCTCAGTGTATTACTGGTACTTTATTTTATCGACCCTGTAAGGATGAAAGGCAAAGTTAACCTCTGCGGGATTTGAACTCAGATCATAAAGGGAGGTAACTCTATGCTGCAAAGCATGGCGTCCGACCCTCTACCGATACTGCCAATCACCGCCCTCGTAAAGTGGATATGAGTTGGTAACAAGTGATAAAGTGTATGTACTATGTATATACACACTGCATACACACAAGCACGCATTACAGTGGGAAGTTTTAGAAGGTTTTACATATCTATATCCTTATAAAAAGGAAGTTTGTTTATAAATTTACCGCCGATAACACTAAATAAAATTGATAATAATTAAGGTTTTTCGTGTTTTCATCTAATCTGACCTCCAAATCTGACCTCTGTTGGGGGAAAATTTACTGCTCTTCCTATCGCCCACGGACTGTCCCTCCTGTACATGCTTTCTATATAGAGAGAGTGAAACACTACACCTCACACTCAATCCACTTCCCCTCTTCTGACTAACTAAAACTTTTCTACGTTTTTTTGTTTTGTTTTTTGTCGGCCGGTCTGACATCTGACTCACTCTCCCTTTCTTCCTCTCTCACTCTTTCTCGGGTGGCTAAGTGGTTAGATAATTGAATTCGCAATCGTGAGGTTGTGAGTTCGATTCCCGGACCGGGCGATGCGTTATATCCTTGACCAGGACACTTTATTTCCCGTTGCTCCTTCTACTTGGAGTTGCGACCGATAGATAGTATTAGCAATTGGAAAGACCAATGGAAACATTGTTTCCTTAGTCCGATTTGACTAAAATCGATCGGATGTCGATATATATATATATATATATATATATATATACACACACACAGAGGGGGTGGAATATATATATATATTTCTCTCTGGCGATCGTGAAGAAATATTTTTACCTAGGGTTTTTTCGTGTTTTCAACTAATCCGACCTCCGACATGTTTACAATCGCCTTCTTTTCCGAAAACAGAAAGATGGGTGAGGGGTGAACCCTTGGATTTTCTCAGCCTCAGGGATTTCATCAGTTCGAATAACAGAGGCGGGAAGGGAGGGAGACACTCAGGTTTACCGAAAAGCACCTGTCAGCCGTTTAAATTTATAAAAACCTAGTCCCTTGATACTGAAGAGTGTTTTGATCCTAAGCGTTGTAAGCCAAATTAATTAAGTATTCCCCAATTTCGAAATCCACAATTCCAATGAGGAGTGGCTGTGTGAAAGAGACATCCTAGCCTGCAAAATCACCACAGTAAATGCCATCAACAAAATCTCTCACAAATGATCCCTGGGAGTAGCTAAACATAAATTTATCGACAAAGTAGTCAACGAGGACGATGCTATCCATTATCTCGTTGAATTCATGAATAATCTGGAACTGTCTGGTATGCTTCCACACAACCTTGAATTGAAGAAGGGCACGGTCATCATGCTTCTCAGAAACCAGGATCAGCCAAGATTGTGCCATGGGGCGCGTATGGTTGTGACTGAACTACAGCTTCAAATGATCGCATTTATACCTAGAATGACGCTAATACCAACAGATGTCCACTTTCGTTTCAAATGATTGCAATTCCCAGTGAGAGTCAGTTATGTAATGACCATTAACAAGTCCCAAGGTCAAACCCTGAAAATCTCATTCTAGAAGAAGGCTGTTTCTCATATGGACCATTGTATGTAGGTTATTCTAGACTAGGAAGACTCCACAAACTTTTCATGTATGTTCCAAAGGAAACAGTTACTAACATTGTTTATACAATTGTTTTATAATTTTCCTAGAAAACACTTTTCTATTGTTTTCTTTATTACTTTCTGTATTTAGATATTCTAAATATGTTTTTAAATTATGTTATGCAATATTTAAATATTGTATAACATAATTTTAAAATAATATTTAGAATATCTAAATATAGAAAGTAATAAAGAAAATAATGGTTTCTTATATAGGCACAAGGCCAGTAATTTGAGGGGAGGGAAAGTCGATTAAATCGACCCCAGTGCGTGACTGGTACTTTATTTTATCGACTCCGTAAGGATGAAAGGCAAAGTTAACCTCGGCGGGATTTGAGCTCAGATCATAAACGGCCGTAACTCTATGCTGCAAAGCATGGCGTCCGACCCTCTACCGATACTGCCAATCCACCGCCCTCAGTAGTAAAAAAAATAATAGATACCTTTTAATGTCTTTTATTCTAATGAAAATCGATACAGATGACAATAGGTGCCTTACGAATAGATTTGAGCACAGAACAGACCGGGGCGAAGGCCGGGAGGCCGCTAATATATTTATATATATTTGCTTTGACGTCAGATAAAATAGAACTTATTCACCTCGCCATTTTAACTTGAGGCAAGATAAGACAACATATAAATAGATATATATATTTGTTTATTTGTTTCTTTTAAGTCGGTTCCTCATTTTTCTTCATTAGACTTTTCCTTTCCTTATCATTATCATTACGATATCGACTTCGTCGTCTTCGCCGTCATCGTGTCGTTGTAATCGTATCATCATCGTCATCGTCATCATTATTACTCATCATCATCGTCGTCGTCGTCTTAATCGTATCATCATCATCATCATCATCATCATCATCATCATCATCGCCGATGATGTGCTGTCGTTGCTGAAGCCGTCGTAATCATCGTCAACGTCTTCACCATGATTATCGTTACCATCATAACCACCATCATGATCATCATCAACAATAACAACAACACTATCATGAGAAAACCACTCCTCAGTGCCTAATCCCATGACGATTGATAACATCTAAAATAAAAAATATTTGTGTCATCTAATAGATTTACATTGAGAACATCTCTCGTTTGCAGCTAAGGTGTGTATCGTCGTCTAAATATAAGACACGATGAAAGTCAGCGCTACAATGAAAGCCGACTAGGGCACATAGTTCAGAGAGGCGCATAACTAAGCCTTAGAGGATCACGGTTTTATACAAATTTGCATAAGTAAATTGCTTTCTTTCTTGTGGTTCTTGAATCTCGATGGTATCGTTGGAATGTTGCCATGACACACGTCGTGTCTTGAGCATCTTACACCTGGTAGAGTCTATCCTTCCGCAGATCTGAACACAGACGACTTCTGTCAGAGAGAGAGAGAGAAATATATGTATATATATATATATATATATATATATATATACAAATATAAATGATCGAGAATCGTATTTTGGCCTATGAAATAACGAAAAACAACCTCCGAGATGTGTGGCAAGTGCTCAATAGTTCAGAAGAACCAGAGCTACAACATACGTTAAAGGCCAAGCACACTGAGACGATGGTTAAACAATCATCCGCACAGTCAAAAAAGCGATCAAGTAATTCGGGTCAAACAAATAAAAATATATGTGATTGAAAATTTACCCGGACCCCTTGATGGGTGGTAAAATCCAGCATTTGGGTTTCTGCGACTCCTAAATCAAGTACTGTCCGCTTACATAAAAAATGTTAGGCTTCTGGTAAGATGATTGAACAGGAAGCCACTTTTTCAACAGGTTTTAGTTCAATGCTAATACAAGGAATGACTATTACTGACCCCACGTGGGGACCGGCAAGGGAGGCAACCCCTATATTAGGCGAATGAATTCAGTTGTGTATATTATTGCAAGAATGCAAAAAATCACAAATCGAATAGAGTTCTCAACAGAAGGTTTAAAGTTAACATAAGCTATTCATCAGTCAATAGAATCAACTAACAAATCAAGAAAATTAACTGGTCAATAGCTAGACTCTGGAGATTAATACAAATATAAATTATCGAGAATCGTATTTCGGCCTATGAAATAACGAAATACAACCTCCGAGATGTGTGGCAAGTGCTAAATGGTTCAGAAGAACCAGAGCTACAACGTACGTTAAAGGCCAAACACACTGAGACGATGGTTAAACAATCATCCGCAAACCAAAAAAACGATCAAGTAATTCGGGTCAAACAAATAAAAATATTTCGGACTTTCGCAGTTATCTCCCTTACACCTCTCGCACGCAATTTAGTATTGCCTGAAGGAAGTGACCGTTTCTGCGCATGCGCGTTCGTACGGTTGTCCTCCCTGTTCCGTATAACCATGTCCATTACAAGCTGAGGATCCGCTAAGGGGAAACAATTGTTCTCGGTATGGTGAACTAACTGTTGTGTAACCACTTCTACCTAACTCGTCCCATGGACTGAGTGAGTGCTCTACCACTACGGATATTACCTTCCAGTGTTCTACTACTATATATATATATAGTTATATATATATTTATATGTATATTAACAGTGGTCATAAAAGATACACCACACACACACACACACACACACATACACACATACACATACATATGTGGATGAGGTATTACCAGTAAGACAATTCGCTGCGTTTCACATATTTTTTTTTTGTAAGAAAATGATGATTGATTTTAAATCAGTGATATAATTTATGGAGAAAAACTCTGCATTTCAATATTACTCAATGTAAAATGTAATGCATGAAAATATATCAAATCAAAATTACATCATTAAATATTATTCTTATTTTGTTTCTTGTAAATAATTTTTTTCAAAATATCAATTCAAAACTTTTGTGAATAGGTATCATATCTTGTCATTTACCTATGGTTTAAATTTCTTATAAATCGAATGGAAACATTTTTCAGTGGGCGTTTGTGCCTCCAGGAAACTCTAATAGGGGTTTAACCCCCATTAGGGTCTCTTAATATTATTGAAATTTGCTGAAATTTTGTGAATAGGCATCATATCTTGTCATTTACCTATGGTTTAAATCTATATACATAAATGGCAATTTCTGTCTGTTTGTTTGTGAACCTAAAAATCAAAAACTACCAAACAGATCTTGATGAATCTTGATACGTGTGTGGGGATCATGCCCATTTGATTTCTTACGTATATTTCATTTTAATCAAAGGGTTCCCCGGGGGTTCAAACTGAGAACCCCCGCTTAATTTTTTCCCTTCGATTTATATGGAATTTAAACCATAGGTAAATGACAAGATATGATGTCTATTCACAAAACTTCAGCAAATTTAAATAATATTAAGATAGCCTAATGGGGGTTAAGCCCCCTATAGTGATAATTTTCACCAATAAATGGAACAAGATTTCACGAACTCCTCCTATGGTTTTGGAGATAGACCCCCATAACCATATATATATTCTGAAACTACATTGCCCGGGCTACTTGGATAAGTATATTTCATTTTAATCAAAGGGTTCCCGGGGGCACAAAACCCCCGCTGAAAAATGTTTCCCTTCGATTTATATGAAATTTAAACTATAGGTAAATGACAAGATATGATACCTATTCACAAAATTTCAGCAATGAAACCCCCTAATGGGGGTTCTATTTTTTCCTTATATCAACTTCTCTGACAAACATTTTTTCGCCTGACCAATGCAATCAACAATATTTGTTTGTATTATTGTTTCGTAAATGAATTTGTCTTCGCTTTTGATTATCTGTTCTATATTTTGATTTCATTTTTGGTCTGAGAGGCATTGGGCATTTTAATGGGAACTGGGAATACCCCCGCTCCCGGGTATTACCGGGTACCTCAGCTAGTTTCATATAAATCGAAGGGAAAATTTTCAGCGGGCGTTTGTGCCCCCGGGGAACCCTTTGATTAAAATGAAATATACTTATCCAAGTACCCCGGGCAACGTAGTTTCAGAATATATATGGTTATGGGGGTCTATCTCCAAAACCATAGGAGGAGTTCGTGAAACCTTGTTTCATTTATTGGCCAACATTTTCACTATAGGGGGTTTAACCCCCATTAGGGGGTCTTAATATTATTGAAATTTGGTGAAATTTTGTGAATAGGCATCATACTTTATCATTTACCTATGGTTTAAGTTTCATATAAATCGAAGGGAAAACATTTTCAGTGAGGGTTTTCAGCGGGGGCTTGTGTCCCCAGGAAACCTTTGATTATAATGAAATATACTTATCCAAGTACCCTGGGCAATGTAGTTTCAGAATATATGTGGTGATCTCCAAAACCATAGAAGTAGTTCGTTAACAATCAAACAGACAGGAATACAACTTTATATATATAGATATATAGATATATATGACAGTCGATCGACTTGGGCCGGGTGATGCATTATGTCCTTGAGCAAAACACGTTGCTCCTTCTACCTGGAGTTGCGACCGATAGATAGTATTAGCAATTGGAAAGACCAACGGAAACATTGTTTCCTCGGTCCCATTTGACGAAAGTCGATCGACAAATATATATATATATATATATATATATATATATATATATATATATATATATATATATATATATATATATATATATATATATATATAAAGTGGATGAATACCTCAACAGGCACTATGTACTTGTAGAAATATGCAAGGTGTTTATAATATTTGTGGTTCAATGGTACTAATTCGAGTTACCAGAACAATATAAAAATACCGGAGCAAGCGGTTATCAAACAATTCTCTAAATAAATTAAAAAACGATTTAATAATCACCTGTTCTATTGCTGTTACCGACGGTTTCATCATTCCAAAAGATTGGAAATCCAGAGAATTTCCAATGGAAAGAAATGAATCTTCAGACAGCTTATTTCCTTACTATAAGGTAGCCAGCATTACAGTAAGTAAATATTTCGCTTCCTGCCCAATGCATGCGGTCAAGCCGTTAAAATGACACACACGCAAAATCAGGTCGCAGATAATAGCTGTTTATTATAAACGTGTTGATATTGCCACTAAAATTAGCAGCATTATTCAACGTTTTATTCTCTACATAAGGAGAAAAATTATAAAAGTGGATGAATACCTCAGCAGGCACTATGTACTTATAGAAATATGCAAGGTGTTTATAATATTTGTGGAACAGGTGATTATTTAAATCGTTTTTTAATTTATTTAGAGAATTGTTTGATAACCGCTTGCTCCGCTATTTTTATATATATATATATATATATATATATATATATATATATATATATATATATATATATATATATACACGTGTGTATATATATATATATATATACACACGTGTGTGTGTGTACAAGAGACCTCCTTTAGTTTAAATTGATGTTCATACACTTAACATGTATGCAGGTTTGGTTATAGCTACCACTGTATCGCGAAGTAACGGTTTTAAACTGGCCTCACTTGTCCTTGCGCCCAACAAGAGCGGCCAGCTTGAGAACCGCTACTGGACCTCGAAACCTAAGGTTGCATATACATGTTAAATGGATGAACTTTGATATAAACTATATATATGTATATATATATATCATAATGGAAACGGTGAAAACTAGTTAGATCGTTAATCACCAGAGTACTCGATACTTGTGGTAGTAGAGTGCCTAATATGAAAATTCGGGACCACGATGGTTGAGCTCCTGCCGTTTCAGCCGTCGTGGTCCCGAATTTTTTTCATATATATATATATATATATATATATATATATATATATATATATATATATTGGTCGTTTTGGAAGCCTCAACAATGCAGATGAGTAATTTTCTGGGTAACAAGATCCGGTGGTGAAGAGAGAGATGTAAGTGAATGTAGAATGAGATGTATAGTGTGTAGAAGAACGTAGGAAAGAGTGTAAAAAATAAAAATAATAACACGAAATAGAGTTACCTTGGGAGAGATTTAATTGACCCTATATTTCGGATTCACATCCATCAACTGGGGGGTTTTCTGGGGGGGGGGGGGAGCTTATCTGTCGGAGAGGAGCGATACGTGTCCTCTGATGTTCGTTGTTTTGAATAACTGACGTATTCAGCAACGAAATTCAAAATAACGAACAGCAGAGGACACGTATCGCTCCTCTCCGACATATAACCCCCCCCCCCCCCAGTTGATGGATGTGAATCCGAAATATAGGGTCAATTAAATCTCTCCCAAGGTAACTCTATCTCGTGTTATTATTTTTATTTTTTACACTCTTTCTTACGTTCTTCTACACACTATACATCTCATTCTACATTCACTTACATCTCTCTGTTCACCACCGGATCTTGTTACCCAGAGAATTACCCATCTGCATTGTTGAGGCTTCCAAAACGACCAAAAGATATATATATATGTGTGTGTGTATGTGTGAAAAGGGTCAGGACCCCGATGGCTGAGCTCCGGCCGTTTCGACAACTAGATCCGAACTAAACCAGTAGTATTAGGACGGTATATATATATATACGGGGTAACAAATTATTGTTATAGGTAGTCCACTTAAGTGTAGTCCAGTTATGGTACTCCGTGTAGTGGATGATATCAACGCTTGGCTAAGTTTGACTCAACAAGGCGTTTCCATAGTGATGCTGCGAGTACGCTGTAATTCCTATGTTGTAAACACTTGGAGTAATGATAAATCAGGAAAGAAGAGTGACACGGTTTGCTATACAAAAAAGGTTTTTAATCTCATTGCTGACAATTGTTTCTCTGAACTGGTAGGTCTAGAGATCGCTACCCGCTTATTTCACGTTATTCGATCACCAATACAAAGTTATAACCAGTCAATTCATCGGAGCTTGTGAGAATGAACAGAATATACAGGGATGGCTACTATATATAGTAGTAATTGTTTCTACTTTAGGCACAAGGCCTGCAATTAACCAGTGCATTATTGGTACTTTATTTTATCGACCCCGTAAGGATGAAAGGCAAAGTCAACCTCGGCGGGATTTGACCTCAGATCGTAAAGGGACGTAACTATGCTGGAAAGCATGGCGTCCG
Organism: Eledone cirrhosa; assembly: GCA_964016885.1. Taxonomy (NCBI): domain Eukaryota; kingdom Metazoa; phylum Mollusca; class Cephalopoda; order Octopoda; family Eledonidae; genus Eledone; species Eledone cirrhosa. The sequence continues at coordinate 341,067,574 of OZ024741.1, forward strand.
ACCCTCTACCGATACTGCCAATCCACCGCCCTATCAATCCACCATCCCCTATATATAGTAGTAATGGCATTCAATCAGAACAATAACAACAATACTAACAATGCTAACAATAAATTATTTGAAATAATCATAACATCAATCTAGGTGGGAAGTATAGTATATCTACGATTTTAGCCTGTAAAACTAGCTGACATGAGGCAGATGTATAAAATTGACATGTAAAAGCTGTCATGGGGTGTATTATATCTAGTGTAAAGATAAGCCGGTGTCTTTAAACAATGTAGGTCTGGTGGCCGTAAGAATCGTTTATGATCTGACAGATGAAGAATTTATCACTGTAGTGAGATTTGTGTGGTCTATATTAGATGAAAGGGTTGTCTAGCTTTCTCATCATCAATAACATACATGTATAAGACAACATTAACAGAGTAGCAATATAATGGGCAAGTTAATACAGAAGTTAAGGAGACAATATATATATATACATACATGCATAACATATATATATATATATACATACACATATATACATATAAAGAGAAAACAGGCTGACTATAATTATAACAGGAGGAAGGTAAATTTCTGTTATAGTAGTATTTTGAAATGTTCTTGGATTTAGGTTCAAGTGCTGACAGCAGCAGAGAAGAGATATGTTTATGGGTTGATGAGATACTTACAGACATTAGTGTGGTATAGAACTAAGAAGGCTAGAATGTACTTAATGATTATATTTCTGTGGATATGGATGCATAGTAGTCGTTTATATCAAATTGTATGAAGTTACATGTGTCCCTATTTCGTATTTTATCGCTTCGTTAGTGTTACCCCATAAATTGATTTCTAGTTTACCCTTTATTTGTGCGATTACCCTATCTAGAATGTTCTTGCTAATTTTACCTATATCTGACTTAGATGGGCATATTAATCTAATAGTAGGGTTTGTTTAAAAATTATTTTTGTGATCCTTCAGGTTAAATGTGATACAATTTGATATAAACGACTACTATGCATCCATATCCCCAGCCACCCTAGATAAAGCGCTTATATTTACCCAAAATAACTCCGATCTTACCCCTGAGGAAATTGAAATAATAATAGCGGCTAGAAGGACTATCATCAAATTTGAAAATAGCTACTGGGTAAGAAGAGATCGGATAAACAGCTTCGATACCACAATGGGATCAAATGACTTTGCGCAAATCACTGACATCGTGGGGCTATTCATAGCACACAACCTACATAAGGAATTCAGTAACCTCCAAGGAGGGATTTATAGAGACGACACGCTCCTTATAGCTAAGAACTTAAACAACCAGAGCATGGAAAGATTAATAAAAAACATTAGAACATTCTTCAAAAAACTAGGCCTAAGTATTACCTACGAACTGAACCATAAGAAGGTAAACTTTCTAGATGTGACTCTAAATCTAAATACGGGATTAATAGAACCTTTCCACAAAAATAATGAAAATCTGGCCTACATTAGTTATAACTCAAACCACCCCAAATCCATAATCAGATCCATAGCACGTAGTATATCCCTTAGAATATCCCGCTTATCCTCAAACCTAGAAATTTTTAATGAACATGCTAACTATTATAACGCAGCATTACATAGGGCTGGACATAAAGATAAACTGCAGTATATAGCGAATAAAGACAACTTAAACAAACCTAATAGCAATTACACCAACCGCTCACACAAAAATAGAGGTAACAGGACTAGACATAGGGTTAGGCACGTAGCACCTAGAGTAAGCGGTCCAAACACCAATAATGTAAACCCTAGAAACAATAGAAGAATCAGAGAAAGAAAATACCTATGGTTCAACCCAATCTTCAACTCCTCTGTAAAACCAGACTGCCTTCTACATTCTTTAAACTAATAGATAAACACTTCCCTATTTAACACAGATATCATAAAATACTCAATAGAAACACTATAAAACTCTCATACTCTACGGCAGCAAATATAGAATCGCACATACGTAAGATCAACCACAGAAATATCTCTAGGGAATCCGCCCCACCTATGCGCAACATAGCACCAAATTATAAGCATAAACACATCACAGTATCTCAACCGCAAGCGCATACAAGCACGCAGCAGCAAAACCCCAACGGGCATGAATCACAACCCACTTATAGCAGTGTACAAAACAGCAGTGTAGAAGCAGCACGAAATAACACCTCAAACTGTAACTGTCACCTACCGGATAGGTGCCCATTGGCGAATAGATGCCTCGATTCGAGCCTAGTGTACATGTGTACGGTCAACTCAGACAACTCCACTTGGCATTACATTGGATCCACCGTGGGTACTTTTAAAAAAAGATGGTATGTGCACAGACACTCGATGAAAAATCGTCTACTTATGGGTTCTACAACCCTCGCCAAAAAAATCTGGGAATTTAAGGACAACACCAACTACAGTATCAACTGGTCGAGGTTGTCGGCCGCAAAGACCTACAGTACCGGTATGTCCCACTGTAGGCTATGTGATCTAGAATTACTGTATATCCTTAGAAATGTAAAAAGGCTACTTAACAAGTTAGAAAGATCTATCTTCTGCAGACACTGGATCGCCACTAAATTCACAAGATTTAAACCTCCGTGAATCGAACCGACGTAACCTAGCTTTCAACTTAGGATACCCACTACACTGCACGAACCACCACAGAAATATAATCATTAAGTACATTCTAACCTTCTTAGTTCTATACCACACTAATGTCTGTAAGTACCTCATCAACCCATAAATATATCTCTTCTCAGCTGCTGTCAGCACTTGAACCTAAATCCAAGAACATTTCAAAATACTACTACAACAGAACTTTACCTTCCTCCTGTTATAATTATAGTCAGCATGTTTTCTCTTTATATGTATATATGTGTATGTATATATATATATATATGTATGCATGTATGTATATATATATATATATATTGTCTCCTTAACCTCTGTATTAACTTGCCCATTATATTGCTACTCTGTTAATGTTGTCTTATATATGTATGTTATTGATGATGAGAAAGCTAGACAACCCTTTCATCTAATATAGACCACACAAATCTCACTACAGTGATAAATTCTTCATCTGTCAGATCATAAACGATTCTTACGGCCACCAGACCTATATTGTTTAAAGACACCGGCTTATCTTTACACTAGATATAATACACCCCATGACAGCTTTTACATGTCAATTTTATACATCTGCCTCATGTCAGCTAGTTTTACAGGCTAAAATCGTAGATATACTATACTTCCCACCTAGATTGATGTTGTGATTATTTCAAATAATTTATTGCTAGCATTGTTAGTATTGTTTTTATTGTTCTGATTGAATGCCATTACTACTATATATAGTAGCCATCCCTGTATATTCTTTTCATTCTCACAAGCTCCGATGAATTGACTGGTTATAACTTTGTATTGGTGATCGAATAACGTGAAATAAGCGGGTAGCGATCTCTAGACCTACCAGTTCAGAGAAACAATTGTCAGCAATGAGATTAAAAACCTTTTTTGTATAGCAAACCGTATCACTCTTCTTTCCTGATTTATATATATATATATAGAAAGATTTGAATGGATACAGTTTAGTTGAAAGGAATTTATTGACACGTGTTTCTATAACAGTTACATAACCTGAAAACAGCTGCTATCTACAAAGT
>OZ024741.1:341076251-341121251 GCA_964016885.1 Eledone cirrhosa
AAAAGAGGATGCTGGGGATAGAAACTGCACTGGTTATTTATTAACAAAGATCGAAAATGTAAACACTGCAACGCAGAGAAAAACATTAGCGTAACCAAATTATCAGTTATGTCTGTCTGCACGCCTATATCACCTCTCTGCACGACTGTCTGTCTGCACGCCTATATCACCTCTCTGCACGACTGTCTGTCTGTCTGCACGCCTATATCATCTGTCTGCACGACTGTCTGTCTGCACGCCTAACGACGAAATATTTGCTTGTTTTACATAGTCTTTAAATAGACTTGTTTTCACGTAAAAATATTGTTTTAAAATGCTTTTAAATGGAAATGAAGCAAAACGGGGTCGCTCAGTAGCTGTGTTAAAGTTACAATGTTAAGTTTCTTTTTTGGCTTAAAAACTGTAGTGTCTACTGTGCAGACTTGCATGTGGTGTTTTTGATTAATATTCCCTCAACCAACAATATGCCTTATGAAGTTAAGAAAACATAACGATAACCCGAATGTTATAACAAAAGAGGATGCAGGGGATAGAAACTGCACTGGTTATTTATTAACAAAGACTGAGAAAGCCAGCGTAATTTTTTACGTAAGACGCTCAATGTAAACAGAACAAAGGGAAATAACTGATAACTTACGCTCAAAAATCGATACATTATATTCGATTTCGTCACACAGGGTGGGTCAATTTGAAATATTTTTTTTTCCGATGTCTTCGCTAGGGCTCAATGTACAAGTATAGCAATTTCGGTGCAATTCCGTGAGAGATTCTAAGAGGAGATGTGTGCCAAAAATCGATAGACAGACAGACAACCACAGTTTTATATATATAGATTGCACTTTTATCATTTTCTTTAGGTATTACTCTTTATTTTATAATTTTAATTTAACCTGAAACATATATAAAAAAATCATTTAACATAAGCAAATTAAACTTACATACAACGTAAAATCCAGCATACAAATAATTCTAGTGAATAGCTTAGAATTTTTACAAACCCAAACTTTTAACTGTTTAATAGCACTTTTTTTTATTTATTTGGGACCTAAGCAACACAAAAAAAGTTATTACAAGCCAGGAACAGAGAAAAAATTTTTTTTGTTACACGGTGTAATAGTAATAATAATAAATTTGAAGACTAAAATCCATATATATATATATATATATATATATAACGAAGGAAGTGTGTTAAGGAACCAGGTGGACCATAGCGCACCAAACTACTCAATACTTAGGGTAGTAGAGTGAGTAATAGGAAAATGTTCAAGACCCCGACGGCAGAGCTCAAGCCGTTTCGACGGCTATTTCTGGACGCAGAAATATTTCAGTCCAGAAATAGCCGTCGAAACGGCTTGATCTCTGCCGTCGGGGTCTTGAACATTTTCCTATTACCCACTCTACTACCCTAAGTATTGAGTACTCTGGTGCGCTATGGTCCACCTGGTTCCTTAACACACTTCCTTCGTTATATATATATATATATTGGGTCATCAAGTATGAAATGGGTCTAAAGTTAATAACCTACCAACATACACCATGGCACCAAATACAAAACGCAAACACATAACAACATCGCAACCGCAACGGAGAACCTGCACACAGAAAAGCCTCCAACTGTAACTGCCACCTACCGGATAAGTGCCCATGCAAAATAGATGCCTGGAATCGAGTATGATGTACCTGTATACTGTAAATTCAGGCAACTCTACCTGGCACTACATAGGTTCCACGACTGTGGGGTTCAAAAAAAGGTGGTACGTCCACAAACACTCCATGAAGAACCGTAGACTATCTGGTCAAAATTATTGGAAGCAGGGGCCTACAACAATGGGATGTCCCACTGTGGACTTTGTAATATGGAGCTATTCCATATTTTAAGGTACGATAAGATGCTGCTTAACAGCAAAATAGAAAGATCAATTTTCTGTAGGCATAAAATAGCTACCAAGTTCACAAATTTCAAACCACCGTGATTCGAGCCAGCAATCCCAAAATTAGAACTAAACCACCTGGATTTTAACGTATGGAATACACACCATCACACCGCTATTAGCTGTCAAACGGCCAACTGGTCACTAGATCATAAATCTCTTAACATCTCTTTCACCCTCTCCCTGAAACAGCATCAACCCCATTAAGACAAGACAATCAGCAAAACATTTACCGCACACATTTGTCAAACCTCCCTTCACCATCCACCCTTAGCCCTTAGATCTCATACTAGTATCTCCCAATTAATCTCTAATTTATTGCTTTTTATTTTATCTGTCACTACCTCAGACTCTCTACACGTATCTATGTATGTTTCGAATATGACTTTTCATGTTAGCACTAAACCCACCACAGAATCCGTATACGGACACTTAGTCACCGCCACCACTATAATAGTCTGTACTTATATGCTCTCACTTATCCTTATTTCTTTATATTTGTATTATTTTTCCATTTTCTTACTTTTTTACTGTATCATTTTTTCTTATCTTTTACTTTTTACTTTTTACATCTGTAACTTCTCTACCTATTTATCATATATATTTATTTATTGATGTTACTGTTTTGATTATACGCTATTTCTCTATATATATCTTGCCTTGTGTGAATTATTTTTGTATTCTGAGGAGTTGATCAGAGGTAAATAATGTAATGGAGATCGAGTGACGCAACTTCGAGCGATTAGCGACCTCTAGGCTCACCTGATAAATGAAACAATTGTCAATACCTAAAATAAAGTCGCTTGTTGTACAGCCAACTATGTTACTCTTCATTCTTTCACTATATATATATATATATATATATATATATAAGTATTGAAATTTCCGTTGGAAACAGAAAAGGTCAAAGAAATGAAGAGTGCTCTATGTAAGTATCAGAGCAAAATTTAATGTATAAAAATCAATACAATATAATTACCTCATTACCAGAGGTTTCCCGAATGAGGCGAATACGAAATAAACGACTTCATTCGTTCGTCAGACGAGCCAATATAAAACATGGGCAAATACTTAAAAAAACACATCAAGAAAATTAAAAAAAGATATAGATAAATGAAATAGAAATTGAAATATATAAAAATCTATCAAGAAATATAGTTAGGTGTGTGTATATGTATGTATATACGCTCACAGATGTGCATATATGTATATGTGTACATGTATATGTATAGTGAGAAAGTGTGCGTAATTCTAAAATTTAGGGCAAATGTATGTGGGCATGCAAACAGGTTTATATGCGTGAGTATAAGTATGTGTGTGTGTGTGTGTGTATGTACGTATCGAACGTATGGAAGTGTAAGTGCGCGTGTTTATATAAGCATAATTATTTTTACATTTCTTTTGTGAGACACGCGTGTCTGTGTATGTATGTACCCCCCTTTTTTTGTTTTCTTCAATTTTTTTCTTTCTAATTTATCGTTATTATATTTTTATAAATATATCGAGACTGATACTTTTATTTTAATTATTACACTCCCTTACCTCCTTTCTTTCCGCACCTAAGCGTACGAGTGTCCAGGCGTTTTATGCGCGCGCCTTTATATTCATATATTTACGATGTAACCATTTCTGTCTGTATAATACAGACATATAGATACATTTGCCCTAAATTTTAGAATTACGCACACTTTCTCACTATACATATACATGTACACATATACATATATGCACATCTGTGAGCGTATATACATACATATACACACACCTAACTATATTTCTTGATAGATTTTTATATATTTCAATTTCTATTTCATTTATCTATATCTTTTTTTGATTTTCTTGATGTGTTTTTCTAAGTATTTGCCCATGTTTTATATTGGCTCGTCTGACGAACGAATGAAGTCGTTTATTTCGTATTGGCCTCATTCGGGAAACCTCTGGTAATGAGGTAATTATATTGTATTGATTTTTATACATTATATATATATATATATATATATATATATATATATATTTGCTCTACGGTTCTTATATATTTGATATATATTTATCCTTATCGAGCCCTCTTTGGATTTTAGTCTTCAATTTTATTATTATTACTATATATATATATATATATATATATATATATATATATAATAGGAACAAGTAAGACCCCGACGGCTGAGCTCAAGCCGTTTCGACGGCTAATTCTGTACTCAGAATTAGCCGTCGAAACGGCTTGAGCTCAGCCGTCGGGGTCTTACTTGTTCCTATTACCCACTCTACTACCCTAAGTATTGAGTACATTGGTGCGTTATGGTCCACCTGGTTCCTTATACCACATTTCCTTCGTTTTATATATATATATATATATATATATATATATATATATATATATATATATATATATATATATATATATATATATATATATATATATATATATATATATATATATACCCACTGATGAATTATAGGAGCCCACTTGAATATATATCTATTGATGGTATACAAGCTCCTACATAAATAGGAAAAATTTCACCCAAATTGTAGGAATCCTATAATGAAACGAGACCTCCGTCTGGGAAGAGATATATTCGATATGTCTCATATGAAATAATACAGCCAATTTTCCACGCAATACTTTTAGTTAGCACCCCGAACGCATAATTAGGAATATAATCATTTATTTCCTAATGTTTGTTGAGTGAGTTGGAATTTGGCCGGAGTATCGCTAAAAAGCTTTCTCCGATATTGTATTTATTATATATATATATATATATATATATATATACATATATATATATGTGTGTGTGTGTGTATGTGTATTACCCGAGATGCAAATTAATGCGATCCAACCGTAATCGTGTGTGGTTGTGAAGTGAAATTGTTAACCACATGCATGTCCATACTTGCACTTATTTGTGCATTATATCACGTACCTCTGTCGTCTTTCTTAACTGTCTGTTATATAAGCAGCATGTTTTTCAGTACGTTCGTAGGTTTGTTTGTCAGTCAATCATTTCAATTGGTAAATAAACTGAACAAACAACTACAAGGGAGTATATTTGAAGTATAGGTGGGGCTTGGCAATGGTACTCTCTCTCTCTCTCTCTCTCTCTCTCTCTCTCTCTCTCTCTCTCTCTCTCTCTCTCTCTCTCTCTCTCTCTCTCTCTCACTCTCTCTCTCTCTCTCTCTCTCTCTTAGGGCATTCAAATTATATATTCTTATAAATCTAGTTTTGTGCCCTCTTTCTTCTTTCTCTTCTCCCCCCCCCTCTCTCACACACACAGACATACACACGCACACAAACACACACACAATATTTCTTTTTCTGCTACCTTCTGTATTTCCCTATCCCTTATAAATGCCCTGCTTTATTAACCTCGACACTGTTGTTGTTTTTTGTTGATAGTGTTACTGCTGCTGCCGTTTTTGTTGTTGCTATACGTGTTGTTGTTGTAGTTTAGGTCAAAAGCAGCTTTCATAGAGTTAACATATTAAATGTGGTTTTAACCACGACCTTTCTCCTTTTCTTTCGCCCACATATTCCTGAGAGTGTGAATACGGTGTTCAGTAAAGCTTCAGTGTCGTACACGAATCTTTTATTCAGGGATGTTCCCTTAAAAGAAAAGTGACAAGTTGCAGTCGGTAGTATGTAGCCTCTAGTAAACTGTGTATATATATATATATATATATATATATATATATATATATATATATATATATATATATATATATATATATATATATATAGTGACGAAACATAAGTCAATTGCATGAACTCATAATCTTTTATTTACTGCTATATATATTTCGATGATAGCCATTGAATGGCTATGACCTCATCAGGCAGTTAGTCAGTTCTTAGATATGCCAGCTCTGTGTTTATAGTGTTGATGGTATCAGAGCCTTGGGACATATATATATATATATATACAAACGAAGAGGCAGTGGACTGAGTGATTGTAGGGCCACACGACAGCCTATTTATCATGAGCACTAGTTATTTTATTGACAGATAACAGATGGCCCCAGACAATGTTCTCCTTCATTCCACTGTAACAGTAAATCCTACCATCAGGGAAATGTATTTACTGCCTTCCCTGCGCGGTCGCAGGTCACTCACTTGATGGACGTGGGAAAACATTTCTTTCGATACACATGAAAGGAAAGAACCGATCATCGGATCAGGCCATGAAAACGATATTTCTTGAGCACGACTAATTCACAGTAGTAAGAAGGTATAAGGATTTATTCCAATTTTCATTGACCATACAACATTATGACCACTTGCAATTTGTGTTGACAGATTCAAAAGTAGCTATGTAGTCTGTACCAACTAACGTGGTGGCAGCTGATTGGTTGATTCAAACGAATTTCATAGCACTATTAGTCAAGTTCATAATGTAACGATTGGTATTTTCGTTCAGATTAGCAAAACTATACATTTTCGAAAACTTTAGGACATACTGAATCCAAAAACCAATGTTGCCATCTTTTTCAAGGTGTCTGTGGTGGCTATCTTGGAATTTCAAAATGGTGACTACCGATAACCTTTTTCAACAGTATCTCAAATTCTAACCAACTGGGCTTCTAATTTTAGTGGCTAATTTAACATAATAACAATAATAATAATGATAAAAATAATAATAATAACCAAATTCCATGTAATTACTTCATTAGTGTTTATAATTTTTCAGACCAATGAACAACGTGGCCACAGCAACGTTACCACGACTTGGTAGACAGCAACAAGAGACAATTGACTGGAAACGGTGTATTTTGTGCCTACAAAATGCAGGCCAGTTTGTGTTACAACCAAAGTTATATTCATACCATAGTTTGTTAGCTGCAGTGAAGGAGCGAGCATTACTGCATGATGGCGAATTTGTCAAAATTCAAAAGAGGCTAGAAGACTGCACAACAGAAACTTTGCAGAGAAATAAGGCTTTTTGGCATCGCATGTGCTACTCCAACGCCACCAGTAAAGTCAAAATGCAACGTGCAAGAGACCGTCACCAACGGTCTTTGTCTACTGGATTACATATCCGCAGAAAGCGAGGACGCCCTTCAAGCTTTGACAGGAGTGAGCCATCAACCTCTGCCACAATCTTAGGGCCGTTTACACGGTCAGCAACAAACCCACTGGAAAATGATTTGTGCTTTTTTTGTCAAACTTTTGGTGACCAACAGTTGTTTGCAGTAAGAACTGCCAATGCGGGCCAAGCTCTAAAAAAAGCTGTGGAAATCTCTCCTAATCCAGAACTGGCATTGGAGCAGTTCCTAGAGGACAATCCTCATCTGAAAGATCTGTGTCTAGAAGCAACGATTCAAGTAGAAGAGGTGGTTCAGAACAAAGGCACCAAGGCTGAGTCTGTGAAGCATGCAAATGCTCATCTGCAGCACGTCTTAGCAGAGTATGATGTGATCAAGAAACTGCAAGACTGGGAAGCAGAGAAGTCTAAGAATGCTATGTTCAGATCATTGATGAACTATATGCATCGGGTAGAGACAGTTCTGTACTTTGTAGCGGCATCACGGAATGCTGATCTGAATCTTCATCTTGAAGCTGGAGAAGCACTGAGCAAGCTGTTCTTCTCAATGGACAGGTTAAAGTATAAGAGACTCTGGCCACGCTACATAGCAGATATGCACGCATTGAAGACCAACCACCCCGACACATGGAGGGAACTTGAAGAGGGCAATATATCCATCACCAAGAATGCCATCCCGTTCGTATCTGTTGGAAGTGACCTTGCCTGTGAAGATCTTAACAAATTCATGAAAGTTCAAGCTGGTCTCATTGGATTTTCCAATAATCCAAATGCAAAGCAACGCTTCTTCATGGCAGCTCCTGAAATGTCCTGTCTTGCAAAGGAGTTTAAGGACCAATTCGGTGTTGGTGAAAGCCATGCTCTTGAGCATAATGACCTATCTCCAGCTGCAATCAAGCGAGATCATGGAGCAGTAAGCAAAATCAAGAGTGCTATATTGACTCACGGCAATCCATTTGCTGCTGATGGGGAAACACTCTACAACTTGATAACTCATGCATATATCCCAGATGAGTATGTAACGCAGATCTTGGAGATAGATGAAACTGGACAAAAGCTGTACGAGGAATATGTTGCTGAACGGATCAATGGGGACGTCAGCCTTTGGGCACCAGTGAAGAGACAAAACAACGAGATGTTCACATCTGGCAACAAGAGACATGCTGTAAAGGTTCGTGACAAAACCATTCACATGAAGGAAACCAAAGATTTGTATGGCAGACTTATGGTTCTTGCCAGGTCCGACCGAGACGTGAACCAGAAAGAAGCAATTAGCAATTACGAGTTCACCTTGACGCCAAGAGCTCTCTTTGTCCCAAATGGGTCAGTGTTGCCATGCACTGACAAGTCCAAACTCATTCATCTCCTTGAGCAGATAGCATCAGAGAAAACAGCACAAGGCGATTCACTGCAAGATGAAGCCACTGAAAAGGACAATCTCAATCACAACAGGAGGATTGCGATGGTAGATGGAATGGTGCTTATTCAGAAGCTGACTAAGAAACCAGCTATCATAGTTACAGTAAGAGATCTAAGCCAATGTTTCTATGAAAGACTGATGAACCTCACGCAGAACTTTGACGAAATAATTCTCGTGTTTGACACATATAAGACCGATTCCTTGAAGAATGCAACCAGGCAGAAGAGACGCCAGGGGAAGGATCCAGTCCAGTATCAAGTCAGAGATGAGATGAGCATCAAGCATATAACTATGAGCAGATTCCTGTCACATGAAAAGACGAAGGGTGATTTGACCAAGTACTTGGTAGAAAAGACTCTATACTACAGCAAATATTCCTCCAAACTTGTCATCACTTCAGCATCTAGCCAAACCATGATCAACAAGGATTTGGAACCTTTCAGTGAAAACAACCACGAGGAAGCTGACACACCGATGATATGCCTTGCAGTATCTTCAACAAGGCGAAACCCAAGAGATATGCAACTAACTTTTTTCTCACCTGACACAGATGTCCTGGTTCTGGTAATTGCCAACTATGATTTGTTACCTAGACACACCTCCATCTCCATGGCATCAAGTGTTCTAAAGATCCAGCCATTCTGGGACGTTCTAGGTCCAGCAAAGGCGAAGGCTTTACCTGCATTCCATGCCTTCTCTGGCGCCGATAATACGGGAAGGTTTGCTAGAGTAGGAAAGGCAACATGGTTCAAGATCTTCCTTGAAGCTGACGATAACACCATTGACGCTCTGAAAAATCTGTCTGATGATACTGAAGTGAATGAAGAACTTCTGACCAGCTTGGAAAGTTTTGTGTGTCCTGTCTACAGTCCAAAGGGAATCCAAATCAAAAGCATTCCTGAGTTGCGATGGTACCTGTTCTGTAAATACATGTCAGAGAGTGACAAGTTACCACCTACAGTTGGTGCCCCCAAGTAGCACATCTTAAGGGTACATGTGCAAGCACGAGTTTGGGGCCAGGCAAGCACTCTCCAGAAAGTTCCGCTGGATTCAATGCAGAATGGCTACTACAAGGGAGATGATGGCCAACTAAAGCCAACCACTACTGATCATCCTCCAGAACCTAAAGCCATCATTGAGATGGTGAGATGCCAGTGCAAGGGAGATTGTTCCTCACAAAGATGTTCCTGCAGGTCAAAGAATCTGCAGTGCACCGACCTTTGCCTGTGCACCACACAGTGTGAAAATGACGCGGAAAGAGTTTATGAAAACCTTGACTCAGGTAATACTGATAGTGAGAGTGATGACTGATATCATGGTTATGACTGATTCCGTTCTAAAAGTGGCAATAACAAAGTGTGCACAAATTTGTATTCCTGCCTGTTAAAAGTCATGACTGATTTTATCGTGAAATGGACAAAAGCAAAGTGTCCACGAATTAATTGTTTTATGTATTAAAATAAAGTGTACGTGAAGACAAATTTATTTTTATTTGTTTTATGTATTAAAATAAAGGGTACGTGAAGACAAATTTATTTTTATTATGTTTGACTCGTGCTTCAATATCCTGATTATGAGTGGATCTAGAGAAGAAATATCATATTTGCATGTGGTGTTTGCAGTTTTGTCATTAAAATTGGTATTTTTATTTTAAAAATCTTTCTTCGTGTTAAACGTAAATGATTGTAGTCAATTTCTCTAGACTTCTGGCCCCTTAAAATGTAAGTTTAGCCACTGAAAGTAAAAGGCTACATGGCTGGGAGTGGATATATTGGTAAATTTAGATTTCAAACGGTCGCCATTTTGAAGCCCTAAGACGGCCATGTTCGGAACCCTAAAAAAATGGCAACATTGATTTTTGTGTTCAATACATCCTAACGTTTCCAAAAATGTATAGTTTAGTAAATCTCCAAAAATTTTGAACGAAAATACACAATGAACTGGACTATTTCCCCTCATTACAAGAAATGTGTACGTATAGTATGTCAATCACAAAGCGAGTCGTTTAGGATGTTTAATAATCCGACCAGAATGAGTGCAAATTTCATTGTTGAGCAATAAGCCTTGAATTGATTTAAATTTGTTTGTTTCTCGACTAATTTCTTCCTCTAACATTTGGGGATCGCCGTCGTCTGGCAGTTCGGTAGTAAGAGATGCATCGTTTTCTGAAATATCTTCAGAGACCTTGGGATTATTGACGGAGTGATCTTCAATTTGTTGGTCACCAAACCTGTCTAGATTATTCTCTTCTATTATTTGCATTTGATGATCTGTTATTAGAGGAGCAATATCTCTAGTCAGTATAGTTTTCATTATTCCCCTGCTGTTTTTACCCGTGCTACGTATAGTATAGAGTTTCCAATAGGGTTACTCTTTCGGTCAGAGGTTCCATTTCATTTTGCACATGAATTCTTTTAAGGAGTTCCGAGTTCATTTAGAGAAGGTATTCAAGTAACATCTGTCCCAAAGAGGACTGTCTGGTAAAGCTAAACATTCGTCCATGTGGTGCAGAGAAATCCTCTTGACGTGCAGAGAAGTCTTCGTATACAAGATAAAAGCAGAGGTAGCACGTTTTTCCCGTGGTATCTATCTAACTGTTTACTCCTGAGTGCAAGATTTAATGTTTTTAGGGGCACCCCATTAATTCTTTCACACTGTCCATTTCCTTGCGGTCGATATGGTGTTGTATGAATCTCAACAATATTATTTAACAGAAGAAATCATCTGATAGATTCGCTTTTAAACTGTGCTTCTCTGTCTGAATGTATAGCCGAGGGAAACCCAAACAGACAAAACAAGTATTTTAGTTTTTTAATGACTATCTTTGAGGACATATCAGAACATGGGTATCTAGAAAATTAATCCACTATAACTAATATATATTTCTCACTCGTGTAAGATGGAAGAGGGCCGACGAAATCTGTTGATAAACTTTCCCATGGACGCGTTGCGGTGAACAACTTAAAAGGAACTGAATTATGGAAACGAGGTTTCAATTCTCGGAAGACTTGACACTGGAAAATGGTCTCCTTAATTTCTTGTATTGAGAAAGGTAAATTTTTAGATTGACAGAAATGAGTCATTCGGGTTACACATGGGCGGCACAGTCTTTCGTGCAGAGCTAGCAATGTGATCTGTGAGTTAAGAGAAATCACAGCATATCTTGAGAGAGCATCAATAATTGTTTCTACTTTTGGCACAAGGCCAGCAATTATCTCAGTGAATTACTGGTACTTTATTTTATCGACCACGTAAGGATGAAAGGCAAAGTTAACCTTGGCGGGATTTGAACTCAGACCGAAAAGGGCCGTAACTCTATGTTGCAAAGCATGGCGTCCGACCCTCTACCGATACTGCCAATCTACAAATAATACTGAGAGTTTATCCTCTTCCGATATTTCAGCTTTTTTATGTAAATCTCAAGCATTCGTTTCCAGTTGAGATACTCTTCCTCGGTGGAATTTTCCCTGGGAGTTTTTTTGGAAATTTTAGCATCCGTGTCAATGAAGATTGGAATAAATTTAGCATGACTAATTCACAGTAGTAAGAAGTTATAAGGCTTTATTCTAATCTTCATTGACAATACAAAATATGGACACTTGCAGTTTGTGTTAATAGATTCACAGGTAACTATGTAGTCTGCACCAACTAACGTGGTGGCAGCTGATTGCAACCTCTGGCAAAAGGAACCCCTACAAACAGAACACAACAATCGAACAAACGATCTTATGCGAGTGGGTCTTACACTCTAACCATTAGGCCACGCACCTTCACATACAACCTTAAATATCTCATAACATATTTAGCCAAATCAGACAAAATGGTTTGTTGTATTTATTTCAGTTCTTTATGTCTGAGTTCAAATCCCATCTTTACCATTCATCCTTCTGAGTCAACAAAATAAAGTACAAATCAAGTAATGGAGGTTAATATCTCCGATTGGTCCCTCTTGTCAAAATCACTGGTAATGTGCCTAAATTATTATGGTAGCTACTAGCAGAATGGCCCAGCGCTGCTCGGGATTCTAAACATAGATTGGAATGTTTATCCCTCCTTTCTGAAACAGTTTCGTCGTATGTTCACCAAGAAGTCCTAATAAAAAGTGAAGTCGCCTTGGGTGAATAGGCAAATAATTTTCCATTAAGATTTTTCAAAAGCATGTAATTGCGTTCCCTCTCTTTTTTGTTGTTGTTTTTGCTGCTGTTGGTGTGATAGCGGTCATTGGTCGTACTACTAACACAGTCTCATCCTTCATCAGTCAATCGTGTATATCCCCTTCTGCCTCGTCAGCAATGAGAACAATATTTGCTCTAGGGTTCTTATATATTTGATATATATTTATCCTTATCGAGCCTCGTGAAATAAATACGTTTGTTTATATTTTGTTATTGCGTATGCAAAAATATCTGTACACGAATATATAATTATATATACATATATATATTAAAATGACAGATTAACGTTTAAGCAAAGAATCGCTGCTTTCACCCTTAACAGGATCTTCTGAAATTAAAAAATCAATCTGTGAACGCAGAAGTAAATATTTCGAAAACATTACACACTATATATATATATATACACGCACACTATATATACATATATACACACATACAGATAGCGTCATAATGTCGTAATGCAGACAGCCAGACATACAGACAGATATTATAAGTGCGCGACGTTGTAGCTATGTATCTATCTAAAAAGACAGACTAAGAATTATAGAGAGATCGCTAAACGGCGCCTAATTCGATCCCTAGGGCATTGAAAATTTGAAATATGTTTTGCTCAAAACACTCACACGATCATAAGTATTACATGTGTAAATTTTGAAAAACATCGGTTGGGTTGTTCTCGAGTTTTAGGAGATCAGACAGAAAGACAGATAGACATTCTTTGTTTTAGATATATAGACTAGCAGAAAACCACCCGGTGGGCGGTTTTCTGCTAGCAAATCTAGTGTATATACTGATATTGTTGAGATTTGGATGAGAAAGGTTTTCGGCACCACATGTTCACCGTCTCTCGGTGTGTCTTTTATGCATGTATAAATATATATGTTATCTATACGGTGAAATCTTTGAAATAAATATATGTTAAAACGAAAAAGGAGAAAAAGAGATTAGTGACGGAAATATAAACGTTATGATACATAAACGTTATGATATAACGATGGAAATATATAAACGTTTACGATAAAACGATGGAAATAGAAACGTTTATATATAATGATAAGCCGAAACACTCGTAAGTCGAAACACTCGTAAGTCGAAACATTCGTAAAGCGAAACGTATAAATAAAGATTAATGTAATGAATTTGAAAAGCATAGAGATTTGAAACCGCGTCTATTTGTTTCCTTGGCATTTTTTACAAACAGACAAACAAACAGAGAAATGCCCATTATATATTATAAGTAGACTTGGCATGGTGTCAAGTCAGAACCGCCTCGTACTGGTTACTTCTGGCTTGTGCAAGGTGTCTCTATAGCAACCAGCGATTCCCTCGGCCTCAGTGAACAAGGTCAGTGGAGAGGGGAAGGTAATGTTTCTATAGCGACAGTGTTTCTCTTGGTAGTACCAAAGTGGAGAAAGGAAGGTGAAGGTAATATTTCTGTAGCACCTATATTTGAGTTTTAGGGAAGGACAGACAGACAGACAGACAAACAGAGAAATGCCCATATATTTCTGTGTGTGTATATATATATATATATATATATATTACACACACAGAAATGTATATATATTTCTGTGTGTGTGTATATATATATATATATATATATATATATATATATATATATATATATATATATTATACACACAGAAATGTATATATATTTCTGTGTGTATATATATATATATTACACACACAGAAATGTATATATATTTCTGTGTGTGTATATATATATATATATTACACACACACAGAAATGTATATATGTTTCTGTAGCACTCCTCAATTCCCCCCTCTCTCCCTCCCGCTATCCCCCTCTTGTAGTCTGTCTCTTTCTTTCACTCTCACTCTCTGTCTACGCGTGCGCAAAAAACATTCGCACGCGCGCACGTGTTTCCACTGTCGGACAGACAGACAGAGAAATTGCTGGTTATATATATAAGTAGATAGTGGAAGGGAGGTAATTCTAAAGGGAGATTACTATAATGATACATTTTTTTTTTTTTTTTACTTTCTTTGTTGGTTTGTATACTTTAACAATAACAAATATCTTCGAGTATTCTTAACCTTCGAGCAGAGGTAAGCGACCTTAATTTGTTGTCGAAACCCTGTGGAAAATCTATGAAATTATCCTCATTGAGGTTATTTATTATCAATATGTAATTGAAAAACATGAATAAAAAATTTCTGAGTTTTTTAGCCTACAACAAACAAATCGAAAGTATTTTCTTATTAATTCCTGTTGATTTGATTCTATTGTAAACAATCTTCATTATATACATTCTGTTTATATGTCCAAGATGTCTTAATAGTCTTCATTTTTTTTATGTATTACTGAATGGCGGTACACAATAATGGAAATATTAGATTTCTGTCATCATTTTCAAGTAATCAAAATTAATTATATAAATAAAAAAAAATGAGAGGAAGGGGTATAGAATGGCAGATCTCGCTGTATAAGAAAGTAAAGGAAAGGACTAAATGCCATAAATGAGAAGAAAATGAAGGCAAGAGCAACGACTAATAGGCCACGGAAGAAAGAGAGGGGGAGGAGTGAGGGTACATGCTCTATGCCTAGGTTGGGGCGGTGTTTCAGCTGCGCCTTGCGGACAGAATTGCAAAAGCTAGCGGCACCCGCTGAAACAGCCACCCTACCTCGCGGATCGCCTTCCTCAAATGGGCGTGTGTCTGTAAATTGAGGAAGAATACCTGGCGGTCAGGGTAACTGTCGCTTTTGTGGACTTTCTCCACAGGTAACAATTCGAAGTCTCCCTCCTATTGGGGAATTTTATTTTGTTTCAATTTTTGTTTTTGTTTTATGTTCTTTTTTACACACAGAAACCCACAATGTACCATCTTGTGTTGTCCTTAATGTATTTTTTGTAAACCCTTTGTAGTCAATAAAGAAAACATTATCATCATTATCATCAGAAATCTAATCAACATAATCGTAATCTACACTTTCGAAAACGTATCCCCGCGAAATTTCATTAAAATAGGTACATTATTATAAATGATGAGAACACAAATTTGGAGTTGTGAGGGAGTTCACTAAATTGTAGTTATGTCCTTAAATATACAAGAAAAGTAAAGTATCACAGGAGACCAATATTTCAGTGGGGACAGAAAATAAATAACACCGCTTTCAAGGAAAGTAACTCTCGATTATAGTTATATTTTTACACGATAATTAAAACAACAAAACAGTTATTCTGAAGTTATAAATCATTTAATTTAATATAACGAATTAGTTTTCTTTTAACCTTGAGTATAATATATGGCGAATAGAGAATAACATATTAGTTAATCTACAATAACATAAAATAATGTTTTATTTTGCAATGAAACGGAATTAGTTGAAACGAAACGAAATCCACATTTCTAATTTTACTTACAGCAGTGACAACCGGCTTGTCTAGTATTACGTCAGATTCTCACAAAACATTTCTCTTCTACACTCAATATGACATCTACGTCTCTAGTTCGTACCAAGCGCTCTCAACCAGCATGGAATCCTCCAGAAAACAAAGAAGTAGCCGATTTATATCTTTTCAACAGTTTAACTCGTCAAAAGGAGAAGTTTGTGCCCCAGAACGGTAAGCGTGTTTTGTGGTATAGCTGCGGACCAACTGTTTACGATGCCTCCCATATGGGGCATGCTAGGTCCTACATTTCATTCGACATTTTAAGACGTGTTATGACCACTTATTTCAAATATGATGTGTTTTATTGTATGAATGTAACTGACGTTGATGACAAAATAATCAAAAGAGCCAGACAGAATTATCTTCTGGAGCAATATAGATCGGAGAACAGTGACAACACTTCAACAGTGGTTTCTGACGTACGGACTGCCCTGGATGCCTATACCATTAAAGCTGAAGGGGAGAAGGATCCCGATAAAAAGACGATGATGTTGAAGATTATTAACGACGTCAGTACCTCTCTACAGTCTAATGACTCAAACACAGAACAACAAACGGCCGATCAACTTATCAGTGGAGCTAAAGATGTCCTGGCAGATATGCTAGACAAACGTAAAGGATCTGAAGTAAGAGAGAACTCCATCTTTTCAGAGTTACCAAAACATTGGGAAGAGGAATTTCACAATGATATGGAAGCCCTCAATGTGTTGCCAGCTGACTGTCTTACACGGGTGAGTGACTATGTACCCGAAATTGTGGAATTTATTCAAAAAGTAATTGATCGGAATTATGCTTATGAGTCAGGTGGTTCTGTCTATTTTGATACCATGAAGTTTAGCGAAGCCCCTGATCACTTTTATGCCAAACTAGTTCCAGAAGCCTTCGGTGATAGAGAAGCACTACAGGAAGGTGAAGGGGACTTGAGTGTTTCTGAAGAGAGGTTATCTGAGAAAAAAAGTCCCAATGATTTTGCATTATGGAAAGCTTCAAAACCTGGTGAGCCCATATGGGATTCTCCTTGGGGCAAAGGTAGGCCTGGATGGCACATCGAATGTTCTGTTATGGCCAGTGAAATTCTTGGAGACTCACTGGACATACATACTGGAGGTGTGGACTTGAAGTTTCCTCATCATGACAATGAATTAGCTCAAGCAGAAGCATGTTTTGACAATGACCACTGGGTACATTACTTCCTTCACTCTGGCCATTTAACAATCCAAGGGTGTAAGATGTCTAAATCCCTCAAGAATTTCATCACAATTAAAGAATCATTGAAAAAACACACAGCATGCCAGCTTCGTTTCGTCTTTTTATTGCACTCCTGGAAAGATACTCTTGACTACAGTGACAACACAATGGAAGCAGCCATTACCTATGAAAAACACCTTAACGAATTCTTCTTGACTGTCAAAGACATTTTGCGAAAGCTGCCAAGCCATGGATGTTCATCTTTTACTAAATGGGGTAAACTGGAAGTGTCGCTCAATAAAAAATATCTGGATACACACAATCAGGTGCACTTGGCATTATGTGATTCTATTGATACACACACAGCATTAGATGCACTGAGGGACTTGGTCACAGTGACTAACCAGTATATTTCAAAGACAAGGCCAACTATGGCCTGTAATCGAATACTTTTAATAAACATTTCTGAATATGTTACAGACATGTTGAAAGTGTTTGGTGCTATTAAGGATGATATGGGGATTGGTTTCACACAAACAGGTACAGGGGCCACTTCATCTGAAAACACTGTGATGCCTTATCTATCTGCTCTGTCAGAATTCCGGGAGGACATAAGACGGTTAGCCAGAGAAAAGAAAGATGCCCAAGAAATCTTGACCAAATGTGATGAACTTCGGGACACAGTTCTGCCTAACTTAGGAGTCCGTCTGGAGGACCATGAAGGGCAAGTGCCTGTTATTAAACTGGTTGATAAAGAATCACTTCTGAGGGAAATGCAAGAGAAAGAAAAAGCTGAAGAAAAGAAAAGACTACAGAAAGAACAGGCTAAGAAGGAGAAAGAAGCAGCTGAAGCTCTTCGAGAGGCTCAAAAGAGAATCCCTCCTTCACAATTGTTTTCTAATGAAACAGATAAATATTCCAAATTTAATGAGTCCGGTTTTCCAACCCATGATGCAGAAGGCAAGGAACTTACGAAATCAGCCATGAAAAAATTGCAAAAGCTTTACGATGCTCAGAAGAAGAAATACGAGGCGTATATGAATAGAAGTAACTAATTAAATGGAGTATTGAGAAAGTATAGTGATGATTAGGGTGGGGGGATCATTTAATGAACAAGCTTAGAAATTTTATCTATCTTGGACATAAAGATATGAACAAATACTTTGTATTCAGTGGAATTGCTTTGGGCAACAAACCGGTTTTTAACAAAAGGTTATTTTTATATTTGACATCTCTTATTTATTTATTTTTATTTATTTTTGTTATTATTATTATTGTTTACATATTGTCTTATCTATTCTTTGTTTTTGGATTGCTTTCTCACAATCCTCCACTGAGGCACATACCCTTATGGCAGTGGTTACCTACCTCTATGTGGTCATAGTGGTGGTTACCCACCTCTACTGCTGTGGTAGTGGTGGTTACTTGCCTCTACTATCATGGTATGTAGTGGTAGTGGGTTACCTGACACTTGACTGCTGTGGTAACTTATCTTTATTCATAGCTGTAGTAGTACTGCTGCTACTACTACTACAATCCCTGTATCTCACTTCAGTTTTTTGTCATGATATAACTTTTTCTACATCACTACCTTGTATCAATCTACTTTCCTATCTTTGCATCAAATAATAAACATGTTTATCTTGATATAATAACAACTTAACTTCTTCAGTACCAGAAACTCACTAAGTTAACCAGCTATCTTGCTACAGTATTTGACCAAAATATACAGTCATTGGTTAACTAACTTACATGGCCTAATGGTTAGGGTGTTGGATTCATGGGTTTGTTTCCTGGACCAAACAGTGCACTATGTTCTTCAGCAAAACACTTCATGACATGCTGTTTTTAATGATAGGAATGCGGTCCCTATCATAAAAAGACTCAAGAAATCTACTATCAGATACAACCTTGTAGATGGCCAGCTAAACCTGCTTGGTGTGAACTGTAAATTTCATGTTTCATTTTGTTTAACTGAAATATATATTGCCCCTTGTTTAACTAACGATGTATCAATGTCTTTGTAGTAATTCAACGTTGTACCTTACGGATGTACCTTCCTCCAGTAAGTGCCACAGTCACCTATGTGTGTTACTTTGCTGTGATAGCTTGCTCAGCTATCAATCCCAACTTCTCTATCTTACCTTGTTAACTCTTCCATTACTAAATTTCACTCCCTACGTTTCAAATATTTTTGAAAATAATTCAGAATTTCAAAGGATTTAGTAAACTAACTTCATTACGATAGCGTGTAGAATATTAAAAGATTTTTGCAAGAAATGTTTATGGAAGGTTATAATATAAATATAAACATCTTAAAATGAGCAATTTTGTATCATGGAAAAAGTGGGTGGTTTGCTAATCAAAAGGGCTCATCTATTTTCTTCCTTTTTTATGTTATTTTACAAACATTTATTATTCAGTTATGTAAGCCTCAGGGTACCTCCCCTGATCAAACAGTTCTATGCCTTGTAGGTAGTAGGCCAAACAATATGATGTAATCGATGAATCTATTGTTCAGGATATACCACTCCTTTGACTAGCTGGGGACCATATATTTCAGGATATACCACTCTTCTGTCTGGCTGAGGACCATATTGTTACAGATATACCACTCCTCTGTCTAGCTGGGAACTATAGAAGATATGCCACTCCTCTGTCTGGTTGGGAACTGTATTGTTCAGGATATACCACACCTCTGCCTGGCTGAGGACCATATTGTTCCAGATAAACCATGCTGCTATCATACTGTACCCGATATACCATGCCTCTGTCTAGATGGGGAGTATATTGTACCAGATATACCACGCCTTTGTCTAGCTGGGAAATATACTGCATGCATTGACATGTACTGATGAATCTTATAAGGCATATGTGACTGTCTGGACTGGGGGCCCCTATCATTAAAACACCTGAGAAATCTGAGATACAACCCAGGAGGCCAGCTAATGTAAGTTGTAAAACAATAAAGAAGGACTGGGGCCTGTGTCATTTATGCATCCAAGAAACCTATGAGATACAGCCTCATAAAAGGCCAGCTTAACTTACATAGGTGTGAACTATAAATTTTATTTTTCATTTTCAATTACTACTCCAGGCCAAATCACCTCACACAACTAATACAATCTTTTTCGAGAAGCATGAATGCCTTTTCACATTTTTCCTCTCGTCTTCCAAAATGTAGAATCTTATGCCTGAAAATAAAATGAAACCAATATTTTAAGAGAAAATGTAGGGTTGCAAGAGGTAGTGGCAATATTTTTTTCTACCAAAAATAATAAGCAAGGGCTTCGATGAAATTTTCAGCCAGGAAACCCCACGCAAGTTTAGTCTACCTTTGACAGGGACAATTTGGATAGTTATATTGGATTCTGTATCAGAATCATTAAAGTGTGTCTCAAGACAGGAGGTAATCTTGGTTTGATGTGACATAAATCAACTGAGAGTACAAGAATCTTCTATGGATGGGACAGCAGTCCATCACATGGTTAACTTCCCAGATGCTGCTGCTACTGGTACTCATTACCAGCTGTGTAACTGGAACAACATGAGTGAATCGCCTTACTCAATGACACCAAGTTTTGTCTGGTCCAAGGATTGAACTCACAACCTTACATTCATGAACCGAACACCTTAACCACTAGGCCATACCCTCCACTATCAAGTGTGGCACTTCTAAAATCTCTGTTTAAATTCCTTTTCAAACTTCCAAAGTTGAGAAATGTTAACATACAAGAATATTATTTAGAGCAGCTTTAAAATTGGTACAGATGAAATGGTTATAAGTTCAAATCCAGCCAAAGTTAAATTATTGTGTTACAAATCGCCTACATGTTTTCCAGGTACATGCTTGTATCCTATTTTAGTTGTTATATTCAGTCCTCATTCCTAACCCCCTTTCACTGTACTTTGAATATTTTTAAAAGAAAAAAATTGTTATTCATTAGTTTTGCTTATATGGTTTGTGCTTCCTGAAATTATTGTTTAACAATAAAGTAAATTTAACATTTGATTTTGTATTTATTATTGTTAATCCAGCTCTTTACATTCTAAGTTCAAATTCTGCCAAAGTTAGCTTTGTCTTTCATCCTTTCAGGGTTGATAAAATAGAGTACCAGTAATGCACTGGGGTCGATTTAATCGACTTTCCCCTCCCCTTCAAATTGCTGGCCTTATGCCTAAGTAGAAACAATTATTATTGATCCACTTCTTTCTTTATGTTCTGAGTTGATGGTTTGCACAGTAAATATAATAATTAATGAATCTTCAACTGTCTGTCTAGTTTCAACAATAACCTTAGTACTTTCCTGAGTATGTTTGCAGTGCCCAACAGGACAATCTTTTGTTGAAGAGTAACTTGTTTTGAGAACTATTTGCTCAAGGGACTCTCAGTTTTAGTGGTATCAAGCCTAAAGATCCCATCACAACTGGAATGATCTCGATGCTGTAGGTTATATTATCCACATTTATGCAATTTCACTCTTAAACTTATCATCATCAGTCTTATTTTCATTGCATACTGACTGTAGGTTTCACTTTGTATTTAGGCAAGGTGGGTCTTCTGTATTACTGCAGAGCGCCAAAGATCTCGGTCCAGTGACATTGTCTTGGAAAGGTGTAAGTGTGTAAGGTCGGAATTTATCAAGTCGTCCCAGGTTTTTCTGGGTCTGCCTACTCCGTAGCTTCTATCAATTTTGATCGGCCTGAACTTTTTTATACAGCTGTCGTCTTTCATGCGCGTCACATGACCATACCAATGTAGTCTTCTCTCGAGTGAACAGCATCTGATCCCTCTTATTCCTAATTTATCACTTAGTTCATTTATGCTTTGCTGTTCACGTATATTACTATTACACATCCAACGGAGCATACAAGCTTCATTCCTCTCCAGTCTGCGCATATCCTCTGCACACAATGCCCAGGTCTCACTGCCATGTAACATTGCTGTTCGTATACAGGCATCATACAGTCTGCTTTCATTTTTAGAGAGAAACCTTTAGCGGCCAATAGTGGTATAAGCTCTCTGAACTTTTTCCATCCCGTTCTGACTCTGGCTACTGTACTTTCAGAGCACCCTCCACCACTGCTGATTTTGTCACCCAGGTAACGGAAGGTGTCCACTATTTCTATAGAACCATCTGTGCAATGGAATGAGCTAGTATTCTGTGCGCACTTGCTGCTACTTATTGCACCAGAGCACCGGCCACATATAAAATCTATATTCTTAGTTAGCTTACCTGTGATCCCACTACATCTTTTATGCACCCATACTTTGCATTTGGGACATAAAATGGAGTTTCTGCCTACTCCTTTCCTACACACTGAGCATGGCCATTTCCCAGAGGGGACCAGTGCCCTATTTTCCTTCCTACAAGTTAACTTTAAGGCCTTTTGATTCTAAGCCATGCTTCCATGTTTGGAATTTCTTCTCTAGTTCAGCCATCGATTCAGCTATGAGCGTTAGATCATCTGCATAGAGAAGTTCCCATGGGCAGCCAGTCTTGAACACCTCTGTTATAGCCTGAAGGGCAATAATAAATAGGAGGGGGCTAAGGACAGAGCCCTGATGAACACCAACTTTTACACTAAATGCTTCACTATATTCGTTGTTAATTCTAACCTTGCTGACTGTTTCTTTATACATGGCTTGTATAGCTCTCACAAGCCATTCATCAACACCTAGTTTTCTAAGAGCCCACCAGATAATGGAGTGGGGGACTCTGTCAAAGGCTTTCTCCAAGTCAACAAAAGCTAAGTATAGGGGTTTACTTTTAGCTAGGTACTTCCCCTGTAGTTGTCGTACAAGGAAAAAAGCGTCTGTGGTACTTTTACCTGACACAAACCCAAACTGCATTTCATCTAGATCAATTTGCTCTCTGATTAGTTGCGCTATAACTCTTTCTGTGACCTTCATGACCTGGTCAATTAATTTAATGCCTCTATAGTTTCCCCTATCTAGGGCATCACCTTTACCCTTGTAGCAGTTAATAATGATGCTGCTACTGCTACGCCAGTCATTTGGTATGACTTGGTTTACTATCCGGGTGACCATAGTGTGTCCCACCGATCCAGATGCTCTCAGCATTTCAGCAACTATCTCCGAAGGCCCAGCTGCTTTGCCTGTCTTCATATCTTTGATTGCCTTACTTATTATACTACCTTCAACTTGCACTGCTAGTTGGATCGATTTGGGGCAGACTATCTTTTTCCCATTTATTCTCCTCATTTTGTAGTCTCTCGTAGCGACACTTCCAAGCTACCTTCTTATCAGCATCAGTGATGGCAAGTATACCATCATCATTACGGACACACTTCTCCCCAACAATATCACGGTTTTCCTTGACACATTGTCTAGCAATCCTGAACACCTCACGTTTTTGGTCCTCGCGTTGTAGAACATGCTTGAACTTTCTTTCCTCTGCTTCCCTTCTTGCAAAGTACACTTGTCTCATAGCTTCCCTTCTGGCCACTTGATAGTGTTCTCTACTTCCTCCATACTTTCCAAGCTTGCTTTTTGGCCTTGATTGACTCCTCCACCTTACTGTTCCACCACCATGTTACTCTCCTGCCTATAGGTCTGCTGTCGCCTTCAGCAGGTTAACTTTCAGGAATTCCCACTGTTCTTCTATACTGTACGTCCCTAATTGCTCTTCCTTACTGTCAAAAGCATCAAGTAATATGCTTTTAAATTCGTTACTGGCTGTGGGGTCCTTCAACTCCATATTCTTCTTCTCAGGGTAGTCCTCCTCTGTTGTCAAGTACGTCTTGTCCTGACTATGAGGTCACTAACTATGAGGCTATGTTGGGAGGTGCATTCTTCACGGGGGAGGGATTTAGTGTTTACAACAGACACTTTGTTACGTCTTCTGGTAAGGATATAATCTATCTGACTGGTGTGTTCCCCTGATCTATAGGTGATCAAGTGATTGTCTTGCTTTTTGAAGTTTGTGCTCATTTCTGGTACCAAACCCATAGATTCCGTCATAGTCGTCACAATGTTGTCCAACATGACCATTTAGGTCGCCAGCAATAATTATGTAGTCACTGTCAGTTATTTGGGAGGTAGTGAGCATTAGCGATTCATAGAATCTGTCTTTTATAACGCCAGGCAGTCCAGATTTGGGTGCGTAAGCAGATATTACTGTCACAGTAGTTCAATTTAGGACTAGTCTTATTTTGATTATTCTGTCGTTCACTCTATTTATGTCAATTACCTTATCTACCCATTTTTCTGCTAACATAATTCCTACTCCACCCAATTCATTTTCATTTCCCACCCACAAAAGTTTATAGCATCGTTTTTTACCCACAATAAATCTAGCAGACCCACCCTCCACCTATTCTCTTGAACGCAACAAACATCAACTTCCTTACGTTCAATCATCTCTACAACCTCGTTAGAGTGCCTACATTCATGGTACCAACTCTGAAGTTTTGTATTTTGTTTGGTGGGTGGAAGGGATGGGTTGGAGGTGCAGGGTGGGGTGAGAGAGATGGGGTTATGTTAGCCATCCGCATCTGAAATAAAGAGGAGTCCTTGCATTCTCATCCGGCAACATGAGGTGAATTTATCTTTATCTTTGACATTGTCATTGACTCTTCAGATTCTTCAGACTCTCCAAATTCTGTAGTCCATCTAGCACATCGGAAAGCAACCAGGTCTAAACTTAAGGAGTAATAGCCAAGGCGGTGGTTTTGTGAAAGAGATTGGTAAGAGAAACATATTATAAGCCACTGAATTATGATTGGACCAAATAGTAATGGTGGTGTGTGGGGACGGGTGAGAGGGATATGGGGAAGTTAACGAGAGGGTTACTTTTATAATCTAAACCTACAAATTCAATCATAATTTAAACGAACGTATAACAGTAATCAGTGTTTAAATACGAGAAGATTGTTTTTGAGGGTCTGACAGAATTATCGAATAAAATTGAAAAGATTGTATTCTAAGTAAATTGACCTAGGAAAACATGGAGAAACAAGAAAATGGAGTGAAATACATTACATTTCTCAAAACGACCCTTCGGATCTCTTATGATTTTTTGTGTATAGAGGAATAGTGGAATGTGTTTACACTTCACATTTCATTCTTTTCACAGCAAATGTGACCAAAGGGAAACTATTTTCTCTATCTGGCTTACCCTGAGACAACAAACAAGGGAGTTACATTACTAGATTATATGCTCCTTGTTAGAGATTGGGCTTGTTGATCAATTCTACAAGCTCACCTTTAATAGTAGGTCTTCTCAGATAAGGCTGACCTGGGACTAAACAATAATACTAACAATAAAGAGAGGCATTCACAGATATGAATAGATATTTATTAATCTCAAATAAAAAAAATGGACAAATTCAATGTAGTTTAGGTTACTGCAGCTCGGCATAAAGGACAGGTTTGTTTTTGCAGGAACCAAGTTTCTAAACAATGATGACAAAAGCTGTGATTGCATTTCAGTTTTCTTTTACGGGTTAATTTTTGGAAACAAATTTGACATTCTTCTTCGGAAGGTCTAGAATTCACATTTATCTTGCTCCTCTGTTCATGGACAGCTCCTGATCTAGGATTCTCATGTAAACTAAGGCTCGCTAATTGATGAGTGGGATAATCTACACTTTGGGGATATGAATCCACAAAAGAACCTTGTGATCGTTCTTGGTTACTGAAATAAATAAGAAAAATACAACTTATACAACTTGGTTGCAATAGCATATTTAACTATATCTGAATGACTCTTGAAAAAACCCAGGGACACCATCCATTAAACAAATTCATAGTAAAGTTAACACCATTATAATTAATGTTCGATGGATTGGCAGTATCGGTAGAGGGTTGGATGCCATGCTTTGTAGCATAGAGTTACGACACTTCATGATCTGAGTTCAAATCCCACCGAGGTTAACTTTGCCTTTCATCCTTACGGGGTTGATAAAATAAAGTACCAGTAATGTACTGGGGTCGATTTAATCGACTTTCCCCACCTCTTCCAATTACTAGCCTTGTGCCAATACTAGAAATCATTATAATTAATGTAGCAAAAAAACAAATTTAATTAATTTAATACTTATTACTATCTATTTTAGTGTACTTCTTCCTATTTCAGACACACTATGTATTATGTGCACAGGATGAAGCAAACATCCTAGAATCTGTACTAATCTTCTCCCTCCTCTGTTCACACACCTTCCTACATCTTAATACTCACCCATCCCAAGCCTGCATATTCGTTTCAGCCCCTCCCCTCCACATCCTCTGTCCAACCTATGCATACAACCACGGAAAGCTGGACACACTACACACCGATTTTTCCACAGACTGACCACCACCACAACAAAAAACACAGGCCTTCCTCTCTCTCTCTCTCTCTCTCTCTCTCTCTCTCTCTCTCTCTATATATATATATATATATATATATATATATATATATATATATATATATATATAGGAAAAGGTATGACCCCGATAGCAGAGCTCAAGCCATTTCAGGATTGAAATAGTCGTCGAAACGGCTTGAGCTTTGCCGTCGGGGTCATACCTTTTCCTATCACCCACTCTACTACCCTAAGTATTGAGTACTCTGGTGCGTTATGGTCCACCTGGTTCCTTACCACAATTCCCTCGTTATATATATATATATATTTATTTATGTTTGTTGGTTCACCACTGGATAGAACTGGTCATTCCGTATGGTCAATCTTGATCAGTCGAGCGGCCGACTGAGGTAGAAGCTGCTAAATAGTCAGTCGTCCTCTTGTCTCTTGTCTCTGATGATGTCACCGGATTCATACTGAACCCAGTCATTGAAATGATCATAGTATAATAAACCTTTCAAGGATTTACACCAGTCCAGCCTCCTGTTATTTTATAATATATATATATATATAAGCAAATAGTAAAGAGGAAAAAGATTTTTTCAATAGAAAATGCTGGAGAGATTCTTTTTATTTATAAAGTGGATATTTCCACATTTAATAATGGTACCGGTTTCAGCATTATATGCTTTTTCAACTGCGGATATGCATAATGTAGTTATGTTGCATATTTATACGAATAATAAAAAGGGGAAGAAAAATTATTAGTTTTTACATACATATTTAGAGAGCAGAGTTCATATCTCTGTCCGTGTTTGTCCTTTGTTCTCTGTTATATATTATATATATATCATCCTCATCATCATCACCATTTTACATCCATTCTTCCATGCTAGCATGGGTTAGACAGGTTGTCCTGTTGTAGACAGGTTGTCCTGTTGTACTTTTACCTGAAACAAACCCGAACTGCATTTCGTCTAGATCAATTCGCTCTCTGATTAGTTGCGCTATTACTTTTTCTGTGACCTTCATGACCTGGTCAATTAATTTAATGGCTCTATAGTTTCCCCTATCTAGGGCATCTCCTTTACCCTTGTAGCAGTTAATGATGAAGCTGCTGCGCCAGTCCTTCAGAACGATCCCATTCTGTATGACTTGGTTTACTATCCAAGTGACCATAGCGTGTCCCACCGTTCCAGATGCTTTCAGCATTACAGCAACTATTTCCGAAAGCCCGGCCGTCTTCATGTCTTTGATCGCCTTACTTATTATACTACCTTCAACTTGCACTGCTGGTCCCTTTATTGGGTCGATGTGGGGGAGATTGTCTTTCTCCCAATTATTCTCCTCATTTAGTAGTCTTTCGTAGTGACACTTCCAAGCTACCTTCTTATCAGCGTCAGTGATGGCGAATACACCATCATCATTAAGGACACACTTCTCCCCGACAATATCACTGTTTTCCTTGACACATTGCCTAGCAATCCTGAACACCTCACGTTTTTGGTCCTCGCGTTGTAGAACATGCTTGAACTTTCCTTCCTCTGCTTCCCTTCTTGCGAAGTACACTTGTCTCATAGCTTCCCTCTGGCCACTTGATAGTCTTCTCTACTTCCCCCATCCCGCTATGCTTTCCAAGCCTGCTTTTTGGCCTTGATTGACTCCTAATTGTTCTTCCTTACTATCAAAAGCATCAAGTAATATGCTTTTAAATTTATTACTGGCTGTAGGGTCTTTTAACTTCCATATTTTTCTCCTGAGGATAGACCTCTTCTGTTGTCGAGTACGCCTCGTCCTGACTATGAGGTCGCTAATTATGAGTCTATGTTGATAGGTGCATTCTTTATGGGGGAGGGATTTAGTGTTTATAACAGACACTCTGTCACATCTCCTGGTAAGGATATAATCTACCTGGCTTGTGTGTTCCCCCGATCTATAGGTGATCGAGTGATTGCCTCGTTTTTTGAAGTTAGTGTTACAGATCATCATCATCATCATCATCATCACCGTTTTACGTCCGTTCTTCCACGCTAGCATGGGTTAGACGGGTTGTCCTGTTGTGGGCAGTGTCTGGTCGGCTGACCATGCCTTGCTCATACAGGAACTGATCTGGCTTGATTTCTACAGCTAGATGCCCTTCCTAACACCAACCTCATTTACAGTGAGTGCTGGGTGCTTTTTCGTGGCGCCTACACGTCCACTTTACAGTGTGGGCTGGGTGCTTTTTTGCCGTGGCACCTCCACGACCACCTTGCGGTGGGGGGAGTGGGGGCATATTGTTTATATGCTTCAGCATGTACCCATGGGAGGTCGGGTACCCTGTATTACTGCGTGACGCCAGAAGTCACGGTCGTGTGTCATTGTCTTTGAGAGGTGTAGTTGGGTAAGGTCGGCTTTTATCACCTCATCCCAAGTCATCTTGGGTCTCCCCACTCCGCGGTTTCCATCAACTTCTAGTGCTCTGCACCTTTTTATGCAGCTGTCATCCTTCATACGCATCACATGTCCATACCAGCGTAACCGCCTCTCCTGCACGCAGCATTTGATTCCTCTTATGCTCAGTCTCTCTCTCAATTCCTTTATGCTTTGTCATTCACGTATATTACTGTTACACATCCATCGGAGCATGCAGGCTTCGTTTCTCTCTAATCTACGTAAGTCTTCCACCTTCAGCGCCCAGGTCTCACTACCATGCAACATCGCTGTTCGGATACACGCATCATACAGTCTGCCTTTCATTCTGAGGGAGAAGCCTTTTGCAGCTAGCAGTGGTAGTAGTTCCCTAAACTTCTTCCATCCCGTTCTTACCCTAGTTATTGTACTTTCTGAGCACCCACCTCCGTTGCTAATTCGGTCACCTAGGTAGCAGAAGCTGTCTACTGTTTCTACAGGGCCCTCCCAGAGATTGGTGGTACTTGTTTCCTGTGGCTGTTTGCTTGCTGTTTCAGCACAGCTGCTGCATGTGAATCCTACATTCTTAATTAAGCTTCCTGAGATCCCGCTACATCTCTTGTGTACCCATTGTTTGCATTTGGGGCAGAGAATGGAGTTCCTACCTACACCTTTCCTACATACTGAGCAAGGCCATTTCCCTGAGGGGATCTGGGTTCTGTTTTCTCGTCTACTTACAAGGACCTTAGTCTTTGTCATGTTGACTTTGAGGCCCTTTCTCTCTAGTCCCTGCTTCCAGGTTTGGGTTAGGTTATTTGCGTCACAGAATTCCAGGATTCTGGAGGCTTCCTCATTTCTAGTACCAAACCCATAGCCTCCATGGATTCCATCATAGCCGTCACAATGTTGTCCAACGTGACCATAGCGGGATGGAGTTTAAATAAAGATGAGGTTATGTTAGCCATCCGCGGCCGAAACAAGGAGGAGGAGTCCTTGCATTCTCGTCCGGCAGCATGAGGTGAATTTGTCTTTATCTTTGGCATTGTCACTGAGTGTCCAGAGTTTTTTTTTTTTTTTTTCCAAAACTCTCCAGAATTCCGTAGTCCATCCATCATATCGAAAGGCAACCAGGTAAGTGATAGCATAGGCCACTGACTTATGATTGGCCCACAGGGGCGGGGGGGAGGGATATAGGGTAGTTTATGTAGAAGGTTAAGGTTTAAATAAGATCCCCGTATTCTGGGCATAATTTAACAAGCATAAAAAAAAAATACAAGATTTGTTTTGAAATACAAGATTTGTTTTGAAAAATACGCTAGAATTATCGAATAGAAAAGCAACAAGGATTGGGTTCTGGGATAAATGATACAGATTGATGAATGGACTAGGGAATTAAAATGGAGAGAAGAGTGAAGAAATAGCAATAGTACGTTACATTTCACTGTGCGTGCAGCCTAGCCTGAATTAGGGTTGGCGGTTTCTGAGTTTCGTACTTGCAAAGGATTTATTTTATATTTGGAGAGAGCAGAAGGGATTGGGGGCGAACCAGCATGATATAGAGGGGGGGGGGGGTGAAGATAGGAGGGAGCAGAGGTTAAGAGTTTAAATAAAGTCCTCGTATATATATATATATATATCATCATCATCATCAACGTTTAACGTCCGTGTTCCACGCTTGCATGGGTTTGGACGGGGGTAGTCCCACTTGAGGCAAGAGTGATTGTCTTGCTCGCATAGGACTGTCTGGCAGGTTTTCTACAGTTGGATGCCCTTCCTAACACCAACCACATTTACAGTGTGGGTCTGGGAGGTTTTTACCGTGTTGCCTACACGGCCACATTACAGCGTGGACTGTGTGTTTTTTGTCGTGACACCTACACGATCTCATTTGTTTCGGCCTGGATGGCGCGGCACCAACATAACTTTACATAGAACGGGGTGGTGTGGATGGGGTGGGGGTGGTGGCGGGACGGGGTGTATTTTGTTAGAGATGCCTACTGGCAAGGCGGGTCTTCTCTGTTACTGAGTACCGCCAAAGGTCTCGGTCCAGTGACATTGTCTTGGAGAGGTGTAAGTGTGTGAGGTCGGAGTTTATCAGCTCATCCCATGTTTTTCTAGGTCTGCCTATTCCGTGGCTACCGTCTATCTTTATTGCCCTGCACTTTGTTATACAGCTATTGACTTTCATGCGACCATTTCCCAGAAGGGACCGCCGCCTTGTTTTCTTTCCTACAAACTAGAACTTTGGTCTTAGCCAGGTTAATTTTAAGTCCTTTTGACTCTAGGCCGTGCTTCCATGTTTGGAATTTCTTCTCTAGCTCGGCCATTGATTCCGCTATGAGTGTCAGGTCGTCTGCGTATAGGAGTTCCCATGGGCAGCCTGTCTTGAACTCCTCTGTTATAGCCTGAAGGGCAATAATAAATAGTAGGGGGCTGAGAACAGAGCCCTGATGGACGCCAACTTTTACGCTAAACTCTTCACTATATTCGTTGTTAATTGTAACCTTGCTGACTGTTTCTTTATACATGGCTTGTATAGCCCTCACAAGCCATTCGTCAACGCCTAGTTTTCTAAGAGCCCACCAGATAATGGAGCGGGGGACTCTGTCGAAGGCTTTCTCCAGGTCGACAAAAGCTAAGTAGAGGGGTTTACCTTTAGCTAGGTACTTCTCCTGTAGTTGTCGTACTATGAAAAGAGCGTCTGTGGTGCTTTTGCCCGACACAAACCCGAACTGCATTTCATCTAGGTCAATTCTCTCTCTGATTAGTTGCGCTATTACTTTTTCCGTGACCTTCATGACCTGGTCGATTAATTTAATGCCTCTATAGTTACTCCTATCTAGGGCGTCTCCTTTACCCTTATAACAGTTAACGATGATGCTGCTATGCCAGTCCTTCGGAACAACCCCATTCTGTACGACTTGGTTAACTATGCGGGTGACCATGGTGTGTCCCACCGTGCCAGATGCCTTCAGCATCTCAGCAACTATTTCCGAAGGCCCAGCCGCCTTACCCGTCTTCATATCCTTGATTGCCTTACTTATTATACTCCCCTCGACTAACACTGCTGGTCCCTCTATCAGGTCGATATGGGGGAGACTGTCTTTCTCCCATTTATTCTCCTCATTTAGTAGCCTTTCATAGTGACACTTCCAAGCTACCTTCTTATCAGTGTCGGTGATGGCAAGTATGCCATCATCGTTAAGTACACACTTCTCCCCGACAATATCACGGTTTTCCTTGACGCATTGCCTGGCAATCCTGAACACCTCACGTTTTTGGTCATCGCGTTGTAGAACATGCTTGAACTTTCTTTCCTCAGCTTCCCTTCTTGCTAATTACACTTCTCTCCTAGCTTCCCTCCTGGCCACTTGATAGTCTACTCTACTTCCCCCATCCCGCCATACTTTCCAAGCCTGCTTTTTGGCCTTAATTGACCCCTCCACCCTACTGTTCCACCACCATGTTACTCTCCTCCTGCCTACAGGCCTGCTCCAGCCACAGACTTCGTCTGTCGCCAACAGCAGGTTTGCTTTCAGAAATTCCCACTGTCCCTCTATATTGTCCGATTCTAGATGCTCTTCCTTACTGTCGAAAGCATCAAGTAATATGCTTTGAAATTTATTTCTGGCTGTGGGGTCCTTTAGTTTCTATATTTTCCTCCTGAGGATAGTCCTCTTCTGCTGTCGAGTACGTCTCGTCCTGACTATGAGGTCGCTAATTATCAGTCTATGTTGGGAGGTGCATTCTTCATGGGGGAGGGATTTAGTGTTTACAACAGACACTCTGTCACGTCTTCTGGTAAGGATATAATCTACCTGGCTTGTGTGTTCCCCTGATCTATAGATGATCAGGTGATTGTCACGTTTTTTGAAGTTAGTGTTACAGATAGTTAGGTTATTATATATACATTTATAAATGAAAGGCAGATTGTATGATGCCTATATACGAACAGCAATGCTACATGGCAGTGAGACACGGGCATTACGTACAGAGGACCTGCGTAGACTGGAAAGGAATGAAGCATGCATGCTCTGATGTATGTGTAATAGTAATATACGTGAACGGCAAAGCATAAACAAACTAAGTGAGAAATTAGGAATAAGAGAGATCAGATGCTGTTTACTTGAGAGAAGACTACGTTGGTATGGTCACGTGATGCGCATGAAAGACGACAGCTGCATAAAAAAGTGCAGGGCGATCAAAATTGATGGTAGTTACGGAGTAGGTAGACCCAGAAAAACCTGGGATGATCTGATAAATTCCGACCTCACACACTTACATCTCTCTGAGACAATGTCTCTTGACTGAGACCTTTGGCGCTACACAGTAATACAGAAGACCTGCCTTGCCTATCTACAAAGCAAAACCTACAGCCAGTAGGCAACTCTTAACCAAATATACACCCCAATCTACTACCCCTACCCTATCCTCCCACTCCCACCAACAGCATGAGAAAATGAGATCGAGTTCGTGTAGGTGTCACGACAAAAAACACAGTCCACGCTGTAATGTGGTCGTGTAGGTAACACAGTAAAAAGCTCCCAGTTCCACACTGTAAATGTGGTTGGTGTTAGGAAGGGCCTCCAACCGTAGAAAACCTGCCAGATAGTCCTATATGAGCGAGACACGGTCACCCGACCAGCCTTGCCTCAAGTGGGACAACTCCCGTCTAACCTATGCTAGCGTGGAAAATGGACGTTAAACGAAGATGATGATGATGATGATATATATATATATATAAATGGAAAAGAATGAAACAAAATTTCATTTCTCACTCTTAGTACGGCTGATACTTAATTGTAAGTATGTATACGTACATACATATATGTATACAGACACAGTAGTATGTATATATATATATATATAATTGTAAGTATGTATACGTACATACATATATGTATACAGACATACAGTAGTATGTATATATATATACATGCACATATATATATATGTACGTATGGGTTTACCAAACATTTATTATAATGTTCGGTTTGTTTGTAAACAAACAGCCTGAATTACGCCGTACAGTGTTCGGCAACCATCATTGCCTTTTTGTTCAACACTGACACAGGAACGATGTACTAGTTTCAAGCTTATTAGCTATCGTCAGCATCGTATACCTTCCTGTCAGATGATTGAATGTTTGAAAGTATATACTTTCCTTCGAACATTATAATAAATGTTCAATAAACCTATATGTACATATATATATGTGTGCATGTATATATATACATACTACTGTACGTCTGTATACATATATGTATGTACGTATACATACTTACATTTATATATATATATATATACATAAACAGTCTTTAATAAATTGAAGTGTGGTGGATTGGCAGTAGATAATCGGATAACAGGCTTTGCTCCATGGAGTTATGGCCCTTTACATTCTGAGTTCAAATCCTGCCAATGTTAGCTTTGCCTTCCATCTATAAATAAAATACCAGTAATGCACTGCGATCGATTTAATCAACTTTCCCCTACCCCAAAATTATTCACATTGTGCCTAAATCAGAAGCATTTTAATAAATTGAAGTGTGGAAATCTAGAACCATGTCTTCGTATTTAATAACATATATATATATCATCATCATCACTTTAAACGTCCATTTTTCCACGCTAGCATGAGTTAGGCAAGATGTCCCATTATGGAACAAGTCACATCATATGACCATGTCTTGCTCATACAGAACTGGCTTGGTATAGTACTGTTTATGCCCTTCCAAACATCAACCATATTTACTAGCCGCTTTTTGTCATGATACCAACATGACCACTTTGCTGTGTGGACTGGGCACCTTTTGTTGCGAACCAACACAACCACTTTACAGAGTGGACTCAGGGCTGGGTTGGGGGTGGTGCATGTATGTAGAGTGGGGATTGAGAAAGTAGGTCTAGAGTGGGGGGCACTTAGCTGGTGAAAGCTGGAGTGTTAGGACATGTTAGGATGTGAGAAGTGGGGGGAATTGCATACAAGAGACCATTAGATGTATGCTTCAACCTGTGCACATGGGAAGGCAGGTCTTCTGTATTACTGCATACCACCAGATATCTCGATCTTGTGTTGTCACCTTTGTGAGGTACAGTTATGCTAGATCAGGTTTTATCACCTCATCGCAAGCCTGCCTCAGTTTTCCTCTTCCATAGTTTCCATCAACTTTGAGCGCCCTGCACCTTTTTATACAGCTGTCATCTTTCATACACATCACATGTACATACCACTGCAATCTCCTCTCCTGCATACTTCATCTGATCCCTCTTATGCCCAGTTTCTCTTTCAGTTCATTTATACTTTGCCATTCATGTATTACACATTCATTGGAGCATGCCAGCTCCATTTCTTTCTAATCGCCATAGGTCCTCTGCATACAGGTCTCACTACCATGCAACATTGCTATTCATACACACACACATCATACAATCTGCCCATCATTTTGAGGGAAAAACCTTTTGCAGCTATCAACAACAGTAGCTCCCTGAACTTTTTCCATCTTGTTCTCACTCTGGTTACTCTACTTTTGGAACACCTACCTCCACTGCTAATTTGGTAAGGTAAAGATCCCCTTCAGTCACAAATGAGCATGGGATTTGCACCTAGAAAGTTTCCTTCCGAGGCACAAGTCCGGGCAAGGTTGTTTGTGGAAAACCAGCAGTCACTCATGTATACCAGCCTCCCCTCTCCACGCCACCAATAATGTCCAACGGAAAGGCTATGGCCGATACACCTTGTACTGGCTATAGTCACAGCCACATAATACAATGTAGTACTGGTTGTAGTCATTGTATAGTGTAGTACTTGTTATAGTCACATAGTATAGTACTGTTTATAGTCACATTATATAGTGTAGTACTAGTTATAGTGACATAGTATAGTATAGTACTGTTTACAGTCACATAAATGTAGTACTGGTTATAGTCACATTGTATATGGTATTACTGGTTATAGTCACATATAGTGTAGTACTGGTTATAGTAACATTATAGTGTAGTACTGGTTATAGTCACATATAGTGTAGTACTGGTCATAGTCACATTTTACACTATAGTACTGGTTATAGTCACATTGTATATGGTACTGCTGGTTGTAGTCACATTTTACACTGTAGTACTGGTTATAGTCACATTGTATATGGCACTACTTGTAATAGTCACATTTTACACTAGTACTACTTATAGTCACATTGTATATGGTACTACTGGTTATAGTCACATTGTATATGGTAGTACTGGTTATAGTCATAGTCAACTTTCATGCTGTGTTCTATACAACTATATCGGACATGTCATTGAAGAAGATGTGGTTACCCTACCCTGTGTTTCAAAGTAGAGCCCCATTCCTTACCTGGCTGAATGCCTCTGGGACCAAAATAAATTGAAGATCCCCTCAATGGTTGAACATATTTCTGTAGAATAATCAACAATATATATTTCCTGCAGAGTGTAGTCATATATGTTGTCATTCATGAAGTCCTTCAATGATTGATTGATGGCGAACAGAACTGTATCCATTGAGACACCGAGTTTACCTATTTTAGAAAAATATAAGAACTGATTAAAAATAGACACAATTGTTTTATAAAGTATTAAGTAATGTTTGTATTTTGTAAGTATGTTAGCTTATTGTAAGCTGTTACAACACAGATTTAACATTGAAGTAGTTGAATAGATGGGCATATAAAACCTCATAGATGGGAAAATATTGACCAGGATGTCTCTGGTAATTGAACTCATATCTGCCATATGACAGATAACTGCATTACCATTACACCAAAGCAAGACTGACCACTTATCCCTCATCTTTTAAGCCGTATCTATCAGCCAGGAGATATAAACAAAGACAATTGTTTTATAAAGTAGTGATGAAATTTCAATTTTGAAAGTATGGCAGTTAAATATAAGCTGATACAACACAGATTTCACTATAAGATAGTCAGCCAAGTTGGGCATATGAAATCTTAAAGACAGAAAAATCGTCGGTAGAGTTGCCTGTAGGAATTGATCTCAAATCTGGCATATGCTGGATCAGTGATTCCCAATGTGGGGTGTATGCCTAACAGGGGAAAAAATTTGAATATTATATTAATGAGAACTAACTTCAGGTTTTAATTTATTACTTTTACGCCAAGGCAAGTTTGGAACACATTACTGTCAGAAACTCCACACATCTTATTGTGCATCTGGCACCACCTATATGCCAATTTGTTTACCCTTTGCAGTTGATCATCGCTGTTTTCATATCAAAGAGGGACATAACAATTTTTGAGATGTTGAGGTGGGGCATGGTGCACAAAAGGTTGGTAACCACTGTGCTGGATGGTTGTATTACCTTAGCACAGTGATGTGTTGTGTATTTGAGTAAGGTACTTCACGTTGTATTGTTCCAGTCCACTCACATGAAAATAAATATCAGCAGCAACTGGGAAATGGGAAGGGGAGGTAACCTTGTAACAGACAGATATCCCAGTCGTAGGGAAGGGGAGATGTCAGCATCCTTGTGAAAGTTATATAAAAACCTTCCATCATAATTTTATGTTAGATCTATCCCCCCCCCCCCTCCCAAGTAATTATATTTTTCTCCCTAAACTACCACAACACACATCTATTTGTATATGCGCTACAATTTATGTACAGCTGTGCTGGGACAGCAAGCAGCAAACAAGTACCACCAATCTCTGGGTGGACTCTGTAGAAACAGTAGACAGCTTCTGCTACCTAGGTGACCGAATTAGCAGCGGATGTGGGTGTTCAGAAAGTACAATAACTAGGGTAAGAACGGGATGGAAGAAGTTTAGGGAACTACTACCACTGCTAGCTGCAAAAGGCTTCTCCCTCAAAATGAAAGGCAGACTGTATGATGCGTGTATCCGAACAGCAATGTTACATGGTAGTGAGACCTGGGCGCTGAAGGTGGAAAACTTACGTAGATTAGAGAGAAACGAAGCCTGCATGCTCCGATGGATGTGTAATAGTAATATACGCGAACGACAAAGCATAAATGAATTGAGAGAGAGACTGAGCATAAGAGGAATCAAATGCTGTGTGCAGGAGAGGCGGTTGCGTTGGTATGGACATGTGATGCGTATGAAGGGTGACAGCTGCATAAAAAGGTGCAGAGCACTAGAAGTCAATGGAAACCGCAGAGTGGGGAGACCCAAGATGACCTGGGATGAGGTGATAAAAGCTGACCTTACCCAATTACACCTCTCAAAGGCGATGACACACGACCGTGACCTCTGGCGTCACGCAGTAATACAGAGTACCTGACCTCCCATGGGTACAAGCTGAAGCATATAGACAATATGCCCTCCCTCCCCCCACCCACTGCAAGGTGGTCATGGAGGTGCCACAGCAAAAAAGCACCCAGCCCACACTGTAAAGTGGACGTGTAGGCGCCACGAAAAAGCACCCAGCACTCACTGTAAATGAGGTTGGTGTTAGGAAGGGCATCCAGCTGTAGAAATCAAGCCAAATCAGTTCCTGTATGAGCAAGGCATGATCAGCTGACCAGACACTGCCCACAACAGGACAACCCGTCTAACCCATGCTAGCGTGGAAGAACGGACATTGATGATGATGATTATGTTTATCACATATTGAAGTTTTTAATATCTTGGTTGATATTTGATGATAACAGCTAAATTAATTACTACAACTAAATTGACCAAATTTGGACACCCAATTCAGAAATGCTTCCACTGCCCCTGTATATTACTAAGTACCTTCATAGAACTAGGTGAAGTTTGATAAGAAAATGGTTAAAAAGACTTAGTAAAGTCAACATTAAATTGTCTCACCTGTAAATATCAATGTTGTGGCCACTGAACTGATATTTAGAAATGCTGCTTTAGTGAAACATTGATAGTATACATCAGTGATATATTCTTCAGATTTATGATTCCCAATAGCAAGGTTTCTATCTGGTTCTTTAACATAGAACATATACTTAGAGTTACCATCAGGCACTACAGTCACAATATCTCTGTATACCTGATTTTGAGTTGATATCACTGCATCAACATTACAAGCATTTACGTCTTTTGAACAGACATACAACTTCATCCTGTTTAAGAGATCGAAACATGCAACAGTTTGGCTTTGTTGATCAGTGTTTGAAGTGGCATAGCCTGATGTATCTAGATTGGATGCAGAAGGTCCTTGTGTAAGACTTTGAGGTACCAAACTGGTTAATTGTGACAGAATATAATTATAAGCCTTCTCAAGTTGGTCAGAAGCTAAAGCCATAAGTTGAATCAATTGACAATGTCCTAAATTTACAAAATCCATGACTTTTACACCAGGATAATTGGTTGTTATAAAGGATACAATTTTTGTGAAGTAGATATTCTTATTTGCATCAATGTTCACATATTTTGAGTGAATTTTTTTAAACAATCCAAGTACCTTCAAAGAAGAAGAAATTCTAACTGAAACTTGATTACTGCAATTGGCCCTTTGTTCCCAAAGGTTTGGAATTAAAGCTAGTACGGTTTCATAAAAGAATTGTAGAAGGCAGTCAACAATATGCCAGTCAATATTAGTGTAGTCTCTGGTGAGTTCCATATTTTCATTATTGTTCAGTTTATTATTCGGTTCAGACATATTCCTCATAAAATAAGGCACAGAATGTTGACAGTAATTCTGCAATAAAAACATGATTAGAGCATTAACAACATCAATGTCAACAACTGTAACAAGAACAACAAAAAGCTTTTGATGGTCATGATAATGGTGGTGGTGATGATAGTGGGGATAACGGTGGTGATGGTGGTGATTAAATTGTAGTTATGTTGAAAGTGAAAGTTTTTTTTTTGTTTTATTTTTTACTCTACCAAATTTACCACATTGCCAATACAATATTTATTTCGGTTCTTTAGTTGCTGAATTCAAATCCCGCCAATTTTGCCTTTCATCCTTCCAGAGTCAATAAAATAAAGCACCAGATTTAATCCCCCTAAATTTGCTGACCATGTTCCTAAATCAGAAATCAATTAGTAGTGTCGGTGGAGCGTTGGGCAATATGCTTTATGGCATAGAGTTACGGCCCTTTTCGATGTGAGTTCAAATCCTGCTGAGGTTAACTTTGCCTTTCATCCTTACAGGGTCGATAAAATAATGTACCAGTAATGTACCAGGGCTGATTTAATCAACTTTCCCTTTCCCCAAAATTGTTGGCCTTCTGCCTAAATTAAAACCAATATTTTTGGTACAACCACTCACACACACACACAGACTACTGACACCCTAAGCAAGGTTAGATTCTTTGTCCCTGTATGAAATAAACCACAATAAAAAACGACCCTCAATAAAACTGAAATTTATTTATTTTTCAAAACTGTTGTTGATTTGGAGAAATGCGGCCCGTGAAATCAGTGCCCTGGGCGGCTGCCTAGTTTGCCTATATGGTAGCCCGGCCCTGCACACACACATACCCATGTTTACTTCTGTACATGAAGAAATTTAAATACACAAAGCCGTGAGAAGTTTGCAAGAAAAACTAAAT
Organism: Eledone cirrhosa; assembly: GCA_964016885.1. Lineage (NCBI taxonomy): Eukaryota > Metazoa > Mollusca > Cephalopoda > Octopoda > Eledonidae > Eledone > Eledone cirrhosa. Next base: position 341,116,633 of record OZ024741.1, read on the forward strand.
TAGCTACAGAAAGACATGTATCATTTCAACTTAAGGTTATCTTGTAGTTGCCCACGTTAAATTTTTTTTTTTAATGTAATTAAGTAAGAAAGTTATTATTAATTAAATTTTAAATTGTTTAATTTTTTTTTTTAGACTTTTTGATAAATTATAATTTTTATTTTTTTATTTTTGTTAAATTTTCTTTTTTTTTAAACATAAATTATAATATTCAAAAGTGTCTAACATACATCATAATAATGTTGTATCCAATATAGAATATTGCCGAAGATTTTTTTTTTTTAATAGCATGGCGCCAAAGGAACTCCTGAAGGTGAGTGCCAAAAAGTGCCTTGTTTGTTCCTCTCATGGCACGGAATTTGACTTTGCAAAGCCCCCAGCTGCCCTCCACACGGTTTGTGTGGATTAATGCGAGTGCCTGGATGTGTAGCAGCATTATTTTGTATCTTGCAACAACAATCTTTCATGCGCGATTTGGTTACTGGTTGACCAATTGTGTAAGTCACGCATCAATATACTGCGGCGCAGAAATACCAAAAATCAACTTCCGCCCAACTAAGAAATTCGCGTTTCTTTTTTTGACTTCACACAGTTGCTGCTTTCACTCCTTGAAGACAAGACCTATTGACGTTCCCGTGTCGATACTAACAAGATGTAACGTTAAAAAAGAAACTTTGGCCCTCTTGGCCAGGGACCAACCTCTTTCTTCCAACACTTCATTTTTGTCCATTTACACATGCGGTATGCCGGTATCATTTTATTGTAATTTTGTAGTTTTATGTTTTAAAAAAAAAAATTAAATAATTTAAAATTTAATTAATAATAACTTCCTTACTTAATTACATTAAAAGAAAAAGAAAAAAGATAATTTAAAAAATCTAAACTATAATAAAGTAAGGAGTGCAGGACTGCGTACGGTTTATTATTTTTTATCCCATTAGTAAAATAAGTTGGATTACTTTGAATAAATAATGAATGAATATTACATAATTTATCTACTAAATTTCGATATTCTTGATTGAATATAAATAATATTGTTGCTTATTTTAAGATTCACTTCTTTAAAATTTTCAAATGTCAACACTTCCGGTTAGCGATCGCTTAAATAAATCTATAATATAAAGCTGACGGCCATATGTATGTAACAAACTTGCACCATAGATGTAACTTTTTCCAGGTAAAAAAGTGAGGATATTTTTATCTACTGAATTTTGTTAAAAGATTAAAGACATTATTTAAATATTCACTTCTTTAAAATTTCGATGTCAAACCTTCCGGTAATACTCTTTCTTAGTCTGTCTTTTTAGATAGATACATAGCTATGACATCACGCCCTTATAATATATCTCTGTATGTCTGGCTGTCTGCATTAGATACATAGCTATGAAGTCGCACAACATTCCTCTTTTACTTAGTCTGTCTTTTTAGATAGATACATAGCTATAACGTCGCGCCCTTATAATATGTCTCTGTATGTCTGGCTGTCTGCATTAGATAACGTTTTTCAAAATATTTACTTCTGCATTCACAGATTGATTTTTTAGTTTCAGAAGATCTCGTTACGGGTGAAAGCAGCAATTCTTTGCTGAAACTTTAATCTGTTATTTTAATATATATATTCGTGTATAGATATTTTTGTATACACAAAAACAAAATATAAACAAACCTATTTATTTCACGAAAGCACAGACAGCTTATCGTCATTGTTACTGCCAATATGCCACCCAAAAAGTCCCAGCCTGGTCGCAAGATCAGATTTTCCAGAAGAAAATATGTTACTAGAGCAAGAGAGTCTGATGATGATCATGAACGTCACCTTCAGCAGATGAGGACTCAAGCGAGAGCCATTCGATCAGCCCAGTCTCAAGAGCAGCGCCAGTCTCGCCTTCAGCAACTGAGGTCCCGTGCAGTAGGCAGGAGAGTAACACAGACAGAACAAGCCAGATTGGAGCAGGTGAGTTCACAAGCTGATTGCATCCACATTGCATTACAGCATCAGTGTGCCATACAGGTCCTTGCAAAACTGAGTCCGATTTTTAACTATTCAAACCCAATATCAGAGCACGTTAATCCTCACCCTCGCTGACTTGGGAGGGAGTGCGGTATCTTTGCACTGGAGTGGAAGGGGGGTTCCTGAAAAGAAAAAATGCCGGTATACCTAGCCGGGCGCCAGCTAGTATTCATATATTTCTGTCACTAATTTTCTCCTAATGCAGTTGCTCGAGTATTAAATAGCAGTTATGTATACCATTTATGTCAATACTTCAGTGCTGCTTTGAAAACTATACTTTTAAAAAATCATTGGCTTTTTCCAAAAGGGGGTTCCTGCTCCCAGGGTTCCCCTACTCAATATGTGCCAATTCTGAGAGTTCACATTCATCTATAGAACAAATGTAGCCCATGTGTCAAGTTTTGTGAAAATCGGTTGCAAACTCAAGAAGTTATGACGTTTTTTTGCATTGCACTGCAGTGCTTCAGTCGACTCCAAGGAAGCGGTTGAAGGGGGTTATCGCGCACGTGTGTGTGTATGTATTTGTGTGTGCGTATGTATATGTATGTGTATGTCTGTAGGCGCATACATATGTACTGGCCTATTTACTTTTACTATTTTAATAACCTCTGTCTTTTTCATTTACAATTTTATTTACATGGAAATCATTCAGTTATTTTAAATAGAACATGAGTCTAACGACTCCATTTATACCATAAACTTGGTCTTGTCTTTGCATGAAATTGTTCTTCTCGGTCCACATAACGACGTATTATCCTCGCTTTTTTTCCGTTCATTGCCAGGGAACGTCTTCACGAACCAAAATATCGTCTTCCTGTTTTCCTTCAAAATATTTACTTCTGCGTTCACAGATTGAATTTTTTAGTTTCAGAAGATCGCTTTAATGTTGAAAGCAGCAATTCTTTGCTTAAACTTTAATCTGTTCTTATAACAAATATATATATATATATATATATATATATATATATATAGAGAGAGAGATGCGTCTTTTTGTGTGTGTGCAGACATAAATATATATAACACACACAGTCACAGTACATCTTCTGTGAAAGAGAGAAAGAGACGTTAGGTTGAGGAAAGGGGAGAGTTGAACAGTGTGTAAAGAATAGATAAATAAATAAAAGTTAAAGTTCCTCACTCTCTTTCTTTCTCAACCCCTCTCTCCCTTTTTTTTATCATACCCTCCTCTCTTTTCTCGCTCTCTCTCTCTCTCATTCATACCCCCTCTCTATCTTCCTCTACAGAATGGAGAACAATAAAGAACACGCAGATCTCTCTCCCTCTCTCTCTCTGTCTTTATATATATATGTGTTTGTGTATGTGTGTGTGAACCAGCATTCGTCGCCATTCTCTCTCTATCTGAATATCTTGTACCTCTCTCTGTATAACGACCTATCTCACTCTCTCTCTCTACATCTCCTTTTCTCTCTTTAGATGAATATGTGTGTGTGTAGTTTTCGTGCAACCAGCCAACCAATATTTATCTAGGGGCCACATTAACAAAAACTTGAAACTTTTATGAGTCCAAAACATAACGCATGTTTGTTCCAAATTGGAAGAAAATCGGTTGCAAACTGTAGAAGTTCTGTGGGTACGGACATACACACACACATCCTCAGTTTATATATATAATCATAGATATTATAAGATATTTAATAGAAATGCAGTTAAAATCAGTTACTCTTGCTGCCCATCAATGAAGTCTAAAATCACTAATTCCAATTGTACGAGAATAAATCCAGGATGCAGTTGCAGGAAGCCGGATGAATGCCCATTACAGGGCAAATGTAACACCAAATCCGTGTATATGAGGCCAAAGTGACACCTTTAATTAACAACCAGCCAGCCAGGAGTGAACGATATGTTGGCATGTCCCAGGACAGGTTTAAAACCAGGTTTTATGCACATGTCGCTTCTTTTAAACACTCCGATAAAAGAACAGCAACGGCTCTCACAAATAAGGTGTGGGAATTCAAGGATAAAAACATCCCGTACTCTATCGATTGGTCTATTTTAGACCATTCGAGGGAGTACCAAAGGGGCACAAAGAATTGTTCTTTGTGTACCACTAAAAAATTTAGGATTTTACAAAACTTGAAAGCCACTTCAACTTGCCTGAACTCTTGAAAGCCACTTCAACTTGCCTGAACTCCAAGACCGAGATCTTCAGATGTTGTCCTCACCTGAAATCACATCTGATCTGTAACTGGATTGACATTCCTACGATAACTCAACCACCTTGAACTTCTTCTCTGCTCTCTACGCTTTACATCCACTACGATTTTTACCTTCTGAATTCACTTTCTGTACTCTTATATTCTTTTTCTCCCTTATCTCCCCTTATATTTAAACCTTTTCCTATGTCATTTTTTTCCCCTTTACTTTCTACCTTACCCTTCACGTACCCACCTTTTTTATTTTTAGATATTTATTTCTGTGTGTGTGTGTGTGTGTGTGTGTTACGCATGTGTATATATGTATATATATATATATATATATATATATATATATATATATATATATATATATATGTATGTGTATATGTATGTTTATATATCTGTATGTATATGTATGTGTGTATATAATTGTATTTGATATGCTTCTGTTG
>OZ024741.1:341123751-341141251 GCA_964016885.1 Eledone cirrhosa
CAATGAAAGTTACGATACACACGCAATTGTATGGATTTCTTAAAATATATATGTGTGGGTGTGTATATGTGAATTTGTTTGTTTATTTACAACAGGTCTCTATAATGATATGGTGTTAATTAGTATTGCGTGTGTGATTATTTTTTCTTTTTCTTTTTTTGTGTATTGTGTGTACGGAAATTTTTTTTTAAAATAATGACAGTGTGTTTTTAAATAGCAAGATATTACAAAAACATCTAAACGACACACATATACACACCCACACATATATATATTTTAAGAAATCCATACAATTGCGTGTGTATCGTAACTTTCATTGTAAAAAAAAAAAAAAAAAATTCACTTGTCAGAAAATTTACTTTCACTTTCACGAACGCCATTCTTAACGTATGCCACATAACTATATATATATATCTCTAGACATAGCTATTGACCAGTTAATTTTATTGTTCATTTTTTTGTCGATTCTATTGAATGATGAATAGCTCCTGTTTATTTTAACATGTCTATCGAGCACTCTGATTCGATGTGATTTCCACATTACCGATAATTTTTCGCTAATATGGAGGTTATCTCCCTTGCTGGGCACCATGTGCATGTCTGGCTAAGGGTAATTTCTTTATTCGTCGGACGCAACCCGTTGATAAAGTTCTTCCGGTCCATTCGTTCCCTAGAAGTCTTATATATTTTTATGTGCGCTGATAGCGAACGGATTAAGGAATTGCAGAAACCCAAGAAGCTAGATTTAACACCTTTCTAGCGGGTCCGGGTAAGTTTTTTACATTCATTTAAATTATTGATTTATTGATATTTTATTTGAGTGACCCGAATCTTCCTGGTCGTTCTTTTTCGGCTGCATGGGTGATTTTAGGCATAATCTTTATGTGTTGGTATTTTAACGATAGTTATAGCTCTGATTTATCTGAATTATTGAGCCCTCTGCCACTCATGTCGGATTTGTTTATCGTTAATTCGTGAGCTGATTTTCCGATACTCGATTATTCTATTATATATATATATATATATATATATATATAGTACTGGTGGGAATCGGCCTCCAGGTCAACTCGGCCAAGTCGGAGGTGGTGACGTCAGCCTCGATGCTGCAAGCTTTGCAGCCTCTGGCCATCCGCTCCAGGCTTCAACAGCTCCAGACTCTCACGAGCTGACTGGGCTTGATTGACGGCCACCCACCTCTCTTTCTGCTGAGGAACTGCTTCGCCATGCCTAAGCTCCTCTATACACTCCGCAGCGCCCCATGCTACACCCAGGCATCTCTCCTCGCTGACCTCGATACTTGTATCCGAGCAGCAGCCGAGGGGATATGCAACGTCAAGTTTGACGACATAGGGTGGAAACAGACCACTTTACTGGTCAGGTATGGCGGCCTTGGCCTCCGGTCCCCGATCTCGCTAGCTTTGCCGGCGTATCTTTCGTCGGTAACCTCGTGCCGCATCCTCGTCAGCAGGGTTCAACCCTCTCCCGATACTGCCAATTCATAAGTTTTATATATAATATCGTCTTTTTTAATGTATCATGGATTACGTTACTTCCTCTTCACACAAGTCACCGCTGAGACCTCAAGCGTACTTGGACCTCGTACAGCCAAGCTCCTCTGCAAGATCGGAATGTCGGCAGCCCATCTGAGTGGCTGTTGCAGCGGGTGTCACTGGCTATTATCCAGGGGCATGCTTTTGCAGTCTTGTCCACTGGACACAACCCTTCTGCCCCCATGCCTAGGCCCAAAGCCCAATCACCCTCCACTCCTCTCTCTTCTGCGACACCAGAATTCATGCCATCCCCTCCCCTTCCCATTCTTTTTTTCTTTCTTTTTCTATTTTTCTCTATATTTACCTATTCTTTTTTCTTTTGTTTCCTTTTTTTTTTTATTATTGTTGTCATTATTATTACGTCCCTTTATGGTCTGAGTTCAAATCCCGTCAGGGTTAACTTTGCCTTTCATCCTTACAGGGTCGATAAAATAAAGTACCAGTAATATACTGGAATAATTGCTGGCCTTGTGCCTAAAGTAGAAACAATTATTATTATTATTACTGTAAATGAAATTATCTATAAATAATGTACAAAAGTCAGAAAAGTGAACAGTGTACGAGTCATGATCCACACACACACACACACACACACACCACACATGTGTGCGTGTGTATGGAGGAGGAATATTAGGTGTAGTGTTGGCAAATTTTGAGAAGCATGATAGTTTTAAAGGATGCAGTGTCCAGACAGCTAACAACTGATGCAGGTAGTTTGTTCCATACTTCAGCAAATCTGAGCGAGAAAAAATGTTTCTGAAAGTCATGGGAGCAGTACAGGTATTAGACATGGAATACAGAAAGTTGTTGTTGACAAGATGGTTAATAATCTTGTGGCTATCTACCAAGTCAGTTGCCAGATATCGGAGCTTCAATGTTCAGAGTATAGTAGATGCCCGATGGAGGGTATTCATTTGGTTGCATGTTTCTTAACAGTTTCTAGGAAATCAATATTCTGAGCAAGATAGGGGTTCTAGACTGGTGATGCAAATTCTAAGTATGGATGCATCATAGCTATATACAGCTTTAAATAGATAGCTGTTTTTTTAATGTGTTTTCCACCGATTTAATAGAGAGTCAGGAAGATATGGACTACGATGTGGTATAATGTTCTGCATGCGTATAAGTTTTATATATAATATCGTCTTTTTTAATGTATCATGGATTACGTTACTGATTACATAAGACAGTGTAACAGTCTTCGTTCAATTTCTGTGTATATTGTCAATTACGATTTTATTTGATATATCATATCTACATGCATGTATAGAGTGGTTTTTCTACTAGAAATAATAATAATTTAACGCGGGCAACTACAAGACCTAACTACGGTACCCCTACCAACATCACTTCTTCCGAAAGTGAAAATATTTTGATTACTTGGAAATGTACATATAACACAATTTATGTATTGAATAGGGTCAACAATAGAAACAAATCAACAGAAATTAATAGCAAAATACTTTTGATCTGTGTTTGTTGTAGGCAAAACATAAATTTAGAAAGTTACACGCATGCAGAACATTATACCACATCGTAGTCCATATCTTCCTGACTCTCTATTAAATCGGTGGAAAACACATTAAAAAAACTGTTGCTGACATACATAAAACGAAAGAGAGCTTCTGTTGTTTGTTTTTTTTATATATATATAAGTTTGCCCTAATTTCATTTTCCAAGAAAACATTTTCTGTACATTTATAGAATAGCCATCTCGATTTCAGCGGAAAATAATTATTTTCCCTCGGGCTTTTTCGTGTGCGATCAACTAATCTGATCTCTGCAAAGGACTTTTTCCCCCAAAGTTAGAGATGAATTTAGTCTTAAGTTTAGTGTGCTTGGAGGTTAGATTCGTCGATTACAACACGCGAAAAAAAAAACTATGAAAATAAATCTCCCCCCCCCCCCTCCTTTTTCGATAAATTTATAGAATACCCCTCTACCAATTCTGCCAAAACCACCACCCTTGATTGAACTAAATATATTTACAAACTGTTAAATTAGACAGTGTGATATAATGGTCAGATAACACCTGCACGGGAACCCTAGCTGAAATGTTTATTAAATGATATATAATGAAATTAGGCATTCTTACATAGTATTTATGGTAGCAAATAATTGTTTCTACTTTAGGCACAAGGCCAGCAAATACCCAGTGCATTACTGGTACTTTATTTTATCGACCCCGTAAGGATGAAAGGCAAAGTCAACCTCGGCGGGATTTGAACTCAGATCGTAAAGGGACGTAACTATGCTGGAAAGCATGACGTCCGACCCTCTACCGATACTGCCAAGCAAATAATTGTTTCTATTTGGGTCACAAGATCAGCAATTTGAAGGGAAGGGGAAAGTCGATTAAATCTACCATAGAGCGTTACTGCTACTTTATTTTACCGACCCTATAAGGATGAACGACAAAGCTAACATCGGCGGAATAATAATAATTTGAAGCCCTTTATATATTGTGAGGGAGCCACTGACTACCTACGGCCCAGTCAGTCTCTCCGCTCCCAAACATACACGTTAAACCGCCAGTGTGGATATACCACTATTCTTTACATTTACATAAAATTCAAGAGATAAAATAGATGATCGAAGAGTTTGTTGTTGAAAGGAAAAAAAAATATATATATAAAATGAAACAATGGAAGTAGGCAACAAAATCAACATAAATTGCAACCATGTTAATGATATTTAAAAGCTAGTAAAATACTACTTACAATAGAAGTTTATTTCTGCAAACTTCGTCTGGTTGTCGCTAAAGTGAAACTGTTTTTTTAACTATTGCATAATATCATGGGAATTACCCATCACAATTGGTGATATATACAAACTGAAAGCGGAAATAGAGAAAGAGAAAAAAAAGTGGACAGACAACCAGAAATAGAAAGAGTCGGGGGGATAGATAGACCGAGATAGAAAGAAACAGCGTATCAAACTTTTCATCAGAAAATGAAACTATACTATGATGATTACACTGCACATTTTACATGCTAGAAATAGCAGCCATGTAAAACTCTAGCATCTTAACACTTGACATTCTGTAGTGATTTAGCAAAAAATGTCCAAATTTCTAAAATATGTTATTAAAAGCTGCGACGTAATCCTTTAGAAATATTTTACTATGTCCTTGTGTTTTAAATACATTAAACCACTTAAGTACAATTCCATTTGCAGGAAACAGCTTTTAAACGTATTCTCTCTTATATATACATATATACAACAGGTCCGAATACAAAAGAACTAAACTCCCACTCTCATTGCCCCGTCTCTCCTGCTCTCCCCATCTCTCACTATTCTGAGTAAATGGGGACCCACGCTCTGACCGCCCTACGGCCCTGGTGGACAAAATAGAAAATGCGTTTCCCCAGAGGAGGGTGAGGGAGACGCACTGGAAGAGCCATTCCAGCTCGCGAAACTCACACCTATGGGCAGCCAATTCTGTGCCGATAGTGGTGAGCAGGGAGGTGGCCCTAGGGCCAAGGACACCAGAGGTCTCCACTGCCACAGGCTCAACCGATATTTGGAGAGTTTACCCTCCTCAGCCCGAATTGCAGCAAAGCTTGGGTTAGTCGCTGACTGCACCAGGTTGCCACTGGAGAATATGTCACTGCATGTGGCATTCCAAATGAGGGGTTTACTACCACGGAACGGGAAGAGGGCCATGTCGTCCGCTCAGTCAGGTCTTGCCGGCTCAAGCTGGGAGGGGAAGAAAACTTGCTAATATATTTTAAAAAATGAAAAATGTTAATTCAAAAGCCCTTATTTGATATTCTTAATTTTCTTTCGCTTCTCCAATACCGTATCCAGATTTTACATGCTCTCTCTTTAAGTATGCTAGAGTTATTTTCCTTTACTAACGTATTTATTTCCCTTGGACTTTAATTGTGAAAAGCTGAAAGCTTGTATTCTATTTAACTCTTTTTTTATATTTCTAACATTCAACGACACACAACAAGCGTTTTAAAAGCCATCTCCTTAGCCAAAACAGGACTTCGCTTTACGGATACCATAACAGGCTTCATATTTACAATAGGGTCATTTTAAAGGCAATGTTTTACATATTGGCGCTAACTTTTTTAGGTGTCTCTTACGACATGTATACCTGTTCTCAGCTGGATACACATTTTATTTATATTCCTAACATTCATAAAACAATATATTTTCTCTAAAATAAAACAAAAATATTTTATAAATCTTTGTCAAACTTGTTTTTAAGAAATTTAAAGACGGTATATATAATAATTGTTTCTACGTTTGACACAAGCCCAGCAATTACCCAGTACATTACTGATAATAATATTAATGATTTCTTTACACAGAGCTCACATTAAGGAAACATTAAAGACAATAGAGGACGATGCAGTATGGGTTTTTCTTTGTGTAAAATAAAATTTAAAAGAGACTAAGAAAATAAATATTTAAAACAAACATAACAACTTCCCCAGAGGTGAGGGGGACTCTAAGGGTCACTTGCGTAGAAATCCCACAAAAGCAATGGCCACCTTGTCCACTAGGGCAAAGAGTACTCTCCCAGTTTTTCTACTCCAATCTACAGGTGTATGCTCAAAGCAGGCCCATTCACACAGACCATGTTCGCCACTCTCACCCACCTTTCAACAAACTGGCTGGAAGGCAGCACTTCCCTCTCCACCCTGATTTTCCTCTTCAAGTAAAATCTGAAAACGTTAATCATGTTCGCCGAAGAGGAAAATGGCTGTCTTCAACCCTTCCAATTGCGTCCACCACATGACCTCTTTTGCCATGACAACCAGGCAGATAAAAACTGCCTGTCTTTCCCCTCTAAAGGAGGAAGGCGGGATGATCTTCACAATAATGAAAATCATTGTGTACAGTGCTCAGGTGCACTACAACTCATCAAAAGTGCATTTATAATCTAGGCCGCGGAGATGGTAAGTGCCCATTCGAAGGAGGTAGATCCTTTATCTGGGACGCCAGCTGCTGCGACACATTCTCTGCCTCCAACTTAGTCACTTCGGCCACAAACCCCGGCATCGCGGCCCACCTCACAGAAGAACATAAAACAAACAAATATCAGGGATTGTCTGGCTACTTCCTCTTCACACAAGTCACCGCTGAGACCTCAAGCGTACTTGGACCTCGTACAGCCAAGCTCCTCTGCAAGATCGGAATGTCGGCAGCCCATCTGAGTGGCTGTTGCAGCGGGTGTCACTGGCTATTATCCAGGGGCATGCTTTTGCAGTCTTGTCCACTGGACACAACCCTTCTGCCCCCATGCCTAGGCCCAAAGCCCAATCACCCTCCCCTCCTCTCTCTTCTGCGACACCAGAATTCATGCCATCCCCTCCCCTTCCCATTCTTTTTTTCTTTCTTTTTCTATTTTTCTCTATATTTACCTATTCTTTTTTCTTTTGTTTCCTTTTTTTTATTATTGTTGTCATTATTATTACGTCCCTTTATGGTCTCAGTTCAAATCCCGTCAGGGTTAACGTTGCCTTTCATCCTTACAGGACTTTTTCCCCCAAAGTTAGAGATGAATTTAGTCTTAAGTTTAGTGTGCTTGGAGGTTAGATTCGTCGATTACAACACGCAAAAAAAAAAACTATGAAAATAAATCTTCCCCCCTCCTTTTTCGATAAATTTATAGAATACCCTTCTACCAATTCTGCCAAAACCACCACCCTTGATTGAACTAAATATATTTACAAACTGTTAAATTAGACAGTGTGATATAATGGTCAGATAACACCTGCACGGGAACCCTAGCTGAAATGTTTATTAAATGATATATAATGAAATTAGGCATTCTTACATAGTAAGATAAAATAAATAGCTAGCTGGACAAAGGTCTTACTGAGTGATGCTAAGAGACCCTCAGCTTTCTTGACAATTTTAGAGATGTGCTTTGTTCAATGCAAATCGCTGTTGATAATAATGCCCAGGTCATGTTCACAAGAATACTTGAGATTGGTGTTGTGGAGGGAGTATTTTAAAGCTAGGCTTTACCTCCCAAAATGCATGGCGATACACTTGTCCACAACCAGCTTGAGTTGCTAGTTTATAATCCTTTGCTGCATTGTGTCCAGGTCTGATTGCAGGAAAGAACTAGAGCATACAGGATCTGTCCTTTTTATCTCAAGGTACAGCTTAATGTAATTTACATTTTTCAGCACTGTGACATTCTTCAAGTTTGAGAATGAAGGACTTTAACCAGTTAAAAAGATCATCTCTCACACCCATTATAGAGAATTTTGCCATATGTCTTTTGTGTGGCACAGAATTAAAAGCTTTAGCAAAGTCAAGATAAATAACATCCACCCATGAGCCGCCATCAGTGATTCAGGTAATGTCTTTAAGAAACCCGATGAGTTGATCACAGCAGCTGTAGTTGGAGATAAATCCAAATTTGCGAGGGCCGGATAAGGCTGTGAGAATTTCAGAAGTTCCAGAGTGTTTCTCTGACACAGGATTCCATCAGTTTGGCATTGAAGCTAGTAAGATTGACTAGACAATAGTTGACAGGCGACATGTGATCACCCTTTTTTAACAGAGGAAGGACACTGGCAGTTTTACACTGCTCTGGGGTAACACTGTTATTAAGAGAGAATTGAAAGAAGAGTGAAAGCTGGTGCAGAAGAAAGAACTCACCATGTTTGTAGGTATGTAACACCATCAAGACCATCAGAGGCATAGTTGCACTTATTCTTGAGGTGGTGTTGCAGCATTGCAGGAGTAAATTCCACAGTTGCTATAAAATTTGATGTCAGAGGTGGTGGAGAAGTATATTTTAATTTTCAACAGTAAAAATACCTGCATAGCATTCAGCAATGAGTTCTGTGCATTTTTTGTGATTGTTAGTAATCTGGCTTGTGTGGGGATTGCAAAGAGGACCAACTAGAGAGTAAGGCCTCTGCTTTGACTGTACATATTTCCATATTGACATATGTACATATTTGACTCTGCTGTCAGGGTTGGTTGCTATACGCTGTTGAAATGCAAGCACTGCCTTTTTTTGCCATCAGCTTGAGATGGTTAGATGGTCTATTGCGCTTTTTTCTATTAATCTCAGATCTATGTAGTCTGTATTCCCATTCAGCATTACAACGTTTCTGGCAAGTCGGACTACTGCAGTCTCCCAAATTGCACTTTTGGGATGTTTTATAGTTACACATACGGTCCATAGTGAATTCAGGATGTTCTGAATTAGAGTATTCACATCTTCTGAGTCGTAAAGTTCAAGCTAGTTTGGGCATTGCAACTCAGTCCAATAAGACTTCCAGTCCACTTTATTCCAGTCAAAGTGAGCAGTTTGGAGATGGTTGTGGGTTTTGTTAGTGCCCATAAGAAAAAGATTGGCAATGATCATAGCATGACCGGAGACACCTAAAGATTCCTCAGTAGTGACACTGCTAACCATTTCAGGAGTAGTGGTAAAGAGCAGATCTAAAGTGTTGTTCCCTCTTGTTGGGGAGGTGACAACTTGGGACCAATTTAAATCCAGCACTAAATCAAGGAAATCATTTATACTTTGCAGCCAATGAAAGGTTTCCCAATCAATCTCGGGGTAATTAAAGTCACCTGCAATAAAAACATAATTGGCTTTTTTCCTAGAAGTTGCTCTGAGGATATCAAAAAGCTCTGTGTCTTGATGGTATTTTGAGGAGGGGGGGGGGGGGGGGGTAAACTACTCCAAATAGAAGTGTTGACATGGTTATACGTACATCGCAGAAAAATATATATATGCACAGAGAAAAATATATTGGATATAAATATGTAAAGAGATATATAAATTAGGTAAACGTTGGACATTTTTCAATTTGGAAGAAAGCCTAACCCCAAATAATTAAAATTAGGGATAGTTTCCTCTTTTTTTATTGGCAGGATTTTATATAGATATAGCATGCTGTATGTGTGTTGGACCTCCACTGGTAACGACAATGAATGTTCCAGTTGATTCATTCAATGGAGAGCTTGCTCATGAAATTAATATAGAAGAGGTTGAACATTCCACAGACACATGCACTTTTAATGTAGTTCTCAGAGAGATTCAGCATAGCACAGTGTGTGACAAGTCCGACTCTTTGAATTATAATTCCATATGTATAACATCCAGCCCACATTGTAAAGTGGTTGTGTAGGTGTCATAAAAAAAAGCACCCAGCACACACTGTAAATGTGGTTTGTGCTAGGAAGGTCATTCAACCATAGAAAACCAGCCAGAAACTGTCCTATATGAGTGAGACACGGTCACCTGACCCAACTTGCCTCTAAATGGGACAAACCCATCTAACCCATGCTAGCGTGGAAGATGGACATTAAACGATGATGATGATGATGATGATGATAGATATAGTACATATTGTTTTATAGTGGAAGCAGCTGAGTATATCACAGACACGTGTACTTTTAACATAGTTCTTAGGGAAATTCAGCATGGGAGAGTGTGTGATATGGCTGGCCCTTTCAATTACAGTTACAATTCATTTGAGTTTTTCCAGCAGAGTAGACTGGAGCAATGTAAAATATTGTCTTGCTCAATGACAAAACACACTGCCAGAAAGCAAATTCATAGCCTTACAGTCATGAGCTTAACATTCTATCTCTGGCGGTCAAGAAGAAGGAAGTGGAGGTAAAGGAGGAGGAGGAGGAGGATAAGAAGAAGAAAGAGAAGAAGAAGAAGTGTGTGTATTGTGTATCAACAGAGGTCACCAAAATAGCAGCAAGTAATGGTCTCCAGTTTATGTAACAACAATGAATTTGTTTGTAATTGGAAAAGTATGTTTCATTATATCAATACAGGGCGGTGGATTGGCAGTATTGGTAGAGGGTCGGATGCCATGCTTTGACGCATAGAGTTACGGCCCTTGCCATCTGAGTTTAAATCCCGCCGAGGTTAACTTTGCCTTTCATCCTTACGGGATCGATAAAATAAAGTACCAGTAATGCACTGGAATAATTGCTGGCTTTGTGCCAAAAGTAGAAACAATTATAACAATACATCTAAGTTGAATCTGCAGGTTGCTGTAAGTCTCATATTCTGTTGTTCTGCTGTGAATATAACTTTGGAAAGAATATTTCCATATCACATTTAAAGGCAATGGCTGTGGTAAATAACATCACAAGACTTTAGCATGTTTTTACATAATTTATTAACAAAGGTTAAGAGCTGGGTTAAGCTGGCATGCCAAAACAAATGAAATAAACCAATTAAGATTGCAAGAGAAGACACGGTCTACTGGCTGAAGTGTTAGCCAGGCCGTGGTAATGTTTTGTCGTTACATATTGTTTGTGCTTGCGGGACAAAAGAAGAATTGGTGTTTACCTTAGCAAGATCAAGCTGCAAGAGAGCAAATTTATTAAAAGAAGCGGGAAATTCTCTGTCTGGGCGGGAGTTGAAAATGATTGACTTAACTTAGCCAAATCACATACGGAAAGGGTATCAATACGCCAAAGGAAAGTAGCTCACTACACTGCCTATTCCTTTTCTACATATCAAGCAAGGTTACTTCCCTGATGAGATCAGGATCTTGTTTTCTTTCCTATTTACTAAAACTTTGGTTTTTGCCAAGTTTACTCTCAGCCTGTTGGATTCACAATTGTGAGCTTGTGAGTTCGATTCCTGAACTGGCCAAGGAGTTGCGTCCTTGAGTAATACACTTTATTTTACATTGATTTAGTTCACTCAGCTGTAGAAATGAGTTGCAACATCACTGGTGCCAAGCTGTATTGGCTTTTGTCGTTCTTTTGGATGTCATAGGTTGTATGGGTCGTGACAGGCCTAGCAAACGGGTGATAGAAAAAAAAACTGCTAATAAAAAAATAATAAAATAAACAAGCAGAAGGCCTCGTTCTGGAGGAATGTCTGAAATGATGGGCCATAGAATGAAGAGGATCAAGACTCTCAGCCCTTTTGGTTCTAAGTTATGATTCCACAGCTGGAATTTTCTTCTCCAGTTCTTCCAAAGATTCAGCTTATAGACAGCCAATCATAAACTCCTCTGATATAGCCTGGAGAATTATAATTAACAGAAGTGAGCTGATGGCTGAACCCTGATGCACCCCTACCTGCTTACTTTCTACTCTCCCTTTACTGGCAGCTCTTCTGTACACAGCTTGCACTGTTCTCACAAGCCATTCTTCTACACCCAGTTTCCTTAGACCACCAGATAACAGATTGAGGTACTCTGTCAAATGCCTTCTCAACAAAAGCTAGATATAGAGGCTTTCCCTTCACTAGGAACTTCTCTGATAGTTGTTTTACTAAGAAGAAGGCATCTGTAGTATTTCTCCCTGGCAAAACCTGAACTGCATATCATGTAATTTGACTATTTCCCTAATTTTTTCTGTCATTTTCATAGCATGGTTTATTAGTTTTATGTCTCCATAGTTGCTCCTTTCCAAAGCACCACCTTTTTCCTTGTAGCAATTAATGAGCCTACTGCTTTCACCAGTCATTGAGTATAACCCCGTCCTTTATTACTTGATTGACTTTGTGGGTAACTAGTTCAGTTCCTACTTCCCCAGACACTTCCAGCATATCAGCAACTATCTCTGATGGTCAAGCAGCTTTTCCATTTTTTGCATCTCCTCAATTGCTTCTTTGACCCTATAACTGTTAAATACGATAGTTTGGTCCCTCTGTTGGGTCAATTGAGGGTAGTCTCTCTTCCTCCCACTTATTTTCCACATTCATCATTCTCACATAGTAACATTTCCAGGCCTCTCCTTTTGATAATTAGTAATGCTAAGTACTATGGTGTAATTTTGAGCTCACTTTCCCCTAACATTTTGATTCACAGTTTGTGATGCAGAGAACTTCATGTCTGATCCTCACATCCTCTTCATAGTCAGCATCAGTAATGGTCTCAGCTGAATAGCATCTGCTTTTACTCACTGGGTTCAGGGAAAAAACTGACATTTGAAGTACATAATCCAGTCAGATTATGAATAGGTAGGGAGTTAATATATAACCCTGTAACATACCAGTGGCAATGTCGAAAGACTGTGTCACCATCCAGAGATTGTACTGTGATTTGGGTATCTTTGTACAGCATCATTATTTTGCTCAGTTTCTTTTGGTATACTGTATACCTGGAGCATTTTCTCCATCTTGCCTCTGTGTGTGGAATCAAAACCCTTCAAGAAATCGAGAAACAGGAGTACTGCTTTGAGATTTCTTGCTTGTACTTTCTATAGGATTTGCCAAACTGTCAAAATCTGTGAGCATATAGATCTATTCTTGCAGAAACCATTTTGATTCTTCCTCAGCACCCTTTCAACCTTAGGGCACATGCAATTAAGTAGTATTTTATATCTAGGTCATACCTTCATACCATGTGGACAAAGTTCCATGTTGATAGATCTCTGGCATAAAGGTCCCTTTGTGGGATTGGCTGTTATTGAATTTGATTGTGTTTGTAGATAACTTAAGATTGAGGTAAATGTGTTTATGTTAAGTTTAGACAATTAGCAGTCTTAGTTACATACACACACACATAAACACATACAGTGAGAGGGGATTTTAAGATACTTTAATGTTAAGAATACACTGGTTTTCAATAAAATCAATATAATTTCTAGATAAAAAAGTATTGTTACTTAGCAACAGCCTCCCCACCTGACAATTCCAGTCTTTGACTCAATTGTGATTCCTGGGTAGTATTGAACCTTTTCGATAACAACCTGCCTGAAATTACCACCAGTTTTATGGCACAAAACTGTTGTAAAGTGTTTCTATTCCACAAATTCTTTTGTTTCTCTTTTGCTTTGGATAGTTCACAGATGTTAGGTGGGATTGCTGCTATAGCAGTTCTTAGTTTGTTTAGAAGATAATTATTTGTAGATTTAGCATGCAATAGGAAGGCCTTGGCTAAAGTCCATGTTTTGGAAACTGTTCACATTGGTAAAAGGTAGATAAACATTGATGTAATTTTCAATGCATGATTCCTCAAAAGTGGATATACCTCAATATAAACAGCATTTATAAGTCAAAAATAGATAAACTATTAAATTTGGATCTGAAAGTATTATCTGATTGTTAATAAATTAACTTAAGTTGCTAGGAATCAGGAGCTTCATCTGGCAATACATCAAAAAGAGATTTGTTTATTCTTGGTTACAGATCATGATTTTGGTAAATCGCAAAATCTCTTTTGAAATTGATCCAAAACACTGCAAACCTCTATAACATTGATTCCAGTTTCTGCTCTTGTAGTATTAGAAAATTTACAATAAAATGTTTTATTTTATTTTTTTTATAAATTAAGTTACGGACAATTGCAGCATTGATTCAAAGCTCCTGATATTTAGCAAGTAGAGAGGTAATAAGATGATGTGGTTCTTGCAGTTTCAACTTTGGATCATTTATGGAGCTAGTGATATAAATAAAAATACCAAATCACATTACTATTTTCAGTCTTCTAATTCCATAATTCCATAATAAGAATCTTTCCACATATTTATTTAAACCTCAAAGAGTGTGTAGTCATTTAAATTCTCCTTTCCCACAAAATTCTTCTTTTGATTCTGATGGTGTTCTACAAAATTTTATTAACAAAATTACACTTGGATTAACTAAACAGTTATCTTATTCATTTTTCCCAAGCATTTCAGACATTTCTGTCAATTTGGAAAGCTGCCAAAATTCTCCTGAAATATAGACCAGCTTAGCTTCTAATATAAAAAAAATAATTTTTAAACCAATTAATTTACATGTAGTAAACCATTTTTGTAGTGTATTTGATAAATTTATTATAAAGTTTCTATATTTTGTTTTTACTATAGTTGTACTATCTATCAAAATAACTCTTACTTTTATATTGTATAGAAAACACTAAAATGATATCAGACACCACAAGACTTACCCATATATCACAGCTGAAATATACTAACACACAGGGCCTCTGCTACCATTAAGGCCAACTGGATAGTTGCCAGGGGCTCAGTCCTCAGAGGAGCACACTATTGAACTTTAAAGAGTTGGTGCTATCACTAAGGCCAACTAGGCAGCTGCCTAAGGTGCAGGCCTCGGATAGGGGTATTACTAATTCTTACATGGATCTTACTACCATTAATATCAACTAGGCAGCTGCATAGGATGCAGATCTCAGAGAGGGGTATTACTGAACCTTAAATGATCACAGTTTTAATCCATTTCGTATAATTAATTTAAATATATAATAATTTCCTGCAATGAATAAATAAATCACTAAACATATTTGCTGTGTTGCAGCATTGTGAAAATATCCAAAGTGGCGAAGAGGGTCATAAGGTGTTGTGTGGACTGTAAAGTAGAAAATGCTGGTAAGTAATTTTCTTAGTAAGAAGTGTCAAAAACTAGTCATCAGCTTACCAAACTGTAAGTTGAAATTATTTTATTTGAGAGAAGGGATATGGATTGTGGGTCTAGCTTAGGATTCTAGATACCCATACACATATTTTACAATTAGCCTAGGAGTTTAATTACCCAGGAATACATTGTAGATTTAGTTTAAAGTCATATATTGTAGAGCTAGCGTAAGGTGCTAAATACCCAGGTACAGGCTCTGCTAACACAACTCTACATACTTAAATGACAATCTAATGCTATAATAGAAACCTGCAAAATCTCTTGAACACAAGATGATTCTTGAGTTGTGTCAGAGACATGACAACCTCCTTAGTGCTGGTGCCATGATAAAATGCACTTGCTAGATTATGGGAACGTTTTGCAAGTGATATGTGGACCTCTGGCCCACCTGAACACCCTGTACAGATCAGGAATTTAAATAAGTGAGATGGAGGCTTCCTGCCCATCTGAAAGGTCAGTAGCTCTGCTTGAGGACTGATTCAGTTTGTGACTACCAGTCCAAATCTTGCTAGCAGGGCAAACAGATGAGGATGATGATGATGATGATGAATGATAATAACAATTATTAATAATTGTTTCTACTTTTAGCATGAGGCCAGCAATTATTCTAGTGCATTACTGGTACTTTATTTTATCGACCCCATAACAATTATTAATAATAACAACAGCAACATCAATAATAATATTCCTTTAGATTATATTTATTTTTTACACTTGTTGATTACAGAGAAAGAAAAATGAGTTTTGTCTGTTTCAATAATAATAACAATGATGAAGATAATGATGATGATGATGATAATTTAGGTGCAATGCCAGTAATTGGTGAGGAGGGAGACGTTGATTAAATTGATCTCAGTACTTCAATTAAATATCGAAATATCCAAGAAAAGCTAGCATTAAATCTTAACAATGAAAAGATTTAGAAGAAAATATTCAAAAGGTTTATTAATTAAAGCATTTGTAGTGTCTTTACTAGTGGATATATCATTGTGAAAATTTGCAGTATTAGAGTAAAGACTTTAATTTTTATTGTGATGTAGTCATAATGCTGCTTTTTAGTTTTCAGAATGTTATGCTAATATGTTTTTAATTTAAATGTTTATAGTATCTTTACTAGTAGTCAAATCGTTGTGAAAGGATAGATTTTAATTTCTAATGTGATTAAGAGATAGTTTTGTTTTATACTTTATAAGAATGCCTTTCTAATGCAGTTTCAAGTGGTATAGGATATTAATTATTAAAACATTTTGCGTATCTAAAGATGAAAACTGTAAGCTGTACAATGCCTGCATGCATTCAGCAATGCTACATGGTAGCGAAATATGGGTTCTGCATGCTGAGGACTTGCTGGAAAGAAACAAAGCATACATATGGTCAGATGGATGTGTAACTGAAGTGTATGTGAATGGCAAAGTGTTAATGTATTAAGAGTGAAACTAGGTATAAGAGGGATCAAATGCTAGGTACAAGAGAGAAGTCTGTGAACCTATAGTCACGTGATGTGCATGAAGGATGACAGCTGCTTAAAGAGGTGTAGGGCTTTAAGTGTTGCGGGAAGCACGAAGAGAGGAAGACCAAGGAAACCTCCCAATGGAGATGACACAAGACCAAGTCCTCTGGTACTACAAGGTTCAACAAAAGACCCATTCCAACAACTCAGCATTGAACATGGATGAAATTGGCAGGACCTAACCCCACACAGCAAACAAGGTCCATGGCAGGTCCACAAGAATTTCATCACAGTCATTCAGTGCGGGGCTCTATAAGTGAATGTGATCTCATGAAGGGTTCATCATGTAAAGAGTGCCCAGGTCACCCAGCACTGGGTTCTGAACTTGAACTGAGGATCAGCATCGCCAACTGGCCTGTCCCTGCACATAGTGGAGCCATCCAGTCCCTGGCTCCAAAAAGGTAGTTTCATATTAAGAAATGTTCATTGTGTGGAGAGAGCCTGGCTCCAAAACTGGGAGACTGCTGTGAGTAGGGTTCAGCATGGCCAACTGGCCTGTCTCTCCTCACAGTGGTGTGCTACAGTGCCAGGCTCCAAAAACTGTATTCCTTCTGTGAGCCAGGCTCCCATACTGTGTGGTCCTGCACTTATCCTTCCTCATAGCGGAGTCATCCAGTATCGGGCCCCTAAACCATGGGTATGCTGTGAGGTGGGTTTGGTGCAGCCAACTGGCCTGTCCTTCCTCATAGCGATGCCATCCAATACTGGGCCATGAAACTATGGCTATGCTGTGAGTTGGGTAAGGCTCCTCGTATTGGTGTCGTCCAGTACTGGGCTCCAACTGGCCTCTTTGCATGGTAGTTCCATCCAACGCCAGACTCCCAAACTGTGGCCCTGCAACTGTCCCTCCTCATCCAGTACTGGCCCTAAAAATGGTGGCTATGCTGTAAGATAGGTCAGGCTCCTTCCAGTACTGGGCTCCTAAACTATGGCTCTGCTGTGAGATGGCTCAGGCTCCAAAACTGGTTACTTTGTGAGAGGGGTTCGACACGGCCAGCTGGCCTGTCCCTCCTCATGCCATCCAATCACACACTGAAAATGGTGTTAGGAACAGAATCCAGCTCTAAACTACCTGGCCAAATTTATAGTCCTTGCCAGAGCAAAGCATGA
>OZ024741.1:341146251-341166251 GCA_964016885.1 Eledone cirrhosa
CAGCATTTGATAATTGGGTTTTGCAAATAGTTATAAATTTGCACATAGCATAACTAGGCTGTATAACCACCGTGGAAACATTTGTAAGCACACAGAATAAATTACTTTTTTATGATGTCTACCTGTTATTATTCATTCTTTATATATATGTATATGTATATATATCTGTATGTATATAATATATATATGTATATATGTATATGGATATGTATATGTATATGTATATATGTATATGTATATGTATATATATATATATATCTTTATGTATATGTATATGTATATGTATATATATATGTATATATATACATATACATATACATATATATATACACATATACATGTACATATATATATATACACATACATATATATATATATACATATATACATATACATAAAAATATATATGTATATATATATATGTATAAATATATATATGTATATGTATGTATATATTTTTTTATGTATATATATGTATATGTATATGTATATATATATATATGTATATATGGAGGTGCCACGGCAAAAAAGCACCCAGCACTCACTGTAAATCAGGTTGGTGTTAGGAAGGGCATCCAGCTGTAGAAATCAAGCCAGAATCAGTTCCCGTCCCACCCTTGCAAGCAAAGAAAAGCGGACGTAAAATGAAATGATGATGATGATGATATATATACTGTATATATATGTATATATATATATGTATATATATATGTATATATGTATGTATATGTATATGTATATATATGTATATGTATACATATATATATATATGTATATATATATATATATATATGTATACATATACATATATATATATGCATATACATATACATATACATATATATATACATACACATATATATATATATAGAGAGAGATTACAATAATCAAAGTTCAGTTTAAGTCATTTATTTGCTTACAATTGTTTCCTCCAAACCGAGGTTTGGATTCTTCGGAGCAACTATTTACTGATCTATAACATACTTGACCTCCTTTTCAACCCAAGAGACACATAAAACATATACGCATATTGATCAACAGTGGGGTGACACTCATCAAATGATATAGCATGGCAATTTACATGTAAAGGTTACAGGATAACAATAAAAACAAAAATAAAAATAAAAGCAAGAATGAAAATAAAGATAAACATGAAGCGTTGGCAGTCTATGAAGATAAAGCAAGAGGAAAGCTTAGAGTAGTCAGTGCATGAAACAATCTCACGTGTAGCATGCACGCGTGTCTTATTTATATATGATTAGAGTGCGTCAGAATGATATTTGCAGGGTCAGGCAGTTGAAGCAGGCAATCGATCTTATTATGTGGGCTGAATTATTAAGTCATTTATTCTCAAACATCTGTATGATATACAGTCTCGGATGCAGGGAAACACCAAAATATCAGAAACTTTCAACATACTATAAACCTTATTGTATCGTAGGCAAAGCCGTACCACTGTCTTCGCTCACACCACCACTCACATAATCCATGAGACGCAATATATAGAACACGTGTCTATCGTATAATTCGCGATGGTTCAGCATATAATCAAGTTATAAACCATATCCAGTCGGTTCTTAATTAATAGATCATGCTGTCCAGATTCCGGAAGTGTCTGAATGACTAAGGGGAATTAATGCGTAAGGGGAGGTAACTAGCTAGTTATCTTAGTTAAATTACTATCCTAAACTACATTAATGGTGATTCAAATACGTGCCTATCATATGAAGTTATAACTAATTTCTAGAGTATGTTTCCCAATTATAGGTTAGAGAGTTGTCCATTAAGAAGTACAAGGGTGTATATATTAAGATGATTACCATACATTAAGGGGTGTCCTATCTGAACATTCTATAAGAGGAGTCAGACTCTCAAGTCACTGTTCCATGCAAATGTAATATAACAGTAGGACCTGGTATGGTCCCACTATTATATATGCCCCCCGGTAGGCTCCGGGTCATTGCATGTCTGAATCTCCGGTAAATCTTCGGTATGGTCCGGAGATCTAATTTCACATATAAAGGCACTAGTCTGGTCGTCAAGGAATAGAAAACCCCCATCTCATATATAAATCAATTAAGTATCACATCTACAAGTTAGAGTGGAGTCTATTAATAGGTACTAAAGGAGTTCACATCAAGATGATTACAATCTGGAGATTAAATCTCTCATACCAGGGCACCTGTCTGGCCACCAAGCAATACATAAACTCACATCCCACATATAGATCGGGTATCCCATCCACAAGCTAGAGTGGAGTCCAGTAACAAGTACTAAAGGAGTTCGTATCATGATGACTACAATCCAATATGGGGTGCCACACCCGGCCAATCCATAAGAAGAGTCAGACTACATAATTAATTACATGGGTCTCACTATCAGTAATGGTCTTATTATCATACATGACTCCCGGCGAGATTCAGGTCGTGGTATGACTGCATCCCCGGTAAATTCACCAGGGTGGTCCGGTGGCCGGTTCTCTCGTCAAAAGGTGCCGGTCAGGTCACCAGGCAACACAGAGGCTCCTAACTCATGCATCTCCTGTGCATAATCCATTGGACTGATCGTTTACAGTATATATTTACATAATAACCCGAAAAGAAAAGATCAACATCATAGGTAAATACTGAGCAGCAGGTTTTATGTCGGAGTTATCCCAGTTTCCTGAGTTGCCTTCTCCTAGAAGAATGCCCTGACAAAGGCTAGGGGTCCTTCACTCCCAGCGGTTTAAACGCGTGATCAGGTATACATGTATATATACATACATATATATACACATATATATATATATACATATACACATATATATATACATATATATATACATATATCTATATATATACATATATATATACCTCTTAACCAAAATACACCCCCGTCCCACTACCCCTACCCCCACCGCCATCTACACCACCCCTTTCGATGTAAAGCTATGTTGGTACCACAACACCCAGTCCTAAACAAATGAGGTCGTGTAGGTGTCACGACAAAAAAACACACAGTCCACGCTGTAATGTGGCCGTGTAGGTAACACGGGAAAAACCTGCCAGTTCACACTGTAAACGTGGTTGGTGTTAGGAAGGGCATCCAACCGTAGAAAACCCGCCAGACAGTCCTATACGAGCAAGACAACCAATCTTGCCTCAAGTGGGACAATTCCCGTCCAGACCCATACTAGCGTGGAAGATGATGATGATGATACATATACATATATATATATATATATATATGCATATACATATATATATACAAATATATACATATATATATATAATATATACTATACATATATACATATAAATATGTATATATATGTAGCGGTTGTCTCCCTTGTTTTAATTGGGATCTAGACGGGAGGTGGAACCCTTTCTGCAACTTCCGGTCGGAGCCCTATAAAACTAACAACTTTGAGCTTCCTCTCTCTCTTTGCCTTTTCGGCACCAGGTCAAGAGTCTTCTCATTTGGCTCTGCCATTAATTTGGCCAACAGGCGCCTGGCTAAGGCCAGGCGCCCTCTGCCAGCCGCGTTTGCCTGGCAATCAAAACGGTAACTACTAACTTTGTTTCATTCTAACATCTATCTTTGACATGTCAAGTATTCTATCTACCGTTAATTAAATATTATATACACAAACATTGTCTCGTTTTGTTACATTCATTCAACCAGTAATCCCGCTATATTGGTAACCCTGACGTGATACGAACACGCAGCCGTTCATCGCTATAAGTGGTCACCCCCCCCCCAAAAAAAGAAAAAAATAGCACATCTGGTTTTGTGAGTAACATTACGAATACGCAGCAAATTTAGCGACAAACTATGAAAATACTCAAGGACACGCACACACGCACATGTGGAATTCGCACAGACATACTTTTTCTCTCACGCATCAATTAACTGTCGCATTTCACCAATATATATATATATGTTTCTCGTTTCTTACAACGAACACTTTCAAAACAAAAAAAAAAACATTTCACGATATATGTATATGTTTCTCGTTTCTTACAACGAACTCTTTCAGAACACAAAAAAAAAAAAAGAAATTTGATATTCTTTAAAAAACATTTCAACAGGAACATTTATTTTCGATGAACCATTGCCTTTTGTTCTTCGTTTTCTTCATCGTTCAAGTTTTTTTTTTTTTTTTTTTTTTTTTTCCAAAAGTTCACACCTATAATTATGCTGATTGAAGCCTTTCTTTTTCATCATTGTCACTTTCAAAATTGCACTATCATTTTCTCGCGCGTTAGAAATATTTTTTTTTCAACCTTGTATTGGCACGTGTAGGCAGCATAAATTCTCGATTCACTGAGATGTCTTTACTCACAGACAGCCGCACGCCATTTATCACCAGGGATTCTTCAGCCTTAAGCTATATTCTTCTATTTGCCGGTTTATAAATTTACAATGTAAATTTACCGTTGATAACCGCGCATTTATTAAGAATGCTTATTTCTCTGGTCGCTGGCCTCTTGACCCTTCCAGGTCAACGCATTCTCAACATCGACCATCAACTTCGGCTGCTATTTCTAGCACTTTGCGCAACTCATTTTTTTCTGAAAAAAATTTTTTTACTGTGAATTTAAACACCGAATACGCTCACTCAGCGAGACAACAGCAGCAGCAACAGCAATATAACAGCAACAGCAATACATCAACACAGCTTCACCAAAGCCAGAGAATTTATTTTTGCAGCACTCTTCCTGTGAGAAAATCCATTCGGAGGTTGGAAATTTCACGATATACCACAGAACAGAGACCACCTGCATTCATTCTCTGGAACACTTTCTTTCCTGCTGTCATGTGATTGCACACCTGTGAACTATATTTTGAACTTTGAGCTCTTCTGTTACTTTTACTTTATTACATTGTATCTTTGGGTGATGGATAGATGGATGTCCAGTCGTTCTCTGGCCAAGAGCGGTTGGCTACCTTGATATCTATCATTGATTTTTCCAAACATTCTTTTGTCGTAATTTTCATGCCTGTTACAAAATTCTCGCCAACTTGCTACATATTTTCATTTCGATTTTTATACACTAAAATTCTGGCGGGAGGTTATGTAGCGGTTGTCTCCCTTGTTTTAATTGGGATCTAGACGGGAGGTGGAACCCTTTCTGCAACTTCCGGTCGGAGCCCTATAAAACTAACAACTTTGAGCTTCCTCTCTCTCTTTGCCTTTTCGGCACCAGGTCAAGAGTCTTCTCATTTGGCTCTGCCATTAATTTGGCCAACAGGCGCCTGGCTAAGGCCAGGCGCCCTCTGCCAGCCGCGTTTGCCTGGCAATCAAAACGGTAACTACTAACTTTGTTTCATTCTAACATCTATCTTTGACATGTCAAGTATTCTATCTACCGTTAATTAAATATTATATACACAAACATTGTCTCGTTTTGTTACATTCATTCAACCAGTAATCCCGCTATATATATATACATATACATATATATATATACATACATATATATATATATAAACATATATATATATACATATATATATATACACATATACATATATATACATATGTATATATATATATATATATACATATCATCATCATCATCATCATCGTTTAACGTCCATCTTCCACGCTTGCATGGGTTTGGAAGGGAGTTTTCCCACTTGAGGCAAGATTGGTTGTCCTGCTCGTATAGAACTGTCTGACGGGTTTTCTACGGCTGGATGCCCTTCCTAACACCAACCACGTTTACAGTGTGGACTGGGAGGTTTTTACCGTGTTACCTACACAACCACATTACAGCGTGGACTGTGTGTTTTTTTGTCGTGACACCTACACGACCTCATTTGTTTCGGAATGGATGTTGTGGTACCAACATAACTTCACATTGAAGGGGGTGGTGTGGATGTGGTAGGGGTAGTGGGAATGGGGGTGTGTTTTGGTTAAGAGGTATCTACTGACTGTAGGTTTCGCTTTGTACATAGGCAAGGCGGGTTTTCTGTATTACTGCGTAGCGCCAAAGATCTCGGTCCAGTGACATTGTCTTGGAGAGGTGTAAGTGTGTAAGGTCGGAATTTATCAAGTCGTCCCAGGTTTTTCTGGGTCTGCCTACTCCGTAGCTTCCATCTATTTTGATTGCCCTGCACTTTTTTATACAACTGTCGTCTTTCATGCGCATCACATGACCATACCAACGTAGTTCTCTCTCGAGTAAACAGCATCTGATCCCTCTTATTCCTAATTTCTCACTTAGTTCATTTATGCTTTGCTGTTCACGTATATTACTATTACACATCCAACGGAGCATGCAAGCTTCGTTCCTCTCCAGTCTGCGCAGATCCTCTGCACACAATGCCCATGTCTCACTGCCATGTAACATTGCTGATCGTATACAGGCATCATACAGTCTGCCTTTCATTTTTAGAGAGAAACCTTTAGCGGCCAATAGTGGTATAAGCTCTCTGAACTTTTTCCATCCTGTTCTGACTCTAGCTACTGTACTTTCAGAGCACCCGCCACCACTGCTGATTTTGTCACCCAGGTAACGGAAGGTGTCCACTATTTCTGTAGAACCATCTGGGCAATGGAAGGAGCTAGTATCCTGTAGGCACTTGCTACTACCCATTGCACCTGAGCACCGGCCACATATAAAATCTATGTTCTTAGTTAGCTTACCTGTGATCCCACTACATTATTTATGCACCATACTTTGCATTTGGGACATAAAATGGAGTTTCTGCCTACTCCTTTCCTACACACTTAGCATGGTCATTTCCATTGAGAAATGGAGATGTCGGTCCTGAATTTTGTCAATCTAAGTTCCCATCGGAGCTTTGTTTCTTCTTCTGGTTCTCCTGCAATTTCTGTAATTAGGTATTTACGAGGGAGTATGGGTGCCGTTAGAGAGAGGCATTTCGAATGTTTTTCGACATATTTTTCGCATTTGTATGCTTTCCAGAAGTTTTGTTTTCTTATGTTAAGAAATTTTTTCCATGTCTTCCACATTTCTTTTCTTATTCGATGTGTTTTGTTTTCCAAATTTCTTTCGTTTAGTTCTGACATCCAAGGGGGTTGTGATAGGCTTTCTCTTGTATCTTTGATAACTGTTGGTATAATTTCAGCTAAATTCTTAGTTTCAGAGTTTATATGTTCAGTTATAAGTTTTCCGTCTGTAGATTGTTTTTCTATTTCCTTTAAAATAGAGGATTGTGTGTCAATCATCGTGATAAGTGTTGATAATTTCGATGATATCTCCTTTAGAATTCTTTCTGATTCTGTTGATTTCATTTGTTGCTTTCCAGACATGTTGGCATATACACAATAGGAATATATATAGATATATAGATAGATAAATAAATAAATAAATATCTAAAAAACTTAAACGTATACAAAATGAAAAACAATAATAATTAAACAAGCAGATAAAGGGGGTGCAGTTGTTATAATGGATGCTGAATACTACAAGGATTTGGTTGAGGAACAACTGAAAGACACAACATTCTATCATGAAATACCATCATATACAGACCACAACATCATGAAGAAGATCAACAACCTAGTTTCAAAATACCACAACTCACTTACTGATAAGGAAAGAGACTACATCACCAATTTTGAGCCAAAACCCAGCAACCTGTATGGCCTACCGAAAGTTCATAAGTCAAAAGAAATACAACTGGCAGTAAGAGAACAAAACAGTGAGTACATTAAATTACTACACCCAAAAGACTTAAAACTTAGACCTATTATAGCTGGTCCAACATGCCCCACCCACCGTCTAAGCAATTTTGTTGACATTATTTTGAAACCACTATGTATTCACATACCCAGTTTCATCCGGGATGATATCGACTTCCTGTCCCATCTTCCCAAAACCACGGAAACGAATTCACTTCTACTTAGTTTTGATGTGGTAAGCCTTTACACCAACATTACACATGATTTAGGAATAAAGGCGGTTAAATACTGGGTGGAAAAACATAGAGAAGTGATTCCCATCAGATTCACAGCGCCATTTATATTAGACGCAGTTAAACTTATTCTGGAAAACAACACTTTCTTCTTCAATGGAAAGAATTACATCCAAATTAGAGGCACAGCGATGGGAACGAAGTTTGCTCCCGTTTACGCGAACTCTGTAATGGGATACTTAGAACAACAACTCTACCAAGAAATAGAGGAAAAATATAGTACTGACTTTAGAAAGTACATTGAAAAATCTTGGAAGAGATACCTTGACGACTGTTTCATCATCTGGACAGAATCTCTAGATACTCTGGATGAGTTCAATATCCTCCTGAATAACCTACACCCATCTCTCCAATTCACAAAAGAGATTAGTAGTACCAAATAACCATTCCTAGATATAATGATAATCAAAAACGACACCACCATTACCACGGATATATATTATAAACACACAGACACCCATCAATATCTGAATTTTAAGTCGTGCCATCCACCTCATACAAAACGCAACATCCCATACTGCCTAGCCAGAAGAATTTGTACCATTGTAGAAGATACGAATACCAGGTACAAACGCCTAACAGAACTAAGAGAATTTTTGCTCAAACAAAAATACCCATCTCTACTTATAGAAAATGGCATACAGCGGGCTATAAAAATACCTATACAACAACTTAGGACAACCCAAAGAAGAAGAAACCAAGAACTGGTCATACCATTTATAATGACACACAACCCATGTCAGCAGAATATCTTCAACACTGCCAAAGCAAACCTACCGATCATTGCTCAAAGTAATGAATTAAAAGGCTTAATGACAGATCGATCTTTGACTCTTAGTAAAAGACAGCCGAAAAATTTGAAGCAATTACTAACAAAAGCAAAGTTTGACCTTAACAACAAAGACCAATCATTCACTGTATCTAAATGAAATGATAGTCGATGCGGCACATGTCAATCCATACACGCCGGTCAATATATATAAACAAAAACTGGAAAAATATTCCCAAATGCAAATATGAACTGCAAAAGCAGAAATCTAATTTACTGCATTAAATGCCCGAATTGTGAAGAACTATATGTCAGTCAAACTGGAAATGCACTATCAGAACGTGCACGGGTACACCGACAGCAAATCAGAGACCCAAATGTCCGTCAGATACCCCTAAGTAACCATCTAGCAATATGTGGTCAGGGAATATTTATAATATTCTCATTCTACAAATTACCCAGCCCAAGTGAAATCAAGAGAAAAATCAAAGAAAAGAATTTTATTGATAAATTCAAACCCAAGCTAAATGAACAGTAATAATAATAATAACTATGACTACGACCATGTCGACTACGACCACCACCAACAACAACAACAATAATAATAATAATCGTTTCTACATTTTGGCACAAGGCCAGCAAATACCCAGTACATTACTGGTACTTTATTTTATCGACCCCGTAAGGATGAAAGGTAAAGTTAACCTCGGCGGGATTTGAACACAGACAATAATAATAATAATAAAAGTGATGTTGATAGTGATGATTACTAGAAAATGCTATTTTCATCATTTCTAAAAATAGCAAAACAATTGATGCTTTGGATAGGATCAATTAGTGGTCGTTAAACATACTCAACCAACCAGGACGCCTAAACCAATCAGCTTTAGTAATTCAGTGAAACTACACACCGATTGGTCGAAATACAGTTTGCAAGATTTAGCATTCTGGAGCCACTTTTCACTGTATATAAAGTACAAAATTTACCCATGTCATTACAGTTGAAAATTGCAAACTTGACTGTCACCACACATTATGAACCTGAAGATTGCGAAAGCATGAAAGTAATTGTTCAATTAACACTTAATATTTAATATTCTATCATACTATTTCATTATAATACCATTATAAATTTTAAAGGATTGTAAATAAAACGAATAAATCAGACAAAGTTGGAATTCCTTTTATATATATATATATATATATATATATATATATATATATATATATATATATACATATATATATATTTACATATATATACATATATATATATATATACACATAATAATATATATATATGTATGTATATGTGTATATATATATCTATACATATATATCTATACACATATATATATATACATATATATACATATGTACACATATATATATATATATATACATATATATACATATATATATATATACATATATATACATATATATATATATATATATATATATATATATATACATATATATCATTTTCCGTATTCCCAATCTTTGCTCCCAAATACACGAAGTCCTCAACCAATTCCAGCGGCTTCCCGCCTACATTAGTGATCCCCTCTGGCTTCTCAACATTCTCTACCAGATATTTTGTTTTAGTCTCATTCATTCTCAGCCCCACACTCATCGACACAGTCTCAACCTCCCGCATCAAATCCTCTGCCTCCTTCACTGTATTTGTCACCAAAACTATGTCGTCGGCAAATTCAGCATCCGATACCTTTTTCGCCCTAACTCTCCTGCTCTGAGCCGGTGCTACAGTAAAGCCAGTGGTTGAGAGGAAGAGCAAGGCCTGGGCGGCATGCCACAGCTTGAGATCGGTGTGGAAGTCGGACCTTCGTAGAGACCTGAAAATCCGCCTCTTCATTGCTGTAGTGGAGTCTGTGCTGCTGTATGGGTCTGAGACTTGGACACTGACCAAGAAACTCACTCAGATGGTGGATGGGTGCTACACGAGAATGCTGAGGATGGCTCTGAACATTAATCAGTATACACTGAGGATGAAAAACTCAGAGCTGTATGGGAGCATCCCAAAAGTCAGCTCAAAAGTGACACAGAGGAGACTGAGGTTAGTTGGACATGCTCACCGACATCCAGAGTTGACATTGCACTCAGTGCTCCTTTGGGAGCCCCTACATGGACACACTAGAAGAGGAAGACCAAGGTTAACGTATGTTGATGCCCTAAGGACAGACACTGGTCTGTTGGAGACGCAGGACATGGCAGCGATAATGAGGGACAGAGACTGCTGGAGAGAACTCGTCCATGGATCTCGGGAATTTTACCCGCCTTAAATAGATAGATAGATACATATATATACATATATATATACATACATATATATATCATCAATTCAGAAACAGACCCCATGAAGTTCAAGAAGTCTTTCGATAAATTCCTTCAAGAAATCCCGGATAAACCTCCAACACCCTGATATGCCTCTGTAAACAATAACTCTCTGCTCGAGTGGGCCATGGTGCCCAAACACTGATTTGTAAGACTTTGCCAGGTGGTGCTATTAAGTTAGACATGGCCTGGGCCAATACTGGCCGAAACCTATCAAAGTTATCAAAGTATACATACATATATATACATATATACATATATATATATATACATACATATATATATACATACGTAATATACATACACACACACATATATATATATATATATATATATATATATATATATATATATATATATATATATATATACATATATATATACATATATATGTACATATATATGTACATATATATGTACATATATATATATATATATATATATATATATATATATATATGTACATATATATGTACATATATATGTACATATATATATATATATATATATATATATATATATACATATATATATATATATACATATATATATATACATTTAGGAAAAAGTATGACCCCGAAGGCAGAGCTCAAGCCATTTCGATGGCTATTTCTGGACTAAATTAGAATTTTAGCCTGGTAAACAAATAGCCGAACTTGTCAAGGGGTACTTCCTTATATGGGAAAATTGTAGTTGTTGAGAGGATTGGTCAAAATTTGTTGTAAACACAAATAAGTCTATCATGGCATTTGGTGGGAGGTAGGGGTGGCATAACTTGCCTGTAGAACAATGAGGGAGTGAGTGGAGCCGGTCAAGTGTGGAAGTGAAATCTATACAGCAGATTCTAAGGATAGTGTATGAAAAGTCGAAAAATTGTTCTGGAGAAAATGGAGGAGGGAGGTTATAGAATAGGTAAGTCAAATGAGAGTAGGAGACAATAAAAAATAATAGAAAGAAATATAAAAAAATATATATAAAATTAGATAGTGTGAAATGAATTTAAAAAACCCCCAAAACAGTAGAGTCTAGGAACAGCTGCTCTAATTAGTAGTCGTTGCTTGTACGGCCAATCCTCTCAATCCTCTCAACAACTACAATCTTCCCATATAAGGAAGTACCCCTTGACAAGTTCGGCTATTTATTTACCAGGCTAAAATTCTAATTTCGTCTAGAAATAGCCGTCGAAACGGCTTGAGCTCTGCCGTCGGGGTCATACTTTTTCCTATTACCCATTCTACTACCCTAAGTATTGAGTACTCTAGTGCGTTATGGTCCATCTGGTTCCTTACCACAATTCCTTCGTTATATATATATATATATAAATATATACTAAAAATTAGAATTGGAGCTCTGAAATAGCAATATATATATGGATGTATATATAATGTATTTTGCAATACACTTTATGCTTAATTAAAAGCATTTTGAAGACCGTATGCTATTGTTTTAGAATAGCGACAAATTCACTTACTTTAATCTCAGCAAACAGGGGAGATAAGCCGATAAGGCCTTGTTTCGCTTTTGTTGAAGCTTATCAAGGCTAACTACCCCTCCTGTCTACTGAGATTACTGATGTTATATTCTTATAGAATTCTAGTAAATAATCAGGAACTGATTATACAAAGCGATTGTTGGTCAGGCAGAAATTAAAAATTAGAATTGGAGCTCTGAAATAGCAATATATATATGGATGTATATATAATGTATTTTGCAATACACTTTATGCTTAATTAAAAGCATTTTGAAGACCGTATGCTATTGTTTTAGAGTAGTGACAAATTCACTTACTTTAATCTCAGCAAACAGGGGAGATAAGCCGACAAGGCCTTGTTTCGCTTTTGTTGAAGCTTATCAAGGCTAACTACCCCTCCTGTCTACTGAGATTACTGATTTTATATTCTTATAGAATTCTAGTAAATAATCAGGAACTGATTATACAGAGCGATTGTTGGTCAGGCAGAAATTAAAAATTAGAATTGGAGCTCTGAAATAGCAATATATATATGGATGTATATATAATCTATTTTGCAATACACTTTATGCTTAATTAAAAGCTGGCAAATTCCAAGCCCTACAATACAAACCTGCAAACACAAATACAGTACAACACAGTTACGCCGGATCAGGAGGGACCTATATTCCCTTGTCAAAATCGATATGAAACCTGGGTATAGACATGAGTGACGATGCATCTTTTTCCTCACATATCATGAAAGTGGCGACAATGTGCAGACCACTTGCCGGCTGGATCTTGAGGACTTTCCGGACAGGAGACCGAGACACCCTGTTGACACTATGGAGGACATTTGTCCTAAGCCACCTGGACTATTGCTCCCAGTTGTGGTCACCCCATAGTGTTAAACTAACCACGGAGCATGAGGCAATCCAGTGAAGCTACACCAAGAGGATTGCGACGATGAAGGAGATAAGCTACTGGAGGCTAAAAGAACTGAACCTCTACTCCTTGGAATGAAGACGGGAGAGATACGCAGTGATCCACATGCGGAAAATCCTGGAGCGACTAGCACCAAACTTTAGCATTGGGAGCTGGACCAGCCCTCGAACAGGACGTCACTGTGTGGTGCCAAACGTCCCGCTTTCCACATCTAGAATAAGGAGCAGATATTGCAATAGCCTGGGTTTCAAGGACCCTCAACTCTTCAACAAGCTGCCGAGGGATCTGAGAGATCTGCATGGTGTGGATTTGGATGTTTTCAAGAAACATCTCGACACCTTGCTATCCAGGTTCCCGGATGAGTCCACGAGGGAAACCTAAGGGCAGCAGCAACGAACTCCCTCTTGCACTAGTGGCCAACCAATACAGGCTGGAGATGAAATGTGTAACAACAAGGGCAGAGCCCCATCATGGCCTCAGCCAGATGGGTGGAACAGGTAAAAGAATAAAAAGGAATATATATATATATATGTGAGTTCAATTCTTGGACTGGGTGATGTGTTGTTTCCTTAAGCAAAACACTTTATTTCACATTGCTCCAGTTTACTCAGCTGTAGAAATGAGATGATAGGACTGGGGTCTCTATCATTCCACTGCAAAGTGGTCTTGGAGATGTCACAGCAAAAAAGCACCCAGCCCACACTGTTAAGTGGATATGTAGGCGCTACGGAAAAAAAGCACCCAGCACTCACTATAAATGAGGTTGGTGTTAGGAAGGGCATCCAGCTGTAGAAATCAAGCCAGAATCAGTTCCCGTATGAGCAAGCCAACGTCATCCAACCAGGCACTGCCCACAACAGGACAACTCGTCTTGGGAGAACGGACGTAAAACGGTGATGATGATGATATATACATATACATATATATATGTATACATATGCAAAAGAAACCAAAGAACGCTTACATACTCAAACAGTCTTTATTTACTTACAATGTTTCATCCTCACCTTTTGGCAGGTATCATCAGACCCTATTAAATACAGTGTTGAGTATAAGCTCCACATATACATATATATACATATATACATATACACATATATATACATATAAATATATATATCATCACCGTTTTACGTCCGTTCTTCGACACTAGCATGGGTTAGACGGGTTGTCCTGTTGTGGGCAGTAGCCAGTCGGCTGACCATGTCTTGCTCATACGGGAACTGACTCTGGCTTGATTTCTACAGCTGGATACCATTCCTAACAACAACCTCGTTTACAGTGTGTGATGGGCGCTTTTTTTTCCATGGCGCCTATACATCCACTTTACAGTGTGGGCTGGGTGCTTTTTTGTCGTGGCACCTCCATGACCACTTTACAGTGGGAGGGTTTGGGGGCATATTGTCTCTCTCTCTCTCTCTCTCTCTCTCTCTCTCTCTCTCTCTCTCTCTATATATATATATATATATATATATATATATATATATATATATATACATACACAGTTCAAGAGTAACCAATCTTAAAGAGATAGATGGAGATAGGAGATGAGAGATTGGTGAATTAGTTAGAAGCCAAAGCGTAAAGGCATGTGCTCAATGTGCAATATGCAGTGGAAAGCAGCTAGGTGGCTGGGTTCATGCAGAGGTTAGGTGCACAGAGCTGGAAATATTTATTAGTTAAGCAAAACAAGACCACAAATTTCACAAGGAAGACATTATTAAAAGATTGTCAACATATTTTAGTTTGATGTAAGTAATGTAGAGAATAATAATAATAATATTAATAATAATAATGTCCGTTTACAATTGTTTCGCTACTCCATATAATATTTCTGGATCAAATGATTATATATCATTATTGATCTGGTTCAGTTGAAAATAATTAACATAGGTAAAGATAGAGCAGCTCATCGGAACTTCAAAAGGAATATAAATTAAAATAAGGAAAGAATGTTACATAAATATAATGTTCCATATATTGGTATTTCACTATGGTGTCCTGGGTATATCAATTGTCTGCCATAGTCTAGCAGTATTCTTCTGTCGAGGCTGCATTGTGTGAGATCTGCCTATGGGTAAAAAGATGGCCGCCAATGGACATATTTACCTTACTAATTAGAGGGTGGTTTCAGGGGATGTAACTCCTCGAGAGATTAGAAATTGTGGGTAGTTTATAGTTAAGTTAAGTGCTAATTTTTTAAAGAGACAATGTAAGGGAGGTAACTTATAATGATCTAAGTTAGTTATAGCTATTTAACTTATTAGCTACAAGTAAAAGATGACTAGATGACTATGTTGGGTCAAATATTCTGTTGGCGAAGGAATTAGCACTTCGATGTTGACAGCTAATAGTTACCTCCGTTCTATCGTTAATTGGTAGAGGTCGTGATAGAGTTATGTAATATGCTTCGGTAATACAGAAATCACAAGATTTTCTTC
This sequence comes from Eledone cirrhosa, assembly GCA_964016885.1. Lineage (NCBI taxonomy): Eukaryota > Metazoa > Mollusca > Cephalopoda > Octopoda > Eledonidae > Eledone > Eledone cirrhosa. Next base: position 341,162,144 of record OZ024741.1, read on the forward strand.
GTCCATTGAACGGTTGGGCCCTAGCCAAGATATCCCATGTTAGTTAGTGTTCAATGTTGGTTAATTTAAGGTTTTTAATGAGCTAGCTAGAGATGTCTAACATCTGTTGTTAGGGTCTCGGAAGGAAAAAGAGTGCGCGTTATAGCGTACCTTAAAAGGGTTAGAGGTAGATCCGATATAGGAGCTGGTATGCGAAGCAGTTTTAACTGTGCACCTATAGACTATGTTGGGTGTCAGGCAATGTCCATTTAGTGGGCATGCATTAGGGTAACGGCAGTTGCAGTTACTTCTGCGATTAGTGAGAGTAGGGTTGTTTAAACTATGCGGTTGGTCCATGCTAGAAGGATTAGATGGGGGAGGTCTGCTACTAGAGTAAGTATTGGTGTAGTCGCGTGGTGTATTTGATGGGGGTGGTGGTACCGCGGTGTGGGAGTTATACTGTCTTAGTTTATGATGGTTACTGAATGCGATGTGGCTAGCTAGGTTAGGTGTTGTGGAGAATGAGATTTTAACGTTATTTTTATTAAAGAGTTTATAATATCTATGGTTGGGGGGGGGAAATGTTTAGATAGGATAGAGAAGAAGCATTTAGGGATATTAGTGGCTAGATTAGATGAGAATGGGGGGTTAAGCCAGGTGATATTTCTAGGCCTATACCTTCTAGGGGTTCTAGTGGAGTTGGTAGGGGCCTTCATAGGGCTATTATTACCTGGGCATTTGTTATTTGTCATCCCATTGCTCATTCCTATTATAGGGTTGATTTTTAGTTTGCTACTTGGAGTGGGAAGCAGGCCACTGCCACCATTAAGGTTCCCTGTATAAGTGCTGTTACTGCTAAAATTCTGGCGAATCTGGCTATATGCCAAGGTATTTCTAGTTCTAGTGTTAAGTTTATTATGGTTGTAGTGAATTGCTGTTATGGCATTTAGGTATGTAGTAAATGGACTGTTCATAACCAGATTCAGAAAGAGCCTTATTATAATATGCTGCATGGTTTATAAATATCTCCTCATTTGCTGATTTTAATTTATATTATTTTAATTTATATTCCTTTTGAAGTTCCGATGAGCTGCTCTATCTTTACCTATGTTAATTATTTTCAACTGAACCAGATCAATAATGATATATAATCATTTGATCCAGAAATATTATATGGAGTAGCGAAACAATTGTAAACGGACATTTTTATTAGTGAATTGGCAGTATCGGTAGAGGGTTGGACGCCAGGCTTTCCAGCATAGTTACGTCCCTTTACAGTCTGAGTTCAAATCCCGCCGGGGTTAACTTTGCCTTTCATCCTTACGGGATCGATAAAATAAAGTACCAGTAATGCACTGGATAATTGCTGGCCTTGTACCTAAAGTAGAAACAATTATTATTAATAATATTCTCTACATTACTTACATCAAACTAAAATATGTTGACAATCTTTTAATAATGTCTTCCTTGTGAAATTTGTGGTCTTGTTTTGCTTAACTAATGAATATATATACATATACATATATATAGTAATAATAATAAATTTGAAGACTAAAATCCAAAGAGAGCTCGATAAGGATAAATATATATCAAATATATAAGAACCGTAGAGCAAATATTTATTAAAATAACAGATTAAAGTTTAAGCAAAGTTATACATATACAAATATGTACATATATATATATACATATACATATATATACATATATATATATATGCATATATATACATATACATATACATATATATACATATACATATGTATACATATACATATATATATACTTATATATTTATATATATATACATATATACATATACACATATATATATATATTTATATACATATAGATATATATGTACATATATATATATACACATATACACATATACATATATATATTTATATACATATACATATATATAATCATATATATATATATACATATACACATATACATATACACATATACATATATATATTTATATACATATATATATGTAAATATACATATATATATATATACATATATATATGTATACATATACATATATACATATATATCTATACACATACATATACACAAATACATATTTATATACATATATGGATGGAGGCATATGGCTTAGTGGTTAGATTAGGGCATTGGCCTTGCAATCGAAAGGTTGTGAGTTCAATTCTCGGACCGGGTGATGTGTTGTTTCCTTGAGCAAGACACTTTATTTCACATTGCTCCAGTGTACTCAGCTGTAGAAATGAGATGATAGGACTGGGGTCATTCCACTGCAAAGTGGTTGTGGAGGTGCCACGGCAAAAAAGGACCCAGCTCACACTGTAAAGTGGACTTGTATGCGCCACGGAAAAAAAGGACCCAGCACTCACTGTAAATGAGTTTGGTGTTAGGAAGGGCATCCAGCTGTAGAAATCAAGCCAGAATCAGTTCCCGTCCCACCCTTGCAAGCAGGGAAAAACGGACGTAAAATGATGATGACGATGATGATGATACATATATACGTATATGCATATACATATATGTATATACATATACATATGTATATATATACATATACCCATGTTTAGCTTACTTCCTTTTTTTGGCTCCGGTGGCTGATAGCTTTACGACCACCGTTTTCATTTTGTCTGGCCTCTATAACGTATGTTAATTGCTCTGGTCTCCTTTAAGTCCATGCAGCGCTTACCGTATACCTCGAAAATTGCGTTTCGCCTTGTTTTTGGCCACCGTCGAAATACGATCTCGCTGAAATTATATTTGTATTAATCTCCCGGGCCTAGCAATTAATTAGTTAATTCTATTAGACAATTTTATTGACTAATTAATTGCTTAAGTTTATTTAAAATCGACCCGGTCGAGGGATTAATTCGATTTGTAGTTTTTTGCAATACTTGCAATAATTTTACACATTCTGAATGCATCCGCCAAAAACCGGTGCTACCTCTCCTGCAAGGTAAACACGCGGGGTAGTCACTACACCATTACTAATGCATTGGACCCACTCGCCGGCTGAGAACAAAATACCTGTTGACGAAATGGCAGCCTTGTTCGATCGTTATACCAAACGCTTACAACGAAAGCAGGCAGTATAATTGATTTAGGTGTCCCAGAAACCTCCCACTGGATTCTACCATCAATATCCAGGAGGTCCAGGTAAATTCTTTTGTTAACCTGTTTAGCTTGCTTGGGGTTTTGGCTCAGGTGGCTGATAGCTTCACACCATAATTTTCATTTTGTCTGGTCTCTATAACGTATGTTAATTGCTCTGGTCTTCTTTTAGACCATTGAGCGCTTGCCACATATTTCGAAAATGCGTTTCGCTTTGTTTTTGGCCACCACCGAAATACGATCTCGCTGAAATTATATTTGTATATATATATCCAGGGGTTGTTATCCTTTCAATATATATATATATATATATATATATATACATATATATATATATATACATATATATATACATATATACATATATATATACATATATATATACATATATATATATACACATATATATATGTATACATATATATATACATATATATATATATACATATATATATACACATATATATATATATACATATATATATACATATATATATATATATACATATATATATACATATATATATATATACATATATATATATACATACATATATATATATACATACATATATATATATATACATACATATATATATATATACATACATATATATATACATATATATATATATATATATATATATATTATTACTATATATATATATATATATATATATATATATATATATATATATATATATAGGTGGATTGGCAGTATCGGTAGAGGGTCGGACGTCATGCTTTCCAGCATAGTTACGTCCCTTTACGATCTGAGTTCAAATCCAGCCGAGGTTAACTTTGCCTTTCATCCTTACGGGGTCGATAAAATAAAGTACCAGTAATGCACTGGGTAATTTCTGGCCTTGTGCTAATAGTGGAAACAATTATTACTATATATATATATATATATATATATATATATATATATATAAGAGAGTATTGAAGTTTGCTTGAAACATTGTGGAATAATAAGGTAAATTTCTTTAAGTCGTTTGGAAGCCTC
>OZ024741.1:341171251-341228751 GCA_964016885.1 Eledone cirrhosa
TATTTTTATGCTTAATCATTTTACTACTAATTAATATCATTTGCCTTGTATGGTAGCTGGAAATTATTCGACTATTCTAAAAAGAATATTAGTCTCCTCATTTTTTTCCTATTAAGAATATGTTCTTCCTGACATAGATCTCCTTGCATACTTTTCATTCATCTCAAAAAAACATCCTCACACGCAACCATTATGTCTTCCTGCTTTCTAAAGGTATTGTTTGGTCATAATTCTATTGAAATATCTACTTCTGCACCTACAGATTGATGTTTCTTGGTTTCAGATGATCCCATTTAGGGTGAAAGCAGAAATTCATTGCTTAAACTTTTAATCTGTACTTATATATCATTATCACCATTTATCGTCCATTTTTCCATGCTTATATATATATATGTATTTATATATATATAAATGAAAGTATATAAATTATTGTGAGCGTGAAGCCAACAGTATTTCATAATATATAAGTGACTATAACGTCAAAATGGAAAAACAGTTAACGTAAGATGTGGGTATATATATATATATTAAAATAACAGATTAAAGTTTAAGCAAAGAATCGCTGCTTTCACCCTTAACGTTAAGGGTGAAAGCAGCGATTCTTTGCTTAAACTTTAATCTGTTATTTTAATACGTGTTTGCTTTAGGGTTCTTATATATTTGATATATATTTATCTTTGGATTTGATATATATATATGTAAATTTTAAAATGCATGGTTCAGATTATACATAATGAATAAAAAAAAATAGTGGGCAAGGACAAGGGAAAAACAGATGAAACACAGGACAGTCCCTTCTCATCAGTTAACTGCTGGGGGTCAATATGGCTTCAGTTCTTTAGGATCAACTATACCACTAGCTCCAGTGCACATGGGACAATAACAAATGGACACAAGACAGGAATGATTGGTGTTTTGACTATTTATAAATAAATAAAATTTGCTAAAACCAATGAATTGCAACTGGGAAGAAGAGATAGAAACAAAGCCCAACATATTAGCCAAGAAAAGAAACTATGCACAGAAGGCAAAATAAGAGAAAAAATTGTTCGTTTGAACGTAAGTCCTATATAGACAGGGACAACATAGAAAGAGCAGAGAAAGAAAGAATAAGTGAGAAAAAGAAAGAGAGGGGAGAACAAAGGACACAGGCAGAATGTGAAGTGTTCGTTTGGACATAAGTCCTAAATAGACAGATACAATGATAAAAAAATGTGTGAAAAAGAGAGAAGAGGATAGAGAATGCAGGCAATGTAAAGTTTAATACATATCAGACAAATATTACATATATATATACACACACACACACACACACACACATGTGTGTGCATGTATGTATATATATAATTTGTTATAAACATATATAATTTGTTTCACCTTAACTGATGATCCATTTGAGATGAAACAAATTGTTCTCAGAAATGGTGTATTAACTGTTGTGGAACTACATATATATATATATACACACACAGACATATATATATATATATTTGCTAGGCGCTGACCGAAGGACGCTGTATTTATACCAACGGTCTTCGTTAATAGTGTTATATATGTACATGAAAAAAAATATATATATATGCAGTATACGTGGTAAAACAGTCCTCCTAATACAGAACCTCCAAAAGGAGGCAATCAAAGAATTCATCAAACTCACATTCCCCCTGACTACATCTCTGAGAAAACAAGACTTTTTCAGACCTAAAGGATCATGATGGGAATAAAGCCATTCGCCAATAATAATTCTTTCTAAAATTGGCACAAGACCAACAATCTGGAGGAAGGAGAAAGTCAATTATATCAACCTAAATACTTGACTGGTACTTTATTTTATCGCCCTTGGAAGGATGAAAGGCAAAGTCGAACTCGGCATGATTTGAACTCAGAATGTAAAGAGTCAGAATAAATACTGCTAAGGATTTGTCTGATGTTCCAATAACTTTATCAATCTACCACCCTGTTGTTAATAATAATAACAGTAGTAGTATTAATACTATTAGTAATTAAAAAAAGTAGATTGCTAAATAATGACAAAGAAAGCAGAGGGAAAGGAATGGACAATACATAATCCTCAGTGTGTGGGTGCCTTAGGGTAGAGGTGCTACCGAAATAAAATGGGTTGACAGAAGCTTAGAACGATGGAAAAAATAATTTACTCTACCTCCCCCTCCTTCAACAGAGTCGGCTTGGTCTTCAGTCATTTCAATATGGCTGAAGTTAGGATTAGGATCAAGGGGCGGATCATCTTCATCATCTTCAAGCAAGCTGTCTGCTGCATCTCTCGCTTGCAGGAATGAGTAGCGTTGCACTCGGTGAAATTTCCTACAGACACACACAAAAACAGAAACACATCAGATCAGCCGAAGTTATCAGTGAAAATTAACTGCTGAATATGTTGGATTAGCCCCTATATGTGGATATATATGGGATTAGCTGCTAAATGGGGATATATGTGAGATTAGCCCCTAAATGAGAATATAGATGGGATTAATCCCCTATATGGGTAAATATGTAGGATTAACCCCTAAATGGGGATATATGTAGGATTAGCCCCTATATGAGTAAATATGTGGGATTAACCCCTAAATGAGGATATATGTAGGATTAGCCCCTATATGGGTATATATATGTGTGATTAACCCCCTTTATGGGTATATACGTGGGATTAACCCCTGAATGGGGATATATGTAGGATTAGCCCCTATATGGGTATATATGTGGGATTAACCCCTGAATGGGGATGTTTAGCGCCTCTATCGGTATATATGTAGGATTAGCCCCCCATATGGTATATATGTGGGATTAGCCACTAAATGAGGATATATGTGGGATTAACCCCTAAATGAGGATGTATGTAGGATTAGCCCCCCATATGGTATATATGTGGGATTAGCCACTAAATGAGGATATATGTGGGATTAACCCCTAAATGGGGATGTATGTAGGATTAGCCCATAAATGGCGATATAGTGGGATTAACCCCTAATTTTTAATGTGATTCGCCCCCGAATGAGGATAAAGTTAAATGAAATATCATCATCATCATCATCATCGTTTTTACTTTTGTTCTTGACACTTGTATGAGGATTAACACGCCCACACACATACACACATTTTTTAAATTAAGGTACTGATTTATGTATTTAGAACAGATTTATAAAGGAGAAGAATATGATTGTGTGGTATTCATGCCTTTCTAAAAGACATTGGTATTTTGTCTAATGACTCTACCTCCATATTCCTATGAATGATTTCTTTATTTTACATATTCCTATTAATGGTATGGACTCATATGATCAAAGGTCTACTTGATTTGAGGCTGGCCTAGGGTTGAACAATGACATCAATGACAACAACGACGAACAATGCCAAAAAGTGTAACTGGTGCAATTCAGCTTAAATAGCAACAGAAATGACATTTATCTGACACGTTGTGGTTGTGAAACCACATATTGCACCTGATGCACTTGATGCAGAGATTTGATGCACCATGTACAGTATAAAGCTGCAGTGTATCAACATTGTGTATGACTGTAGATAAAGTATATAAACTATGGATAGTCTACAATGCTGTTACATTCTTCTTCCTTTTCCTTTCCACTACCACAATATGGTGTCTTCCAGCAGGTGTGTATGTGTAGAGGATGTCTACACACACACACACACACATACATGGGAATTTACACATATATATATACACATATATACAAATCCCTTCATGTGAACTATATACTATGCAGTGGTTGACCCTTTCGAAAATATTAGTGGTTGCAGTCACTTGAGATTTTCTCTTGGTATGAGAAAGTTCCCTGAAGAGTCCACTTCTCCCAGCCTGGTATGCTAAATTAGAATATCTAGGCTGGTCTTTATGGTGAAACTGCAGTCAGGACCAAAAAGTATTTGAGGCAATTTTTTCATCTTAATTGCTTTACCTATTCATGATTATATATATATATATAAACCCGTAGAGAAATATTAGTTTCAGAAGATCCCATTAAGGGTGAAAGCAGCGATTCTTTGCTTAAACTTTAATCTGTTATTTTAATATATACTAGCAGAATGGCCCAGCTTTGCTCGGGATTTGCTCTTGGGTTCTTATATATTTGATATATATTTATCCTTATTGAGCCTTGTGAAATAAATGTTTATATTTTGTTATTGTGTATGCAAAAATATCTGTACACGAATATATAATTATATATATATATTAAAATAACAGATTAAAGTTTAAGCAAAGAATCGCTGCTTTCACCCTTAACGGGATTTCCTGAAACTAAAAAAATCAATCTGTGAATGCAGAAGTAAATATTTCGAAAAACGTTACACACTATATACATATATGCACACACACACAGATAGCGACCTCATAATGTCGTAATGCAGACAGCTAGACATACACACAGATATTATAAGGGCGCAACGTTATATCTATGTATCTATCTAAAAAGAAAGACTAAGAATTATAGAGAGAGATCGCTAAATTGCCTAATGCGGTCCCTAGGGCATTGAAAATTTGAAATATTTTTTGCTCAAAACATTCACAGGACCATAAGTATTACATGTGTAAAGTTTGAAAAAAGTCGGTTTGGTGGTTCTCAAGTTTTAGGGAGTCAGACAGACAGACAGACATTCTCTGTTTTAGATATATAGATATATACGTTTATGTATTTGTTTCACAAGATTATTGATGAGAAATTGTGTACTGAAACAGATAATATAATAATGTTTGGGGATGGTCATTTTGCCAATTTTGCCCATAAAAACACATTCCTTATATGACTTTTCCTTCAGCTCTATTATTATTAGTTATTTGTTATTTTGTGGGTGGTGAGAGGAGGAGAGATGAGTAAGCTGGGAGGACTTGTGTTATGGAGGTCAGCTAGCCCTAGGGAGCAAATGCCATTGTAGTCTTGATAGAAATGTGGGCTAGAAACTGGAGCAAGTCTGTTAATAACTTTATGCCAATCATGTGATGTTTTTTCTGGATGTGTGACAGCAGCACTGTCTCATATATGGGAGCACTACTCCATTGTGGATCTTACCTGAACATTGTGGAGGGTTAGAAGCTGTTGGATGCTGACTTATTTTCTGGCTCTGAAGAGAAGGGCTAGTCTCTTAGATGTATTCATCATGAGAGATTCTCAATAATAGTAAGGCCTAGCATTCAATTACTAACTATTCTGCAATGTACTGGCTGCATTTTATCATATCAACAACCCTAGAGTGTTTGCCTTGCCCATGCAATGCTAAAGTTTTCTTACTATTTTAAATAGTATCCATTCATCCAATACAAATGCAAACAAGAGAGTGATTAGAAGGGGAGTAATAATCATGAGATTGAAAGAGGAAAGTATGAATATGAATGTGAAGGGAGAAACATATTGATAGGATGGTAGGCGAGGAAAAGAGGAAATGGAGGTAGCTATATAGTTGTTGGTAGGACGTTGAATAGAAAATAACAATAATGATAGGGATGTGTCTTACAAGGAAAGAGCAAAATGATAGAAAGCTACAGGAAGAAGTAGTGAGGTTATATCTCAATTTACTAACCCTTATACATGAGATGTGTGAAAATATACTATATGACAGTTCTAAGTCTTGCCAGAATAAGAAAAATGATGATGGCTCTTTATGAGGAGAGGCACTCTGTCTGAAAGAATATACACTCGCATATTTAACAATTATAAGATAGATAAACAGTAGTTGAGAAAAAGAAGAGCAATTATAAAGCCACTGTGAAATGAAATATAAAACATGACAAATATTAAATTCTTATTAAAAGAAAAGGGAGTACTGCTGTGGTGGCTGAGTGGTTAAGGCATTGGACTTGAAATCCAATGAGATATTTCCACACATGTTTGAATCCTGTTCACAGTGTTGATTTCCAGTAAAATATCAGTTAAGTATTGGGAGCAATTTAATAAATTTTCCACTTCCTCAAAAATTATTGGCCTTGACTTAAAAAGTATTAACAGAATGGAGTAAGTGGATTGGTAATATTGTTAGTGTTCAACAAAATGTCTTGTAGTATTTAGTTATGGTCCTTTATATTCTGAATTCAAATCCTGCAGAGGACAACTTTGCTGTTTTTCCTTCTGCAACTAATAAAATGAAGTATCAGTGATGAACTGAGGTTGGTATAATCAGTAATTCTCTTCAACTAAAAATTCTGGTCTTGTGCCTATGTAAGTAATCATTGCAGATAATATAACTGCAGTGCTAGAAACAGTAGTTCACATCCTATCAAAATTTCAGAACTAGATGGTATTTTGTATGCAGAAATAAAAGAAAATGTCTGAAGGATATATTTAAAAAGAGTAAAAATGATTTAAAAATCTAGCCTGAACTGTTTTAACCAATGAGTCAATTTGGTTTTCAAACTTCCCTAACAGTTTCAGGTCATCCATAAACAGAAGGTGGTTTATGAATGGTTCTTGCTTTCCACTTTGGTAGCCCATTTTTCTTTTTCTGAGTGTGAGTGTTATTATAGGTATCAGTGCCATAACAAATAGTAACGGTGAGAATGAGTCCCTACAGAATATACCTCTTTTAATTATTAATTCTCCCAGAAAGTCGTTGCTTGAGTATAATTTGGTTTTCCACACTAGCATACTATTCAACATGAACTTTGTGATGTTGTCAGCAATACTGAATATCTGCAGGCATTCACCAATCCAAGAATGGGGCACCATATCATATGCCTTCTTAAAGTCAATCCATACCATAGACATGTTTTGTGTGATGTTTCTTGCAATGCCTCAAAATTGTCTTATCAATAACCTGGTGATCTTTGGTTCCCTGGGACTTTTTCCTACATCTTTTTTGTTCCTTTGTTAGTATTACTTCCTGTAAAAAAAAATTGCATGTCTTCCCCACAAATATCTCAGTGAGAACATTCCATATTATGTTTAGGCATGCTATAGAGCAGTAGTTTCCCACAGCATTCCTCTTACTTATATCTTTTATCACAAGCATTGTTCTCCCTGTAACCATCAAGGTGAGGACTGCACCTCTCTGGACAGAATCATTCAATTGTATTCTCAGTCTTTCATGTATTGCACTGCATCTATTTAACCAAAGGCTGTGGACCCCATCTGGTCCGAGGGCTTTCCAGTTTGGTGTCTTGGCTACTAGATCCTTCACATCGACTATGCATATGGTAATATCTCATTGTATATTTCCTCCTCGTAATTCTGTCTTGATGGTATCTATCCACTTGGCATCCTTTCTATGCCTCATAATGTTTCCCCATATCCCATTCCAGAACTCCTTGGCCTTATTAACATTTGGGATAGTGTCCTTCCCATTCCCAGTGCTTCCTTCCAAAGTGTGGAAGAATTGTTTTACATTATTTAGGAACAATCTATTCTCCTCAAACTGTTTATTTCTATTTAACCCTTTAGCATTTAAACCGGCCATCAGACATTTCCTCTAAACCATTGCTCAATTTTACTTAGATCCTTCCTTAACAATATTATGGCATTTCCAATGAGTCTTTTTCACCATGGTTCTTTTGCCTTAATCTGCTTAGTGCTCACTAGTTGCATTCAGTCCTCTACAAGCAGTGGAACAGCTCAGATAAGGTTCCTAGCTTGCGTTATGTCTTCTGTCTGGATGTGTTGTATGACAGCATTTATCTTTTTTGTAGTTTCAATTATCATCTTCCTATCTACTCTTCTCATATTCATTGGGATTCTTTCTTCTGGGGCATTAATCATACTCATCAGATGTCTACATAACTCAAGTGACGCCATCACCTTGCATCACCATTCTCATCCTCAGCCATAGCAGGGTTCAATAAATAACATTCCTCTTCAGCAGCCCTAATATTCCCATCACAATCTTCCTGCTCCTGCTGTCCATTTTTCTCTCTGGCTTCAACTGTAGAGATGGTTTCTGCTTCTGTTCTAACCTCCCTTTGTTGTTCATCTACATGTCCCTTTAAGCATTCACTAATCCAAGATATTTCTATTTCAGTTAAACAGCCCTTCTTCCTAATCACCCTCACTTGATTCCTTAGTTTACTTTCAGATATCTCAATCATTCTCTTTTCCATCCAAAAGTCCACAGTGTGTCATCCTACTCCACGACTGCCTTTCATTTTTGCTCTTTCATAGTATTCAATCAGTGTACTGTACTCTTCCTTTGTCCATTTGTGTCTAGTTGCGCGCACATTCTGTGTCTGATCTATTGCTTGGCAATGACTGTCCGGAGCCAGATCACTTCTCCTGTTGCTGGGGGCTCTAAACATACTGGGAGAGTGACCGTCACTATGATTAGTTTTAGCCCCATTCATGCCATTAAATATTTCATTATTGTTTTACATCATGATACCACGAGAGTGGTTTGTGGGCCTTTTTCCCTCTCCACTAGTGTTGTTACTGAGACACTGTCTCTATATATAAACTACCTCACCAGGCTAAAGCATGTCTTTATCATTACCAATACCATCGACACTACTGCCAACACCACCATCATTATTATCAGTACTACCATCACTATTATTACCATCATCGCTATCACTACCATCACTGTTACCACTACCACTGCAGTTGTAGTCCTGTTGTTGTTGTGGCATTGTTAATTACAACAACAATAATAATGGTTTTACTATACGCACAACACCAGTAATTTTGGGGGAGGGGAAAGTCAATTAAATCGACCCCAGTGCATTACTGGTACTTTATTTTATCACCCCCGTAAGGATGACAGGCAAAGTTAACCTCGGCGAGATTTGAACTCGGACTGTAACTCTTTGCTGCAATGCATGGTGTCCAACTCTCTACTAATTCTGACAATCCACTGCCCTATTATTAACAAAAATAATAATATTAATTATCATGATTATTATTATTATTAGTTTATGTAGTGGTGGTGGTGTGGGCTGGTTTTGTCATAAAATTGTATGTTTTGGTGGTGGTCTTGTTATGGTGGTGGTAGTTGAACTTTGGTCTGTTTCAAATGCTTTTGCAGCAGTGTTGATATAGTGGGGGTGGTGGTGGTGTTATAATTTGTTGCTGTTTTTTTTTATCTTATTGACACTTTTTGCCATATTTTTCTTTTATCTGAGGTAATGATTTGTTGGTGTATTGCTAAACTCTAGGGAATATATAAGCTGACCAATAAGATTTCTTTCTTTCTTCTTCTTCTTCTTCTTCTTATTATTATTATTATTAATATGATCATGATGGATCATGCCATGCTGATTTTGCTGCAGATGAGTTCTCTTTAATTTTGTTATATCACACAAAACTTTGGCACAATTGATTAAATAAGGTTATTTTCTATCAGTCAGAGAAATATCTTTCCAACAATCATCATGAAACGAGCTAAAATGTCCATTCCAAAGTGGGATTTTTATCATTATCCTCCAAAATTCAAAAATGGTCAGTCCTTTGATTGGTGAAAATGATGAATCTGCATTGTTAAAAGCTGCAGAAGCGAGTATGGAGAGTAATTCAACAGTTTTCATAGCAGCAAACAAAGCTAGCAATAACTGTACCCACCAACACGACAAAAGCAACAGCAACAACAAAAACAACAGTGTTAACAACAGCAACAATCAAAAATTAGTTACAGACTTTGAGTGTTTTCCTACTTTGTCCAGCATCATCAATGCCACCAACGACAACATTGCTACCAATGCCAACGAAGAAAATAAATATAGCATCACACCAAAAACAGCCAAAAACAATAAGGTAGATTTAGCTACCTTTAGAGAAGTGAAGCGTCTCATACAGAGAGACGGCAGCAAAATCCAAATAGCAGTGCCAGAAGATCTAATTTCAAATGTACAGAAATGTACACTCATTTATAAATGCATAAATCTCGACAGTAAACACCAGGAGTAACCCTCTATTCAAGAAGCTCAACATGTCTTCAAGGTATCAACAAAAAAAATTTTTGTTTCAGGATGAAGAGAATATGAGACAATAGAAATGAGATTCACATCAGAAATTAAAGTGAAGGCTCACTCTATCAACTCCTTAAAGAACGTGAGTTTCTTGCTAATCCCAACATATATAGGGAACTATGTAACAAAAAGGAATGATCAACTTTCATCAAATCGGACCGAGGAAACAATGTTTCCATTGGTCTTTCCAATTGCTAATACTATCTATCAGTTGCAACTCCAGGTAGAAGGAGCAACATGAAATAAAGTGTCTTGCTCAAGGATATAACGTATCACCCGGTCTGGGAATCGAACTCAAAACCTCACGATTGTGAATCCAATTCTCTAACCAGTTGGCCACACACCTCCACATATATGTAACAAAGGTTACCATAAAAAATGTACCACTAGTAGCAACCATCCTGGAAAACTAAGAGGATAATGAAAACGTCCTCCAAATTCAAAAATTATGTCAGGAAAGCTAGAGTGGATTTGGGATGGAGCTTTTGATCCAAATAAATCAGGAAAAACTACAGAGGATTCATCATATTGAACTGCTGAATGGTACACAACTGTTTGTAGCCATGGAAGAGAGACAGCCCTGAATATATATCTGTGGTGTAAACACCCATTTAAGGGCTTTCTGCCCCACACAGGGAACAAAAGAATGAAAACCTGCACTATTACCAACACCCAACCTACAGCAGCAGCAACACCAACAACAGCAAAAAACATCTACAATAACAGCAAGAAAAAGAGGTAGGAACAGCAGCAGCAGTAACAAACACAGCAGAGACTGAAGGAGCAACACTATCACCAAAATCAACACACACATGGAAAACATGGCCCTACCCAACGTCACACAATTGGATACAAATTGTGACGAAGGGGAGGAGTGGCAAACCGTCTTCCACAACAACAAAAAGAAAAAAAATCTCTCTGACTTCACTCTCAAAGAAGAAGGAAAATAAAACTAAAGCCTTGAGGCAACAATTACCAACACCTACAACGTTACCAGCAACACCACCACCACCATCATATCATTACCACCATCACCATCAACAACTCCACAACCACTACCATTAACACTACATCAGACACCGCAGACACCAACAGCATTACAAACAAAACGAATGATGCGCAAACATGCGCTGAGGCTACAACATCTCCACCTTTTCCTTGATGGTGAACATGTGCGGTCACTGTTCACTAGACACATTTTCCCTCAGCTCATCTCCTTAAAGGAACTGCAGTCCTGGGTCAAGTGAAACCAAAAGGCAGTGCTTGGAGCCTGGAATGTCTTCAAGCACTCACAGCCTTCAGCCAATTGGGCAATACAATCAGAGAAAATTCCACCTTGCTGTTCTATAGAGGGTTAGTGGTGAAAAAATGACAACATTCTTGGAGAGACTGTAGTGATGGATGAAAATTAACTAGCAACTCTTTTCCAGAGGACTTTCTGTCCAGGGCCCAAGGATAACTTCCAGAAATCCATGACCTTGCTGTGCTACCAAGGAGCTTTGCCTATCCGAGAAAAACTATATAGGCATGGAACTGCTCTCAAGCGGGCTTGTCTGAGGTGTGTGCAGAGCAATTAAACCATCCTGCATGCACTCATCAAGTGTCTGAGTATTGATGACCTGTGGGTTTATGTCAAGCACCAGCTGTCATGTGTAGGGCAGATCTGACTATCAACTGAGTCCATTGTGAAGATCACCCTGCCATCTTCCTTTAGAGGAGAAGAACAGGCAATTTTTTCCTGCCTGATTGCCATGGCGAAATAAGTCATGTAGTGGATGCATTTGAAGGGGTTGAAGATAAACACATTCCTCTTTGGCAAAGCCCTGATTAAATTTTCAGGTTTCAAGGTGGAGAGGGAAGTGCTGCCATCAAACCAGTTTCTTGATAGATGAGAGCAGTGAGCATGGACCATATGAATGGGCCTATCTTGAGCATACGCCTGTAGATTGGAGGAGAACAACTGGGTGAGAGCAATTTGCCCTAGTGGACAGGGTGACCATGGCTTTTTGTGCAAGTTTTGTGCAAGCTTTTCTCCACAAGTGACCCTTGAAGTCTCCCTACCTTTGAGGAAATTGCTATATTTGTTTTTTTTTTATGTTTATTTTCTTAGTCTCTGGTATAAATTTATTTTACAACAAAAAACTCACACTGTATCATCCTGTACCATCTTTAATGTTTCCTTAATGTGAGCCCTGTGTGGCTAATAAAGAGATCATTATTATTATCATTATTATTATTATTATTATACTTTTATAGAAGAAGAGTACACACATTTATATGATAAGATGAACTTAGAGCAGTAAAAGAAATAGAAGAATATAATGTTATAGGATCAATGAATGAGAAAAGAAATATTTCCTACCTTCTATAGTACAGGAAAACCATTGCTAAGAATATGACAGACAGTCCAAGAATTGGTGCTGCAATTGCTATTGGTAAGATATTACTTTTGCTTTTGGAGATGGAGATCTCTACAAAAAAAAATTTTTTTTATTTTATATATATATATATATATATATATATATATATATATATATATATATATGTATGTATGTATGTATGTATGTATGTATGTGTATGTATGTATGTATGTATGTATGTATGTATGTATGTATGTATATATATATATATATATAGGTAAGTTATTCCGGGTTGAATCGGAGGTAACCACAGTAAGTAAGGTACTCAATACATAGCAGAGTATAAAAGTTTATATATATATATATATATACATATGTATGTATGTATTGTTTTGAAACAGAAATGATTCTCCTACATTGACAAAGCCTTTGCATTTTTTCCATTGTCTGTATAGGTAAATAGAAGTGACCAACACACACATGAATATATATATATAATACAGATCTCGATCCTGTATCATTGTCGTTGAGAGGGGAAATTGAGGGTGCAAGGTCAGCTTTTATCACATCATCCCAGGTTTTCTTGGATCTTCCTACTCCATATCTTCCATCAACTTTGATCACCCTGCACCATTTTATACAACTGTCATCCTTCAAATGCATCACATGTGCACACTGCATCAGATCCCTATTATGCCCAATCTCTCTCTCAGTCCATTTATGCTTTGCTGTTCGTATACAAGCATTGTACAATCTGCCCTTCATTTTAAGGGGAAAACCTTTTGTAGTTAGCAGTGGTAGTAGCTCCCTGAACTTTTTCCATTACATTCTTACTCTTGCTACTGTACTTTCAGATGTGTATACACATATACATATAGAGATCCCAAGGTAAATCGAGGGTAACCACAGTAAATAAGGTACTCAATACATCAGTAGAGTGTGAACATCATTATTTAATATAGAAATGGCTCCTACATGACTCCTGTTTCATTCCCTCTGTTGGGTCAACTGAGGATAGTCTCTTTATCTCCCACTCATTCTCTACATTCATCAGCCTCTAAAAGTAATATTTCCAGGCCTCTTCTTTTGAGTATCAGTGATGCTTAGTGCACTCATGTTATTTCAAGCACACTTTTCCCCAATAACATCTTGATTCTCACTGTAATCCTTGTATCAAATTGTCTTATTTCAGCCTCTTTGCATGTACACTTGTTGTCTAGATTCTCTCTTAGCTACCTGGTAGTGGTCATTGCTGCTCCAATTGTTCCAGTCTTCTCATGCCTGTAGCTTGACCTTAATGGCTCTATCCACTGTGCTTTTCACAACCATGTCACTTTCTAACTGGCTGATGTTTTGCTTCAGCCACATGTTTCATCAGTAGTTTGTGGTAGGTTATGTAAGAACTTCCAGTTGTCCTCTATATTATATGTATCTAACTCACTTTCCCTCTCTTCATATTCATCACATAAATATTTCTTGATCCTATACTTAACTTCCATACTCTCCATCTCCATATTTTCCTGCATATCATGTTATGTCATGAGATTATTCTAATGTCACTAATTACTAACTAATGTTGGCGAGTGCATTTTTCTTTGGGAAATGTCTTAACCTTTACAACCATCTTATTTTCTGTCACTTAAGAAGTTAATCCAGCTTCTGTGTTTACCTGATTGGTAGACAATTGGGTAGCTGGTAGGGTTCCTGTAATTAATGTTGCAAATGGTTAGTTCATTTGCATCACAGAATTCTAAGAGCCTCACTCCCTCTTCATTTCTCAAATCATAACCATATCCATCATGTGCTCCAGTGTATCCATTTTGGTGCTGCTCAACATGTCCACTGAATTCACCTTCTAGGATGATGAAGTCTCTGTCATCTGTAACTGAGGTTGTCTGTAAAAGTTTCTCATAGAAACAGTCCTTTTATTCTTTACTTAGTCCTGCCTATGGAGCATAGGTAGATTTAATTATCACCATTCTATTTCCTACAGCTATTCTATGAGTGATAATTCTGTCACCTACTCTAACTACCTCTATCATCTTATCTATTCATTTCTAAGAAAGTAGAATGCCTACCCAACCTACTCCATCATCATTTCCTACCCAGAAAAGCTTGTAGCTATGTTGTTTGCTTGTGAGTAGTATTGCTGAAACATCCCTCTATCTCACTTTTTTTACATCCACTCTTCTCCACTCAAGCAACTTCACAATTTCTCCTGAGCTACCAGTATCTCACTTAAATACATTCCTGTACTCAACAGAGTATGTGAGGTGCATTTTCTCATGGCACCAGCACCAGAGTGATCTTTGACAGCTGAAGAGACCTCACGACCCTTCGTTTGACAAGTTTTCTATGGCTGGATACCCTTCCTATTATCAACCATTGTACAGAGTGTACCAGGTGCATTTTATCTGGGCATCAGCACTGGGGTGGTCGTTATGTTTTAACTCAGCCGAAGAGTTCTCTCTACCTTTTGTTTGGCAAGTTTTCTATGGCTGAATGTCCTTCCTACTACTAACTACTTTATAGAGTTAACTGGGTGTGTTTTATCATGTAAGAAGTACTAGGGTGATTGTTATGCCCTTGACACAATTGAATATATTAACCTCTTCAGAGCCGTAAACAAGATAACTCGTCCTAACATGTATGCATTCCAGAGCCACGGATGAGATAATTCATCCTAACATGTTTGAACTCATTTCCAAGAGTTCATAACTTCAAAGTTATGAAATAGTTTCCAACAGTTCCTAACTTCAAAGCCAGATGGGGTTACTAGTCTATTGATGTGACGTTTGTGAATCATTCAGATATGTGTTGTTAATAAATGTTTGTTTAAAAAATAGTCATTTTACTGAAAAAAAACAAAAAACTGGCATGGTAACTGTAGCTGTGTAAAATATACATGGCAGTCAAGAGGTTAAAGGGTTACAAAATTTATGAAAGTGCATGTATACACGCTGTTTAAATCTAATAGCAGCTAACCCTATGTAAGCTTTACTAGTAGTCAACAGGTTAATCTATACTGATTAATATTGATTCCTTATTCAATCTCTAGTTATTGTTATTGTTTTTTAGCCGAACGTCATCCCGAGTTGGGCAAATTTCAGATAAAAGGTATTCCAGGTGTGAGAGATCATTCTGTTTAGTTTCTCTTCAGGTATGGTGTATGTTGGAAGTCATTATCTGATGAGAACCTCTCTTCTAAAACTCAATTACTTACAATCAAATTACACATCAAGTACAATATACACAGTTATTATATCTCATCACCAAAACAACCACCACTATCATCATCATCACCGTCATCATCACCACCAACATCACTATCTCCACCACCACTGCCACCATCATCACCACCACCACTCATAATCACCACCACCACCCCACCACCCATCATCATCGCCACCACACCACCATCACCGACACTACCACCACCATCACTGCCATAATTACCACAATCAAACCACCATCACCACCACCACCACTGCCATAATTACCACAATCAAACCACCACCACCACCACCACTCTACCATCACTTCCATAATTACCACAATCAAACCATTACTACCATCATCACCACTTCCACCATCACTACCATCATCACCACTTCCACCATCACCACCATCATCACCACCACCACCACCATCACCACAACCACCACCATAATCCTCATCATTTTGATATCTGTTCTTTTATGCCAACATTAATGGCATGACTTTGATGTCACACAATAGATTATTAGATGATATATCCTATATATATATATATTGCATCAGGTTATCACACGATACCTTTCCCTCACCCCCTCATATTACATTGCTCACATCATTAGCTGAACTATTATATCACAATCTGATATTTTTAACAAATTCTCTTACTGTAAGATTACTGTAAAGAAAAAAAAAAGATGAATAGATTATAGACAAACACAATGTATATATTATGTGTGTTTGTGTGTGTGTATATATGTACGTATATATAAATATAGAGAGAGAGAGAGAATAGAATTAGAATAAGAATTTAGCTTCGAACATAGCTGTATACAAATATGTATTTGAATTTCGTATTTCTAAAGAAATACGGTATGTTTATAAATAAATATTTAGAAAGCCATAGCTATGAATGACATTGGCAGCTAACACCACTATGCGGTGCTCGGCAGAAGCAAGGAGGAAATCGTTGATGCATTTCGAACTCAACTGCTTATTATATGATTGTTAAACTTTCTCTATTTCCATCTAATCACATGGCTCGCTAGACTAAAAACCTGTATGCATAGAGCATACTAACCTGCTCTATACTGGATAGTAATCTGCATAACTAATTACCTTTCTCTCCTCTTGATTAGTCTATTTGCTTTTTACCTTGTTTATATATATATATATGTATAGAGAGAGAGAGAGTGAAGGTGCATGACTGAGTGGTTAGAGAATTGGACTCGTAATCGTGAGATCAATTCCTGGACTGGGCAATGCATTATGTCATTGAGTAAGACACCTTATTTTCATATTGCTCCTTCTACCTGGAGTTGCGACCGATAGATAGTATTAGCAATTGGAAAGACCAATGGGAGCATTGTTTCCTCGGTCCAATTCACTGTCAATTGACTGTTGATCATCATCATCATCATCATCACCGTTTTACATCCGTTCTTCCACGCTAGCATGGGTTAGACGGGTTGTCCTGTTGTGGGCAGTGTCCAGTGGGCTGACCCTGTCTTGCTCATATGGGAACTGATTCTGGCTTGATTTCTACAGCTGGATGCCCTTCCTAACACCAACCTCATTTACAATGAGTGCTGGGTGTTTTTTTGCCGTGGCACCTCCACGACCACTTTGCAGTGGAATGATAGGGACCCCAGTCCTATCAGCTTATTTCTACAGCTGAGTAAACTGGAGCAATGTGAAATAAAGTGTCTTGCTCAAGGAAACAACACATCACCCGGTCTGAGAATTGAACTCACAACTTTTCGATTGCAAGCCCAATACTCTAACCACTAACCCATATTAATATATATATATATAGTATTAGTTATACTATTTATGGTTATGTAAATACAAAACCTTAAGCAGTTGTAAGTATTTTACACACACCCTAAATAGTGGTAGGCAGTATTGTATTACTACCTTATTACCAGTAAGTTAAGTAGCTCAATGTAAAGACATCAGATGATTTACAGAGCAGTTATATGAAATATAAGAATCAAAGAACTGTTCAAAACATTATTGTGCTTACAGCTGTTTCCTCCGAACCGAGGTTTGGATTCTTCGGAGCAATTTATTAATGCATGGACAGTTATATGACCTCCTTTTCAGCCGAGAGACATACCAATACATATTCAAACATTGATACATATTCAAACATTGTGGGTCAACATTCATTACAGAATTTAGAGTGGCAGTACACACTTCGAGATTACATTTATATTAATAGGTACAATCAAAAATCAAAAATATAGGTTAAAATACAACATGAAGATAAGCGGTTATATAGTGCAAATGTTATATGTGTGGCACGCATGTGCGTCTTGTTTATATAGTGTGGCAGAGAGATATGTGTGGTAGAGGCACTTAGGTAGGTAAATAAGAGTGTTAGGTTGGTAGATCTGGTGGCAAATTCTTTATATGATTGATATAGTCTGTGTGTGGAGAAATATTATAAGCATTAAAGATAGTGCAAGCATTAAAAGTGTTATAAGTAATGGAGATGCACAGCGCAGGGATGTCAAGTATTTCATGTACTTCGGCATTTTCATGGTCAGGGGAGTGTATTTTTCGATTATATGCCCTTCACATAATCCACGACAATCCAGTTAGAGATCGTAGTCTGGTGTTCTTTAGTTCGATACAGGAGGTTGTTACGTTTCTAGAAACGCCATTGAATACCGCCCGGAAGTGTGTGTGTGGCTAAGGGGAGTTAATGCATGCGGGGAGGTAACTCTGGGGTTTCTATATCTAGCCATTAAAATGTGTCCCAATATAGACCCTAAATTCCATGGTGATGCGCATCTTCCAAGAGAGATTTTTAAAGCATAAAGTGTATTAACTATAGAGTAGTTTAATTAAGTTATGCTGAAGGTGATCATATTATTATGGTGGATTAACCCATCTTAAGGTGCTACTAATGGAAATTATAGATGATGAGCGAGGATTCTAAATTAATGATCTCTGTGGTTGTAGTCTGCTCATATGACCAGGCGTGGAGATTGCAGGATTGCTTCAGGACCCAATGATCTCTGGTAAGATCTGGGTCATCGCTTGCTACATTTGATGTCGAAAGATAATTATCCCCAGGCCGGCCAAAGGTCAATCAGCGCTACTCGATTAAGTCATTTTACATCCGTCTAAGGAAGGTGTTTCCTCTGCACCACACTATCCAACCGATCAATTCATGCTCAAAATACCCTTAGAGCGGTGTAGTGCCGTTCAAGTGGGTGGATGTTGTCACACCTGCCGTAGAGGTATAAATGGGTATTCTCCCTGCGAAGGGTTCCAGAGGGATGTCATTGTTTGTGTTATAATGGATCAGCTAGTGTTGGGTATGTAGTATAAGGTGTGTCTCTGGTGTTTGATGCTAGATGTGGTGTTAGGTTCCAGTCCGACATTGCTATATATTGGGCTTAAAGTTTTGGAAGGAATGTCTGAGGCGGTGCTGGCAAGTTGCAAACACCTCAAATTTTTTGTTAAGTAGGTTACGGTTGGAGAAGATAATATTGTGTGTCTCTAGTATACAGAGGTTACAGAATTTATTAGGTGGTTTGTACGAGGTCGCGCTTCCTATCACTTCCCATTTGAGTGTGTATGGTTTATTTTTAGATTTTAGATAGTGTATGTAGCTAGAAAGTGGGGTGGAGTTGGCTAGGCTGTGCTTTTTGAACGAGTGGATGTGCGAATTATATCTGATTTTGAAGCAGTTAGAAGTGGAGCCTACATAGGTTTCTGAAGAGTTATTAGTCGTGACGGTGCATGAGTATATGACATCCTTGGTTAGGCATTTTTTATCTAAAGGGCAGGTTCTATTAGCTCTACAGTTACAATTATCCTGTGCGTTAGTCCGCTGGTTATAATGCAATGCGGAAGTCTGTGTGGTAGATATAGGATTTTGGGTGTTCGGGTTGACAACCCTGGTGTTATTACTTATACTAGTGTTATTTCTATTGTTACTGCCGTTGCTATGGTTGCTTGCTACAGTGGTATTTAGAGGGTTTGCATCCCGTTGTGATTTTGTTTGTTGGAAGTAAGAACTAATTTTACTATTATTGCTGCTAGCTATGTGGTATGAGAGAGAGAGAGAGAGAGAGAGAGCGAGAGGGGCAAAGTTATCTTGAATATCGAGTTTGTGTATGTGTATTAGAATTTGTAGAATAATGGGAAGAACTCAACCCAAGGAAGCTGTTAAAACATCAAAATGCCTTCAATGACAGTGTAAGGTAAAATTTGCCTCAAAGGATAGAAAACACTGGCTAGAAGTGTGTTGGCCTGCAAAAGTGATAGGAAGAAAGGAGCAAAGGAAGAAAATGGATGAGAGAAGATCGCACAAACATTTAAATGCACTCATCAGCTTTTAGATTGCCTGTGGTTTTGACGATTTAACTAAAACTACCACATAAAATAGACAGCTCATGCAATATTGAAATAAATATTTCTGTTGGTATGATGTTTGTGTGAGGAATGGACAGATTAGACACACAGACAGACAGATCAGAGAGAGAGAAAAATAAAATGCGTCAACTCTGCATCATGTCGCTATTAGAAAAAACAACAAAGACTCTGGTTGCGGAGGTGGTAGCAAGTGGAAGTGATGAGTTATCTCGATATTCAAGATAACTTTGTCTATATTTTATCACAGCTATTGTAGTTTTCTATGTTGGACGGATACCATGCCTGAGGTTCATTAGCTATTTGTTTTCCTCTTCCTTTTCCTCCTACTTTCATTCTTTCTCTCTCTCCCCCACTCTTCCCTTCCTCTTACTGCTTCTTTTCTTCCCTTCTCCCTTCTCCGATCTGCTGCCCTTACTCATCACTTCCACTTGCTAACACCTCCACAGCCAGAGTTTTGTTGTTGTCTTTTCTAACAGCAGGTTAAAGGGTGTCAAAGTAGAAGAGATACCCTAATACCCACATGAATTATAAAGATTCTCATTACATGTTTACTTAAAGGTATTCAAGGATTTCCCAGCAATTATGATTCCTGTTAGCTTACTAAAGGTTAATAACGAAAGAACTTGTAAATTATAAATGTAAAAACATCAAAATTTCTCCATAGGCAATTTTTTGCTCACCCGTAGGGCAGTAAATTGGCAGAGTGATTAAAACATTGAATAGAATGCTTTGCAGTATTTGTTTCAACTCTCTTCTCTCTGAGTTCAAATCGCACCGAGGTCAACTTGGCCTTTCAGCCATTCAAGGTCAATAAAAAAAGGTACCAGTCTAGTACTGGGTCGATTCTTCCTCTATATCTCTTTCTCTCACTCTCTCTTTCTCTGGAAAAAAAAAAATGCTGTATTCAGACCTGAAGAGGAGATTGGACTCTGTCAGGTTTAATAATGCCCTAGAAATGATGTATATTAATACAGTGTCCCTACAACTCCCCTAGAAGTTCCAGGACCATGCCATGCACGTTAGCTCCTATGGTAAAATCAGCCTAATTTTATCCTCATGTCTATTCAAATAGTTGCTCCATAATTATGATTAATTATAAGATATAATATATTACTTACAATTATTTATAATACACATTTTCATACCTTATACATATGGCTGATTAGTTGGTAATTGGCCAGTTTTCTTATCAGTGCCTTCCCACCTTTACATATATATATATATACAGAAATACCACATCCTTTCCTCATTTATTGGTTCTAGAAGTCAAGACAAATTGAAAAACGATGAATGTTGAATTAACCCCATCATAAACCGTTAATTGACATTCCCCCAGTGCTGTACTTAAACTGTATATTTTAGAGTTTATTTAAATGTAATTTTATGTTTTTATTGTGTTTTTTTTAAATTGTTTTTTATGGTTTAATATTTTTGGCAGACTGATCTAAAGTTGAATTAATTGACATAACATGAGGTTTCTTTTTGCCATAAACATTAAGAAAAACTGCCATAACTTTGAAAATGATGAAACTCAAAATGTCGTAAGCTGAGGTATATCTGTATATATATTCTCCATGCATATCTTCCTTATAGGCGGCAAATTGGCAGCATCATTAGAATGTCAGATAGAATGTTTTCTAGTATTCGTTTCGGCCCTCTGCTCTCTGAGTTCAAATCCTGCTGAGGTCAACTTTGTCTTTCATCCATTTAAGGTCAATAAACAAGTACCAGTTTAGTACTAGTGTCAATTCTACCTCTATATCTCTTTCTCACTTCTATTCTCTCACTCTCTATGCTCTATCCGTCTCTGGAAGAAATCTGCTGTATTCACATCTAGTGAGGAGAGGGGCTCCACCAGGTTTAAAAATGCCCAAGAAATGCCATAAGTCAATATGGCACCCCTATGACTCCCCCAAGAGTTACATGGCTAGAAAGAAGGATATCTTCCCTGCAGGAGTCAACCTGCAACATCATCATCATCATCATCATCATCGTTTAACATCCATCTTCCACGCTAGCATCGATTAGATGGGATTGTCCCACTTAAGGTAAGATTGGTCGGGTGACCGTGTCTCACTCATATAGAACTGTCTCTGGCAGGTTTTCTACGGCTGGATGCTCTTCCTAACACCAACCACATTTATGGTGTGGACAATTTAAACTAAAAATAAACATCAATCTCATCAGCCTTGGAGAGCCTGTGAAGGTCATAATTACAGCCCCTTCCTCGAGACCTAGAAAATAAAAATAAACAGACAAAGGGAAATATTGACTCACCATTGTGTATTGAGGCTCCTGTCACTTTGACAACACTATCCAACCATTTAATGTCGATATATTTCTCTTTCACTAATGATAACAGGTTTTCTACCAACTGGACAAAAGATGGATTGGTTCAGTCATGAAATAGAATAGAATGCAATTAGATAGTTGAGTGACATTAACTATTTATTTAACACATCATTACTACCATCATCCTAACCATCATTGTCTTCAATGCTAGTTAAACCCTCAATACTGCAGTACTATCTGAGGTATTAGTGGACATCATCATCATTATCATCATTATCATCATCATCATCATATAAACAATCAATAGCTGCAGTACTACCTCAGGTACCATAGTGAACACTTATCCTTTTTGATACCATATTTCTAATGAAATACACTGCCTTCAATTTTAAAACAATTGGAGAGATTTAGCTATATAATTTAATTTACTTCTTCATTATTTATTTATTGTTTGGAACATATCTTAATAGAGGTTCTAATATAGAATTATGAAAGTGTTTAGGTAAATATAAACACTTTAAAATAAATAGCTTTGTATTATTGAACCATGGGCTGTTGCAGGAAGTTTGTATTATTAAAAAGATATAATCAACATCTCCCATTATCTCTCTGTGGTACCATTATGGAAATTTAAACAATCTACCACTCTAGTTATCTACATGGGGTACCACAATGGAGATTTAAACCACCAACAGCTCCACTTATCTCTTTAGGGTACTACAGTGGAGATTTAGACAATCTAACAATCAAACTGAATAATAGCGGTGGTACTAAATATTATTGGTAAATGCAATGAGTGAGGAGGAAAGTGCGACAACACTGATAGTAACAGTGTATTCTAAAACAGGTTGTTTTTAAACTGGAGCTTCCAACCCATTAGTGTGTCGTGTGACATTAAGCAAAAGTCTGAAAAAAATGGGCTGCAATACAAAATGTAGCTGTTGCTTTGTGTCACAGTAAGAAAAAAAAAAAAAAATGAAAATTGAGTACAGTGCGCTGGTGCACTACAACTCATCAAAGGTGCATGTATAGTTCATAGAATAATGTACAAAAGTCAGGAAAGTTAACATTGTAGGTGTCATAATACATACACACATACATGCGTGCATGTGCATGGAGGGGGAATATCAAGTGTAGTGTTGGTGAATTTCGGGAAGCATGGAGGTTTTAAAGGATGCAGTGTCCCAACAGCTAACAACTGATGCAGGTAGTTTGTTCCATACTTCAGCAACTCTGAGCATGAAAAAATGTTTCCAAAAGTCATGGGAGCTGTGCTGTTTTCTGACTTTGTAGACATGCCCACGGGTGTTAGACACATGGTTGTTGTTGGCAAAATGGTTAATAATTATGTGAGTGTTTAAGAAGTCAGGTGACAAACGTTGGAGCTTTAATGTATCCAAATGTTTGACAAATGCTGCTTTAACCATTTTGATACCGAAACTGCCTGAAACCTCCCACCAAATTCTGTATCACAAAACTATTTTATAGTGTTTTAAACTATTTATCTAAAAACCTTCCTTCATAATTTTGTGTAAAAACATTTATTTAGTTATATTCCAAACACTATTTTAATAATAAAAATGTTGTTTTACTAAATCTTTTCAAATTCTCAATTATTTTCAAGTGAAAATTATAGACAGTGACTTTTTTTAGAAATACTGTAATAAAAGAGTAAATAGATAAAAAGTATTTATAGAAGTTAATCAGCATTGTTTTGATATGATAATTGGATTAAAGTACAAATTGTGTTATCACAACTTATCACAGCAGGCAGAGGGATATAAGGATTATTCAAAATATATTCAGATAATACTACTTATGTATTATTTTTATTTATTTATTTTGTTATTTCTTCGTTTGTTTTCTTTGTTTTCTTTCATTCACTTTTGTTTACATTCTCTTTTATGCTACGTCAAAGATGCATATGATTATCATTATCATCGCCATCAGCATCATTACTGTCATATCCACAACCACAAACATCACCACCATCTTCATCATAGTTGTCATCCCCACAATCCACGACTACCACGACTACCATCACCATCATTCTCATTACTACAGCTGCAACTACCCCCCCCCCCCCCCAACACCACCACCGAACATATATTTACTTTTCCATGATAAAAAGATCTTATTTTCAAAAGAAAATTTTTTTCAAATTCTCGTTAATGTTATTTTTTATATCCATTTAACAACTTTTAATGTTAATTGGATTCTCATCATTATTCTGAACTGTGTGAATATGTATACACACACACATTTTTTTCATAGATATGTATGCGTGTTTATATATATATATATGTATGTGTAAGTAAGTAAGTTAATTACTATAATTTTCTTATTTTACGTCTTTTATATAATTGTTCTATCTCTTTGTATTGAACCCCAAAGTTACTAAGACAAAACCTATATCTTTGCTAGCGTAAGTATACATCTGTATAAATATGTTGGTAGATATACTAATTCTTTATAATTATCTCCAAATTATTTTGTTGAGCAAAAATTTGCCTAAATTACTACTATGGTTCATAGTATTAGTTTGGCTACTGTCTTTTTAACACCCCACTCCTCACTGATTAACTTCGATGTCACGTGATGGATTCTTTTGAATTTGCCACTGACCAGGAAGGCAGTGAAATTTTCAATGTCTTGGAATTTAGTCCGCGCTTGTTTTTTTCCATCCACTGAATTATTTTTGTATAAGTTTGCTGTGTCCGCGTATTGCCAGGAACCTTAGCCGAGAATGACTCCCTGACGAAGAAAGGATTCTCCATGGTCTCCATTTGAAGACTATGTATATCCCCTTTCAGAAACTAATTAGTTGGAGTGAAATTTAAGTAAGTTAATTACTATAATTTTCTTATTTTACGTCTTTTATATATGTATCTATTTTACGTCTTTTATATATATATATATACATGTGTGAGCATATATATATATATATATATATATATTAATAATAATAAAATTGAAGACTAAAATCCAAAGAGGGCTCGATAAGGAAAATATATATCAAATATATAAGAACCGTAGAGCAAATATTTATTAAAATAACAGATTAAAGTTTAAGCAAAGAATCGCTGCTTTCACCCTTAACGGGATCTTCTGAAACTAACAAAGTCAATCTGTAAACGCAGAACTGGATATTTCAAAAAAACGTTGCAACCGGAAGAAGACAGGAAGACGATACTTTGGTTCGTGGTAACGTTTGCTGGCAAAGAACGGGAAAACCGAATAATACGTCATTAATAGGAGCGGTGAAAAACAATTACGCGCGTAGACAAAAGCACGTTTATAGTATAAAAGAGGTCGTAGACTAATGTTCTCTTAGGTGGTGCATAGAGACGTTCTCTGGCAATGAACGAAAAAACGAAGATAATAAGTCATATGTGGAGCGTGGAGAACAATAGCACGCAAAGACAAAACCACGTAAATGGTATAGCAGAAATCGTAGACTAAAATTCTAACTAGGAGACCAAATGAATCTCCGCTACAGAGTTAAGAACAAAGTAAATAAATACAATACAGAAGTAATAGAAACAAATAAATACATACACGCAAACAGATACGTACATACACAAGCATACGCAAAACCTTACCATGGGTATACAAAACCACGCACATATAAATATGTGTGTGTGTGTATGCTTGTGTACAAATAAATAAATAATTATATAAACGTATTTAAGTAAATAAATACGTATATAACAAGCGCACACGCATACCTACATATAAATACACGAATGTTTGGAGACGTAAGTCAACTAAAACAAGAAGTGCACATATACACCCACCCACAATACGTACGAACCTGCACACTCACGCGGACGCAAAACTCCCGTATACACATAGCCAAACCCTAAATACCAGAATATGTAAAAATTATACGCTATAACAGTCAAATATACATACGGGTAATATATACTTACCTATGCAAATAAGTAAAGGAATAAACAAAACATATACTTAGCTCCCACAGCAAGACGTAAACTATCCACGTATAGATCATGCTATCCGTTAGGGTATAACGTGGGGCTGTAATACAGGAAAGTTTTGTGCAATTTATGTTTACAAGCCGAAATTGCCTCAGATTTTTTGTTTAAGATGTGGTCTGTAGCGTAGAGTATTTCCAGGGCCTCAGCGGCGCAGAGGTCACATGGTCTTTTATTTCCGTTATACGATCTAGCCCTAGCTAGGATCTCCCAGTGTAACTTATATTGGGTGTGGTTGTCTTTTAGACTCCAGATATAAGCTGAAAGTGACGTCATATTCCTTCGTAGAGGGTAACGAAAAGAATGGGTATGCATGTAAAGACGCTGCTTGAAACTATTGGCAGTTAACCCTATGTAGGCCCTACGGGACGTGGGTGTTACAACCTTACATTTGTAGACAATGTTATTAGAGAGGCATTTCCCGGATAGGGGGCAATCAGCCCGATTCCTACAATTACAGTTAGTACTAACTACAGGGTTGCACGTGTTCCTACGGCTAGGTAGTTTAGCTAAATTTGAAGCTGTGATGTTATGTGCAAGGTTAGGAGTCGTAGAGTAAGAAATTTTAATAGTATTTCTATTAAAAATTTTACTATATTTATGTGTAGGGGAAAATGCTTCGTAATAAGGGAAAGAAAGATCTTAGCTAATGGTGTGGCCACCTCCATATTATATGGTGGGTTAAACCAACAAATGCGACGGGATCTATTTCTTCTAGGTCTATTTTCGTACTCTGTATATGCATAGGTAAGTATATATTACCCGTATGTTTTGTGAAGGTATGCATACCTTCTCGTACGTATATTTGACTGTTATAGCGTATAATTTTTACATATTCTGGTATTTAGGGTTTGGCTATGTGTATACGGGAGTTTTGCGTCCGCGTGAGTGTGCAGGTTCGTACGTATTGTGGGTGTGTGTATATGTGTACTTCTTGTTTTAGTTGACTTACATCTCCGAACATTCGTGTATTTATATGTAGGTATGCGTGTGCGCTTGTTATATACGTATTTATTTACTTATATACGTTTATATAATTATTTATTTATTTGTACACAAGCATACACACACACACATATTTATATGTGCGTGGTTTTGTATACCCATGGTAAGGTTTTGCGTATGCTTGTGTATGTACGTATCTGTTTGCGTGTATGTATTTATTTGTTTCTATTACTTCTGTATTGTATTTATTTACTTTGTTCTTAACTCTGTAGCGGAGATTCATTTGGTCTCCTAGTTAGAATTTTAGTCTACGATTTCTGCTATACCATTTACGTGGTTTTGTCTTTGCGTGCTATTGTTCTCCACGCTCCACATATGACTTATTATCTTCGTTTTTTCGTTCATTGCCAGAGAACGTCTCTATGCAGCACCCAAGAGAACATTAGTCTACGACCTCTTTTATACCATAAACGTGCTTTTGTCTACGCGCGTAATTGTTTTTCACCGCTCCTATTAATGACGTATTATTCGTTTTTTCCCGTTCTTTGCCAGCGAACGTTACCACGAACCAAAGTATCGTCTTCCTCTCTTCCTCCGGTTGCAACGTTTTTTGAAATATCCAGTTCTGCGTTTACAGATTGACTTTGTTAGTTTCAGAAGATCCCGTTAAGGATGAAAGCAGCGATTCTTTGCTTAAACTTTAATCTGTTATTTTAATAAATAATATATATATATATATATATATATATATATAGTAGAATGCTTCCCTGTTTAGTTCAGACAGAACTACATTGGATAATATTGAATAAACACCTGCTGAGGAAAGGATCTCTCATTCCATCACTAAACAATAGCTAGGTGCACTAGTGACTTGCATATGCATTGTGTAATTCATGGTGCACCTTCCAGAGGTCCCAGAAACTTATTGAAGATTTTTATCGATTTCTATCAATTCTAATCTATCCAAGATGGTCCAGGTTAGTCTCTACACAAACACATAGTTTAGAATAATGATAAAAATCCAACCAACACTAAAAGTTGTTAAATGGATATAAAAAATAACATTAACGAAGATTTTAAAAATAATTGTCTTTTGAAAATTGTGGTTATAAACTATGGTCACATACACTTGGTCGTTTTATTCATGGTGTCACACTTTCTTAACTTTGTGTTTATTCTGGATGAAAATGTATTAATTTTTTGCATCATTGAGTGCTTTGTAGCTGCCTCAAACATTTCAGTTGGTATCTGCTCTACTGCAGCTACAACCATGCAAAACTATTTTGCTGGTTTGAGAGCTGATGTGGGTGAAGATGTGTGTGTATAAACTTGTCTTGTACATCACCTTTCTTTATTTCCTTCTTCCAGTCACTTATATGCAACAACATACTTCTTGTCCTCCTCCTCTTTCAATCTTTTCTATATTTCATCTGCCTGTCACCCACCTTGTGGATTGTCTCTCTGTTGACCACTGGTTGCTGGTCTCTGAACTCTGAGGCATATTTGTTCATAGCTGTCTTTGACAGCATTTGGCTGTTTTAATGGCTGTTCTAGCAATGAGTTTCTCATTTATATATATATATATATATATATATATTATCCAATTTAGGAAAGTTGGTTGATCAGCTAATCCATCAACTTTTGTCATAAACAGACGTAAACCACTCAACGATTTGTATTCCTTAAAATGTTATCGATAAGGTGTCAACCGGAGTGTCGATGTTATAAAGAGAGACGGTTTTAAATGTACATCCTCTGTTTATTATATAATTCTGTTATCCATATTTCAAAGATGTTAAAGTGATTGCATAACAAACTGTTGACTTGTTCTCTTCAGACAGGTGGAAAGTTGTGATGTTTTTGTTCTTGATATGCTACTGAGGTTATTAGCATTGTGGTAGCATTCCCCTCCAGCAGACATATATATAAAACACCACAACTTTCCACCTGTCAGACTGTAGGACCTCCAATGCTAAAACCACATGGTTTATGTATTTTATAATATAAGTGCATCATTTTGCTGTGAGGGTTTTACTGTATCGAGGTTTTAACAACACATGGTAATTTCACTTGAATTTTTCTTGTAATAACTGTAATGTATACTTTAGACTAATGCATACTGATGATTTTGGCATCTTAATTACTGGTTAATTATCTTAGTTAGTAATCTTCTTTCCCAAATGAAACTGTATGGTATCAGCAAACGTTTCTCAGTAAAATTAGATATATTTTTTTAAAATGTATTTTTGCTTACAATGCTTCCTTTTGATATACTATACATAATGATATACTATACATAATTACACTTAAATATAATTTGTATAAATAAGCTCTAGATAATATAGCTTTTAGCCTTTAATTGTATTGAGCTATTTTTAAGGTGTAATATGACAGAAATCATTTTATTTTAATCTATAACTATATATATATATGAGGCAGTTAAGGCCAAGAGACATGCATGGAAAGAATGGAAGAACGGGAGGAGCAGGGCACATTACATAGAGACCAAGAGGGAAGCTAGGTGACAAGTATACTTAGCTAGGAGGGACCAGAGGATAGAAAATTCAAGCATGTTTTGCAATGTGAGGACCAGAAACAGGAGGTGTTGAAGATTGCGAGGCAGTGTGTCAGAGAGAATTGTGATGTCATTGGAGAGAAGTGTATCCGGAATGATAAAGGTGAGCTTGCCCTCACAAGTGCTGAGAAGAAAGATGCATGGAAGAGTCATTATAATAGATTACTAAATGAGGAGAATGCATGGGAAGAAGAGACCGTACCCCAAGTAGACCCTATAGAGGGGCCAGCAGTACAAGTCAGCAGCAGCGTTGTAAGTAAGGCAATCAAAGATATGAAGATGGGGAAGGCAACCGGTCCATCGGGTATAGTTGCCGAGATGCTGAAGGCATCTGGGTCTGTAGGTCACACTATAACCACACGTATTGTTAACCAGGTAATACTAGAAGGTGTCATACCAAAATATTGGTGCAGTAGCATCATTGTCAACTGCTACAAAGGTAAAGGTGATGCACTAGATAGAGGAAACTATAGAGGTATAAAGCTGATGGACCAGGTCATGAAAATAACAGAAAGAGTTATAGCACAGTTGATTAGGGACCGGGTGAAACTAGACGAGATGCAATTTGGGTTTGTACCAGGAAGAGGCACCACTGATGCCCTCTTCCTTGTCAGGCAGTTACAGGAAAAGTACCTAGCTAAAAGTAAGCCACTCTACCTGGCATTTGTCGATCTTGAGAAAGCCTTTGACAGAGTTCCACGTGCTGTAATCTGGTGGGCTCTTAGAAAACTAGGAGTAGATGAATGGCTTGTGAAAGCGGTACAAGCCATGTATAGGGGAGCAGTCAGCAAAGTTACGATTAGCAATGAGTATAGCGAGGAATTTAGTGTACAGGTTGGGGTCCACCAGGGCTCTGTTCTTAGCCCCCTCCTGTTCATCATAGTCCTGCAGGCAATAACGGAGGAGTTTAAGACCGGGAACTCCTGTATGCTGATGACCTCACACTTATAGCTGAATCTATGGTAGAACTAGAGAAGAAATTCCAAACTTGGAAGCAGGGACTAGAAAGAAAGGGTCTCAAAGTCAACATGACAAAGACTAAGGTCCTCAGGGAAATGGCCTTGCTCAGTATGTAGGAAAGGTGTAGGTAGGAACTCCATTCTCTGCCCCAAATGCAAACAATGGGTACACAAGAGATGTAGCGGGATCTCAGGAAGCATAATTAAGAATGTAGGCTTCACATGCAGCAGCTGTGTGGGACAGCAAGCAGCAAACAGCCACAGGAAACAAGTACCACCAATCTCTGGGAGGGCTCTGTAGAAACAGTAGACAGCTTCTGCTACCTAGGTGACCGAATTAGCAGCGGAGGTGGGTGTTCGGAAAGTACAATAACTAGGGTATCCGAACAGCGATGTTGCATGGTAGTGAGACCTGGGCGCTGAAGGTGGAAGACTTACGTAGATTAGAGAGAAACGAAACCTGCATGCTCCGATGGATGTGTAATAGTAATATGCGCGAACGACAAAGCATAAATGAATTGAGAAAGAGACTGAGCATAAGAGGAATCAAATGCTCTGTGCAGGAGAGGCGGTTGCGTTGGTATGGACATGTGATGCGTATGAAGGATGACAGCTGCATAAAAAGGTGCAGAGCACTAGAAGTTGATGGAAACCGCGGAGTGGGGAGACCCAAGATGACCTGGGATGAGGTGATAAAAGCCTACCTTACCCAATTACACCTCTCAAAGGCGATGACACATGACCGTGACCTCTGGCGTCACGCAGTAATACAGAGTACCCGACCTCCCATGGGTACAAGCTGAAGCATATAGACAATATGCCCCCACACCCCCCACTGCAAGGTGGTCGTGGAGGTGCCACGGCAAAAAAGCACCCAGCCCACACTGTAAAGTGGACGTGTAGGCGCCACGAAAAAGCACCCAGCACTCACTGTAAATGAGGTTGGTGTTAAGAAGGGTATCCGGCTGTAGAAATTAAGCCAAATCAGTTCCTGCATGAGCAAGGCATGGTCAGCCGACCAGACACTGCCCACAACAGGACAACCCGTCTAACCCATGCTAGCGTGAAAGAACGGACGTAAAACGGTTATGATGATGATGATATATATATATATATATGGAGGCACATGGCTTAGTGGTTAGAGCATTGGCCTTGCAATCGAAAGATTGTGAGTTCAATTCTCAGACCGGGTGATGTGTTGTTTCCTTGAGCAAGACACTTTATTTCACATTGCTCCAGTTTACTCAGCTGTAGAAATGAGATGATAGGGACTGAGGTCCCTATCATTCCACTGCAAAGTGGTCGTGGAGGTGCCACGGCAAAAAAGCACCCAGCACTCACTGTAAATGAGGTTGGTGTTAGGAAGGGCATCCAGCTGTAGAAATCAAGCCAGCATCAGTTCCCGTCCCACCCTTGCAAGCAGGGAAAAAGCGGACGTAAAATGAAATGATGATATATATATATATATATATATACATATATATATATATGTATATATATATATTATATATATGTATATATATGTATATATATATATATATTAATGGAGGCACATGGCTTAGTGGTTAGAGCATTGGCCTTGCAATCAAAAGGTTGTGAGTTCAATTCTCAGACCTGGTGATGTGTTGTTTCCTTGAGCAAGACACTTTATTTCACATTGCTCCAGTTTACTCAGCTGTAGAAATGAGATGATAGGGACTGGGGTCCATATCACTCCACTGCAAAGTAGTCGTGGAGGTGCCACAGCAAAAAAGCACCCAGCACTCACTGTAAATGAGGTTGGTGTTAGGAAGGGCATCCAGCTGTAGAAATCAAGCCAGAATCAGTTCCTTGCAAGCAGGGAAAAAGCAGACATAAAATGAAATGATGATGATGATGATATATATATATATATATATATATATATATACATACATGTGTATGTGTGTAAATAAATATGCATATGATATATATATTTAAGTACTAACTGAAAGAAATAAGCCAGAAATAAGTGTGAATAATTACAAGTTGACTTACTCTGTCAGTGTCTCTATCAGACACAGATTGTGGGTTGATGGGTAGAAGTATGACATCTGACCTTGGCGGGATCTCATTGTATACAAACACAATCAGACGTTCTGATGTGACACGAAGCAACTGGAATATAAAGAGAGCAAGAAATATGCATAATAGTTCCTGAAATCATCTGGAAATCAATTCCCAAATATGTCCGATTACCAAATTAAATTCTATGAATGAGAACAAATAAATTTTTTAAAAGTTTTTGTTTCTTTGTGCTTTTTTTCTTTTTTCAAAGCACCTTTTCCAGCACACTGACAATGGCGGAGAGAAGGGAGGATATTATCCCCAGTCTTGACCTGAATGCTTACAACAATATAGACTACTTGAGTGATAGACTTAATTTGTTGCTCAGTTTAACTCTTAATGTTTGGTACCACATAAAACTGCATTAACAAGATATATTAGGAAAGTACAAAACAGCAGTATGACTAGATAGCATTACAAATTAAACTCTACTTTAGTTTACTACATATGTTCACAATGATCTGTCCTGCAGTAAAAATACTATAAACATTTGAATTTACAAACCACATGGAACAATATGAGCAAGATATTCTTGAAAAGTATAAAACAGTATTATGATTTCATCATATTAAAAATTAGTCTTAACAGCAAATTTTCACAGCGATCTGTCCATCAATAATGATACTAATATCTTTATAAATATTTCCTACTAAATCATTACAGAATTTTAAGAGTTAACAGTATTATCTGATTTTTGGGTGTCTTTAGCAGAGTCCACTCTGTTGTTCCGGGTCTCAGGATAAGAGTCAGATAGTGGTGGTGGAATGAGGTAATGGATCGAATCTACTACCAAAGATAGAAACGGTCTCTCCAATGAGCTTCCAAACATTTTTGTTTCTGCTATGCCAGCTCCTGGAAAGGCATGCTCACCACAACTTCCCCTTTCACATTTCTTTAATTCATATGATTCTTGTTTTCATTCCCTTTTCTTCTACTATAAATATTGGAACATCCAGATTGGAATGGACCTCCATCAGTTTTGACGAGTCTTCCAGTAGGACAAGCAATAGAACAGCCTACTCATAAAATTAATGTGTAAGTGGTTGAGCATTCCACAGACATGTATATGCTTAGTGTAATTCTCAGGGAGATTCAGTATGACACAGTGTGTTACATGGTTGCTGTGCAATATCGAATCACTCTAGGTTGGGCAGCTTTCAACAAGAACAAAGAAGTACTTCTGCTGCTGGTGATCAAACTTTGTGGGAAGAGAAATCCCATGTTAATGTGCAGTCTGCAACTGGGGGAGTTGAGTGTCACAAGAAGTGTGTTATAAGAATGGCCCATTGAATTACACCTACAGTCCATCCAATGGGCTTCCAAACAGTTTCTCTCTACCTAGTTTCACTCTCAAGGCTATGAAAAATGATATTTGCCCAAGATGTCATGCAGTGGGATTGAACCCAGGTCAAATGATTGCAAAGTGAACTCCTTAACCATTTGACCATATTGCATTCACAAGCAAAAAAATAAAATAAGGGTAAATGCCTACTTCAGGAACTCAGTTCACTGGCTATAACTGAATTTGAACATCTGATTTGTCAGTAATTTAACAGATTAACTACACAGTTATTGTGTTTCTGTTTGAAAAAGCCAAGAAAGCTGAAAGTCAAACTTACATCCATTAATCTTTCCTGTAGCCGTCTCTTCAGCCATGACCTCCACTGCTGGTCATATCTATTGATGTGGTCAATATTGGAGGAGAAGGTCAACTGGATCCGTCGAATGTAGTCTGTACAAGTAAGAGAAATTGAAGAAGTATTTTTAACAAGTATAATGAGAAGCAGCCTTTTAACCCATTCATCACCGTATTTCTAATGAAATACACTCTATTTCCAATAATTAATTAATTTAAAATGTTGAGGGATTTACAAAAATTGTTAATTATTTCATTTTTAAGGTAGTAACTTAACATATGGTTTGTATATAAAATCATGTTGGAAGGTTTTAATTTAAATAGGAACCCTTTAACTCTTTTGTAACCATATTTCTTTGTAACCATATTTCTTTAACCCTTTATTAACCATATTTCTAATGGAATACATTACTTCCAATAAGTAATTAATGAAAAATTTAGGAGGGATTTACTAAAATTGTTAATTATTTCATTAATAAGGTAGTAACTTAACATAAGGTGCTTATATAAAATTGTTGTATGATTTTAATCTAAATAGGAACCCTTTTAAATGGGTTGTTATATATAACCCTTTAGCTTTTAAACCAGCCATATCCAGCAAGATTTCTCTCACCTCTTTCTGTTCAATCTGGCTGTAACCAGCCACTCATACTGATGTTAAGGTAGTGTCCTCAAAATAAATAATATCAACAAATTATAGATTCAATATTATGTGAGATAAAGCTTTTACCATGAAAATATAACAGCAAATATAGAGTAATGTAAATGCTAAAGGGTTAATAGAATGAAAGTCAGTTTTGGCTGTGTTGGTATCAAAAGGGCTAATAAAGAATTTTAGGAGATTTACTAAAATGATTAATTCATAAATTAATATATGGTTCTTATATAAAATGATGTTGGAAGATTTTGATTTAAATAAGAAGCCTTTTGTTTCATAGAACCAGACCAATTCTGTCTAGATTGGTGACAAAAGGATTAAATAGGGAACCGTTAAAACAGGTGGTCCTGTCTCATAGAACCAGATCTAGTTTTAGCTGGGTTGGTTTCAAAAGAGTTAAAATCTTACAGGAATTTATTCATAATTTATTCTTTAAAGTAATCTGAAATTTGTTAATTTCAGAATCTCGCCTTCTTTGTTCTACTTTACTTTTTAGTCGATTTATTTCCCGATAGTCTCTAAGGCATATACATATGTATATACCACACACCACACGTAGGTACATGCATACAAAAAATGATGATGATGATGATGATAATGGCACACACCATATAAATACACATGTATATACCACACATTTATATACATATGTTTATGGCACACATACATACACAGCACACATACCACACATGCATACATATATGCACACACACAGACTCATATACATATGTACATGACACACAGCACACACACTTAAATAAGTATATGGCAAACACAACACATGCATAATAGATACATACAATTGTGCACATGCATGCATATACACATGTGCACTCATATGCATACATATACATATATCACATACCATGCATACATACATTCACTCTCATACACATATATATATATACATACATATGCATACACATGCATACATACATACACACACATACAGACAGACATATACTCATACAAAAATACTTACATACACATATGCAGCCATACATACATGATGGCTGCCCCCTCGTTATCGAGTATAGCCATTGCCCGATATACCATTATTAATAATTATTAATTAATTCTAACGTGCAATGCCTGTGCATGATTTTTTTTAAAGTGAGGAAAGACTGAGCCAATCCCACTCTCTGAGCGACAGTAGCTATAACCCGAAAAGAAGAAAAGATCAAATCATCGGTAACTACTGAGCTGCAGGTTTTATGTCGGAGTTATCCCAGTTTCCTGAGTTGCCTTCTCCTAGAAGAATGCCCTGACAAAGGCTAGGGGTCCTTCACTCCCAGTGGTTTAACCGTGCTATCGGATATTCAGCCTGACTATTTCTATGTCCCTGGGCATATACATACACATGCACACATACATATACATATGTATATACATATTTACAAATACATACATATTCAGATTTATGCCTGTGATTATTAGGGCACTGGGATATGTTAGTAATTGCCTCAATACAAATCTTGAGAAGCTGGGCTTCAGAGGAACAGAAAGGACATGACCAGTTAGGAAATCACAAGTACAATCCATTAATGGAACAGTAAAAATACGTAAAACATTCCAAAAATTCTGCATCTAATAACTGCATATACACTTGTATGGATCCAAAGTATATGCACATGCACACATATAACTCAAAACATCCACATCCACACACACAATAACATCCATACCTGCACAAGCATGCAGACATGCCTACATATCTACCTAGTTGATGTTGTGTAAATTCCAATGAGAGAGTCTTGTATCTATGTTAGAAACCGACTCACTTTCTATTGACAAACCAGAAGAATGAACACACACACATACATACATACATACATGATGGCTGCCCCCTCATTATTGAGTATGGCCATTGCATGATATACCATTATTAATAATTATTGATTAATTCTATCGTGCAATGTCTGTGCGTGAAGATATTTTTTAAAGTGAGGAAAGACTGTGCACTGAGCCAATCCCACTCTCTGAGCAACAGTAGCTATAACCCGAAAAGAAGAAAAGATCAACATCATCGGTAACTACTGAGCCACAGGTTTTAAATCGGAGATATCCCAGTTTCCTGAGTTGCCTTCTCCTAGAAGAACGCCCTGACAAAGGGTAGGGGTCCTTTACTCCCAGTGGTTTAACTGCGCGGTACATGTGTATATACATATTTACACACTTTTGGATGGCCGTTGACTCTTATGAGTTCTTCCGCCCTTTGTCTGGTTTTATTTTTGTCTTGCAGGGTGTCCAAAATCAAGCTCCTCACCAAGTAAACTGGGTGGGGTCAATATGTCGGATAACTCTTGAGTGCTACTGGCAACATGTAACCCAGTACAACCTGTCGCATGGTCGGGTCGCCAGCAACTAAACCGACAACCCCACATACATACATACATAGAATATCACAGGGGTATATTTCAAGGAAACAGTCTCTCTGTGATATTATTCATCCTGTCATTAAACCCCTTGTCCTTTCTGCTCAAGAAATCTGAAGGATACATCATTGGCTCACAGGAGGACAGAAATACGAACCTAACCCATAATTTCTTTGTGGACGACCTGAAACTCTATGCCAAGAACATGGATGGGATGAAGAAAAATCTTGACCTGGTTACAACGTTCTCAAAGGATATAGGAATGGAGTTTGGCCAAGATAAATGTTCATACATGACTGTAAAGCGGGGAAAAACAACAACCCAATCTAGCAACATTGTCATCAATGGCCTAACTGTTTCACCGATATCTGATGAGGACTGCTACAGATACCTGGGTATAGATGAGAACATATTATATAATGGTATCTGTAATAAGGAACACGTAACCAGGGAATACTACACCCGATTAAGAAAAATATGGTCATCGGAACTCACTGCGCACAACAAAATAGTGGCTCACAATGTGTTTGCTCTCCCTGTCCTAACACCAACGTTTGGAATACTCAATTGGACGATAGACGAAATCCGAGCAATTGATGTTGGAACTCGAAAAATACTAAACAACACCGGAAACTTCCACATCAACAGTGACATAGACCGCCTTTACTTGAAACGTAAGCAAGGAGGCAGAGGCCTAACATCAGTCCAGACAACATTTGAATGTTGCATCATATCCCTCCGACAACATCTACGAACCTCGAAGCGTAGGAGCCCGTCTCTCGAGCAAGTCTATCTGCATGAAACAGATAAGATCATGAGAGTTGGGAAGGAACTCCTCGAAAGATATTCCCTGTGTGATAAATCAAAAACTCACACCCAGGGAAATCGCTAAGCAGTATCGCAGTGAATCCATGGATGAAAATCTGCATGCTTATCAGCAAAAAGTCATGCATGGATATGTTGCCAGGAAGCTCCAGAGTGAGAGTAATATAGATAAGGAAAGTAGTTTATCTTGGACCAACAACTGCAATATTGGCTCCCACTTTGAAGGATACACTTTTGCAATCCAGGAACAGGAAATTAACACAAAATACCTGATTCACAAAAGAGATAGGGATGCAGGCAAAACACCTAGATGTGATAACAAGTGCAGAATCTGCAGAATTAACATCGAAGATATCACCCATGTCATAAGCAGCTGTTCAAAGATGTCATCGCGGTACTATCTACCTATGGGGCATGATGTAGTGGCCAAAACACTGTACAATGCAATCCATAGAAAAGATAGCCCCGATAATAAACACATTAAAAGCTACAGCAATGTGGAAAACATCCATGTACATAATATGAAAGAGTACTGGTGGAATGTTCCAGTAGAAACCCCAATAAAATGCAGGCATAACAGACCAGATATAATGATATGGGACAGGGAAAAGAAGGCATGCATAGTAGTGGAAGTTAGCTGCCCAGCAGATGCCAATATAATATCAAAGATTAGCGAAAAGGAGAATATTTATGCAGAACTAATGAGAAATCTGCAGATACTCAACCCTGATTACACCTTCAGATTTATGCCTGTGATTATTGGGGCCCTGGGGTATGTTAGTAACTGCCTCAATACAAATCTTGAGAAGCTAGGCTTCACAGGAACAGAAAAAACACAACTAGTTAGGATATTACAGTAAAAATATGTAAAACATTCCAAAATGTTTGCATGTAATAACTGCATATACACATGTACTGATACAAAGCATATACATATGCACACATACACACATACAATAACATCCATATCTACACATGCATGCAGACATGCATACATATCTACCTAGTTGACGTGTAAATTCCAATGAGAGAGTCTTGTAACTATGTTAGAAACCGACTCTCTCTCCATTGGCAAAAAATTGTGAAATTATAAAACCAGAAGAACATACATACATACCTCCTTAGACCTCCATTCATTCTGATGACAAATATTCCAGTTGAT
Organism: Eledone cirrhosa; assembly: GCA_964016885.1. Lineage (NCBI taxonomy): Eukaryota > Metazoa > Mollusca > Cephalopoda > Octopoda > Eledonidae > Eledone > Eledone cirrhosa. Next base: position 341,210,637 of record OZ024741.1, read on the forward strand.
TGGACAATAGAACAATCCACTTTTGAAATTAACAAGCAAGTGAGTGAGCATTCCACAAAAACATCCATTCTTAACTTAATTGTCAAGGAGATTCAGCATGGCAATGTGTAACAAGGCTGACTCTTTGAATTACAAGTACAGTCCCTCTTATATTATACTGTAAGTAGCTGAGTATTCCACATAGACATGCTCCCTTTATGAAGTTCTCAAGGAAATTCAGCATGACACAGTGTGACATTGGTGACCCTTTCAATTATAGGTACAACTCATTTTTTCCTAGTGAAGTGGACTGGAACAACATGAAATAAAATGTCTTGCTCAAGGACACTAACTGATCTGGCAATCAAACTCATGACTTTATGATCATGAGTCAAACACCCTAACTACTAAGTCCCATATATACATAATATAAAACAAAAAATCAGTGATGTATCTGAACTCGATTTATTGTGTGTTACAATTGTTTCGCCGGCAGACAGCTCGAGACGTGATCATTGTGTGGATCTGTCTGATTCTAGACCTGCAGGTTCGTCAGACACTGGCATTAATTTCTGATCAAATTTTCTCATTGGGGTGTTAGCGTAAAAAAACATCTTCCTCGCTTGCCCTGCTGTTGGTTGTTGTTTTTCTACGTCATCATAAATTTCGGCCAATAGTTGCTGTCACACTGGCCATTAGCTGTCCCTCCGCCTGACACACTTCAATGAATCCATGCTGGGTTTGGTATTTCACAAGCCCACACATATACACATATACATATATGTATATATATACACATATATATATATACACAGACGCACACAACCATAAAAGTAACAACATAAGCGTCCACAGACACCTGTCTACATGCCCACATACATCAGCTCTCACACACGCACATGCACACGCATACATGCATGCACACATGCATAAATATATACATATATATATGTCCTATACGAGCAAGACAACCAATCTTGCCTCAAGTGGGAAAATTCCCGTCCAAACCATTCTAGCGTGGAAGATGGACGTTAAATGATGATGATGATGATGATGCAATATACACACAGGTACATAAATACATAGATGCATCCATAAACATACAAGATGGGCTACTTCACACCACACATGGCACCTGAGTATTTAGTTCCCCAGGGTAGCTCTAAAATGTGTACCCAGGTATTTAGACCCTACTCAATATCTAAAATGTGTGCCAGGATATTTAGCACTGTAGACTAGCTCTATACTGTGTGCCAGGATATTTAGCACTGTAGACTAGCTCTATACTGTGTGCCAGGATATTTAGCACCATAGAGTAGCTCTATACTGTGTGCCAGGATATTTAGCACTGTAGACTAGCTCTATACTGTGTGCCAGGATATTTAGCACCATAGACTAGCTCTATACTGTGTGCCAGGATATTTAGCACTGTAGACTAGCTCTATACTGTGTGCCAGGATATTTAGCACCATAGAGTAGCTCTATACTGTGTGCCAGGATATTTAGCACCATAGAGTAGCTCTATACTGTGTGCCAGGATATTTAGCACTGTAGACTAGCTCTATACTGTGTGCCAGGATATTTAGCACTGTAGACTAGCTCTATACTGTGTGCCAGGATATTTAGCACCGTAGACTAGCTCTATACTGTGTGCCAGGATATTTAGCACTGTAGACTAGCTCTAAACTGTGTGCCAGGATATTTAGCACTGTAGACTAGCTCTATACTGTGTGCCAGGATATTTAGCACTGTAGACTAGCTCTATACTGTGTGCCAGGATATTTAGCACTGTAGACTAGCCCAACAATGTGTTCCTGTGTATTTAGCACTCTAGACTAGCCCAACAATGTGTTCCTGTGTATTTAGCACTCTAGACTAGCCCAACAATGTGTTCCAGGGTATTTAGCACTCTAGACTAGCCCAACAATGTGTTCCTGTGTATTTAGCACTCTAGACTAGCCCAACAATGTGTTCCTGTGTATTTAGCACTCTAGACTAGCCCAACAATGTGTTCCTAGGTATTTAGCACTCTAGACTAGCCCAACAATGTGTTCCTGTGTATTTAGCACTCTAGACTAGCCCAACAATGTGTTCCTGGGTATTTAGCACTCTAGACTAGCCCAACAATGTGTTCCTTGGTATTTAGCACTCTAGACTAGTCCAACAATGTGTTCCTGTGTATTTAGCACTCTAGACTAGCCCAACAATGTGTTCCTCGGTATTTAGCCCCCTAGACAATTCTACAATGCATGCTTGGGTATTTAGCACCATACACAAAATCTAGAACATGTACCAGGATATTTAGCACCGTACACAAAATCTAGAACATGTACCAGGATATTTAGCACCCTAGACTAAGTAACTCTACAATGTGTGCTCAAGTATTTAGCACCGTAGACAAGCTCTGCAATGTGTGCCTGAGTATTCAGTACCTTAGACTAGCTCTATAATGTGTGCCAGGATATTTAGCACCGTAGACTAGCTCTATAATGTGTACCTGAATATTCAGTGCCTTAGACTAACTCTACAATGTATGCCAGGATATTTAGTGCCTTAGACTAACTCTACAATGTATGCCAGGATATTTAGTGCCTTAGACTAGCTCTGCAATGTGTGCCAGGATATTTAGTGCCTTAGACTAGCTCTGCAATGTGTGCCAGGATATTTAGTGCCTTAGACTAGCTCTGCAATGTGTGCCAGGATATTTAGTGCCTTACACTAGCTCTGCAATGTGTGCCAGGATATTTAGTGCCTTAGACTAACTCTACAATGTATGCCAGGATATTTAGTGCCTTAGACTAGCTCTGCAATGTGTGCCAGGATATTTAGTGCCTTAGACTAACTCTACAATGTTTGCCAGGATATTTAGTGCCTTAGACTAGCTCTACAATGTGTGCCTGGTTAGCCACCCCATTCGCCCAAATATAATAATTTCAACTTACAGTTTGGTTTAGCTGAAGAACATAATTTTTGACACTTCTTGCACTGGCTACCCTAAAAAAATTACTAAGCCTGGATTTTCTACTACATAGTCCACACTCACCCACACCAAATCCTGTTACAGCTCTCGTAACACCAAATGATCCTCTCCACCACTTTGGATATTTCCACTACATTGCTACATGGCAAAGGTGTTTAGTATGTTTTATTGACTGCAGGCAATTGTTATATACTAAGACTTTTTTCAACATGCTGATGTGTATGTATGTATGTGCATATGCATGCATTTATATGTATGAGTATATAAATATAAACGTACATGCACAGGCACATTCACAAAAATACAATCTCTGACATGCATTCACACAAACACACACATACATTCACACAAACATACACATGCATTCACACAAACACACACACATGCACAGTATAACAAATGGAATGCCAGCCGCTATAGTTTTTTCACCACCCTCTGCCTTCCTTTTACATACATACATTCATGCAGGCAGCAGATGTAAAGATAGAGGAGTAGTATGAGGTAGTCAAACTACTCCTCTCTCTTTACGTGTTGTGACAGAATCACAGAAATTTATATGTATATTTAATCTAATTATACAAATCTGTATAAAACTGCAACTCTTTAAGGTTCAGTAATGTGCCTCTCTGACTTCTGTCCCTTCAGTGGCTGCCTAGTTGTCCTTAACGGTAGTACCAGACCTAGTTTTCATTGTTGCCATGACAACATATCACTCATGTCCTGAAATTCGCCAACACTACACCTGATATCCCACCTCCATACATACGCACACATGTATATCATGACTCATACACTGTTCACTTTCCTAACATTTGAGCATTATTCTATGTACTATACATGCACCTTTGATGAGTTGTAGTGCACCTGAGCACTGTACACAATCATTTCATTATTAGCATTATTATTATATCAAGTCAAACAAAAATTTTAAAAAAATAAATATCAACAAACAGACATGAATAGTTGTGGTCCAGCATGGTGAGATACTTACTGTAAACATGAATTGGGATCTGTACATAGGCAGAACTGACAGAGTTGATGGCTTCAACTGTTGCTATGTAGGCACCGGGTTCCATATATACATGACTAACATTCTTCTTCCATGTCAACAGAGGTAGACGTAATTTCTTGATAGAGAAAAAAACACACATACATCATATATTGAGTTCTTCTGAAGAGGCATAAAGACCACCACTTCGACCTATATTAAATGAAATTGTTATATTTTTACTATACAAAAAACTGAGGCTACAAACTGCCTGAAAACACTCCTGCTTCTATGATACAAAACTGTTTGTTTCAACGTGCTTAAATTTATCTTAAATGATTTTATGTAAGAACCTTTATTATGTTCCAAACACCAGATAAATATTGAGAAAGTTAGTATATTAGAAAATCCCTCCAAATTATTGAATATTTTCACAATTATTTGAAAATAGTAGGCAATGGCCCCAGCATGGCCTCAGCCGGATGGCTGGAACAGGTAAAAGAGTAAAATGTTTTTCATTAGAAATATGGTAATGAAAGGGTTTAACCCTTTAGCATTTACATATATATTATTGTATTTTCATGATAAAGGCTTTATCTCACATAATTATCTCACACGATATCGAATCTACGATATTTTAATATCATTTATTTTGGAAGCAATGCCTCAATGTCAATATGAGTGGCTGGTTACGGCCAGTTTAACCAGAAAGAGGAGAGAGAATTCTGGCCAGATACAGCCGGTTTAAATGCTAAAGGGTTAAACTATACTGTTTATACAAAACAACAAGTGTGGCGTCTCTGTGGATACTTAATGTGCTAGAAATAGCAGCCATGTGGTTTGGGACATGACTCACTGCACAAAACCTTGTGAAACTATCACCATACTCTTGTGATGATAAATACAGTGAACTAGTTATTGCCTGACATGGCTGTGTTGTTAAGAGGTTCACCTCGTAAGAATTGAATTTGGTGAATAGAAACATTGTGGAAGCCTATGAAAGGAATAGTTTCTTTTCTTGAATGATAGACTTAACCATTTTATTCCCATATTTCTATTGAAAAACATCATCTATTGTTTTCAAGTAATTTTGAAAATAATTAATAGATTTAGTAATGACCAAGAGAATACAATTACAAATACAAGTGGCTGAAATGGGATTCCTCTGAAGGGTCTTTGGAGTAACGTTACTCAATAAAGTGCATAACTCAGAGATCAGAGTGTTACTCAAGGTAGAGTTGCTACTTCTCCAAATTGAGAGATCACAGCTGCAATACTATGGCCATATGGTTAGAATGTCTCAGGAAAGAATCGGTGGACAGATTTTACGGGCCAAACCAACTGGCAAGAGGCCCAAGAGTAGATCCCAAGCAAGATAGTTGGATAACATCCATGAGCTTAAATGGTCACGCTTGGGGATCCAGCCAGATCAGGTGGAGAAAGTTGCTTCTGACAGGTCTCAGTGGATTGAGGACTCTGCCCCCATGACCTTCTCAGGAATAAGTGGGCAAAGAAAAAGAAGTAATATAACTCTAACTTTCTCATTATTAAACTGGTGAACATGAGATAACAACAGTTTTTAAATAAAATTAAGAAGGAATGTTTTCAAATAAATATAAAAATGCTTACAATTCCTGTCAGAAGAAAGGATCTGATCTTTAGATCTAAACAAGAAAACAATGTTTCCTTAGTATTTCCATTACTGATACTCAAAATACACAGAGCAAGACCAGATACTACAAAACATACCATCCAACTCTTTAATACTCCTCTTGCTGGATTTGTATTTTATCTATCAGCCCTCAAAAGGATGAAAAGCAAAGTTGACTTTGGTGGGATTTGAACTCAGAGCAGGTTGAGCTGAAACAAATGTCAAGGCATTTCACCTGACGATCTAACAACTCCCCACTCCCCACATATACACACAGAACCCCTCACACACACACACACAACCTCCTCAATACACACATACACAGAACCTCTCTCACACACAAGACCCCCTCTCTCACACACACAGAACCTCTCTCACACACACGACCCCTCTCACACACACACAGAACCTCTCTCACACACACAGAACCTCTCTCACACACACGACCCCTCTCACACATACATAGAACCTCTCTCACACACACACGACCCCTCTCTCACACACACAGAACCTTTCACACACACACGACCCCTCTCTCACACACACAGAACCTCTCTCACACACACGACCCCTCTCTCACACACACAGAACCTCTCTCACACACACGAGCCCTCTCACACACACACAGAACCTCTCTCACACACACAGAACCTCTCTCACACACACGACCCCTCTCACACATACATAGAACCTCTCTCACACACACACGACCCCCCTCTCACACACACAGAACCTCTCACACACACACAACCCCTCTCTCACACACACAGAACCTCTCTCACACACACGACCCCTCTCACACATACACAGAACCTCTCTCACACACACAGAACCTCTATCACACACACGACCCCTCTCACACACACACAGAACCTCTCTCACACACACGACCCCTCTCACACATACACAGAACCCCTCTCACACACACACAGAACCTCTCTCACACACACAGAACCTCTATCACACACACGACCCCTCTCACACACACACAGAACCTCTCTCACACACACAGAACCTCTATCACACACACGACCCTCTCTCACACACACGACCCCTCTCACACACACACAGAACCTCTCTCACACACACAGAACCTCTCTCACACACACACAGAACCTCTATCACACACACAACCCTCTCTCACACACACGACCCCTCTCACACACACACAGAACCTCTATCACACACACGACCCTCTCTCACACACACGACCCCTCTCACACACACACAGAACCTCTCTCACACAAACAGAACCTCTCACACACACACGACCCCTCTCACACACACACAGAACCTCTCTCACACACACGACCCCTCTCACACATACATAGAACCTCTCTCACACACACGACCCCTCTCACACATACATAGAACCTCTCTCACACACACGACCCCTCTCTCACACACACAGAACCTCTCACACACACACGACCCCTCTCTCACACACACAGAACCTCTCACACACACACGACCTCTCTCACACATACACAGAACCTCTCTCACACACACAGAACCTCTCTCACACACACAACCCCTCTCACACACACACAGAACCCGTTCACATACACACAGAACCTCTCTCACACACACAGAACCTCTCTCACACACACAACCCCTCTCTCACACACACAACCCCTCTCACACACACAGAACCCGTTCACATACACACATACATAAAAATAAGACAAGAGTTATTGAGAGAGTTTTCCTTTACCTTGTCACACATATACACGCAAAACCTCTCTCACATACACAAAACCCCCTCACATACATACACACACACAGAGGACCCCTCTCATACACACACTCACAGAACCTCTCTCACACACACAGACCCCCCCCCCCCCTTCATACACACATACACAGAATCCCTCTCACATACACACATATACACAGAACTCCATACACACACACATATATGCACAGAATCTCTCTCACATACACATAGAACTTCACATATACATACACAGAATTTCTCATATACACACATAATCTCCTTCATGTACACGCACACACAAATAAGACAAGAATTATTGAGGGTTTTCCTTTACCTCGTCACCAAAATGCCAGACGTAGTGGACATCACCAATATTTGATGTTGACATATGCCTGCCACTTACAGCAGTATGGAACGAAGCAGGATGATGGGTCTGTACACCATTAAGACTCTCTACATTGAATTCTTCAATTTCATCTGGAATTGTCAACATAAAGAAAGAATATTTATTGAACAATAAAATGTTGTCAGACTATGAAACATCTTTGTACATATAAATATTGTAACTCTTAACGCCATGTAGCACATGAAACCACATTAGCAAAACATTCTTGAAATATACAAAGCAGCATTGTGACTGAATCAAGAAAACAGTCTGTACTCTAATACTGTAAATTTCCACAACAATTTGTTTACTCATAAAGACATTAGAAACATATGAATTAACAGACACATTTTGTAAATATTTTAAGAGATAATACTGCAAATTTTCATAATGATATTATAAATATTTGGATTACCGAACCTGTTTTGTAAATATTTTAAGAGATAATACTACAAATTTTCATAATGATATTATAAATATTTGGATTACCGAACCTGTTTTGTAAATATTTTAAGAGATAAAACTACAAATTTTCATAATGATATTATAAATATTTGGATTACCGAACCTGTTTTGTAAACATTTTCTGCTAAATCATAACAGGATGTTAAGAGTCAAATCATATTTCTTTACTCAAAACAATGCAAACTTGATAATCTTTACAGTAGTTCATCTATTTAAAAAATTCTGACAGTTAGTTGCAGGTTAGAGATAATGCATATCTAATGTTAATTTATTTTCACCTCCTACACTTCAACATTTTGCATATATATGACTTTGGTACCTGAGAAACAGTACAACTTAAGATATGGATTGAAATTGTACAATGCAACTAAAATAAAGTATAATATAAACGTTGAAAAAACAACGAAACTGCTTAAAATATTTATGTATTTGTGAAAGATTATATTAGCAAACTGAAGTGGATATTATAGTTAATACTAGCAGAATGGCCCGGCGTTGCTCAGGATTCTAAACATAGATTGGCATGTTTATCCCTCCTTTCGGAAACAGTTTCGTCGTATGTTCACCAATTGATGCAGAAGTCCTAATAAAAAGTGAAGTCGCCTTGGGTGAATAGGCAAATAATTTTCCATTAAGATTTTTCAAAAGCATGTAATTGCATTCCCTCTCTTTTTTTTGTTGTTGTTTTTGCTGCTGTTGGTGTGATAGCGGTCATTGGTCGTACTACTAAAGTATCGTCCTTCATCAGTCAATCGTGTATATCCCCTTCTGCCTCGTCAAGAATGAGAACAATATTTGCTCTAGGGTTCTTATATATTTGATATATATTTATCCTTATCGAGCCTCGTGAAATAAATACGTTTGTTTATATTTTGTTATTGTGTATGCAAAAATATCTGTACACGAATATATAAATATATATATATATATATTAAAATAACAGATTAAAGTTTAAGCAAAGAATCGCTGCTTTCACCCTTAACAGGATCTTCTGAAACTAAAAAAAATCAATCTGTGAACGCAAAAGTAAATATTTCTAAAATAGTTACACACTATATATATATATATATATATATATATACACACACACTATATATACATATATACACACACACACAGATAGTGTCATAATGTCGAAATGCAGACAGCCAGACATACAGACAGATATTATAAGGGCGCAACATTATAGCTATCTAATGCGGTCTCTAGGGCAATGAAAATTTGAAATATCTTTTGCTCAAAACACTCACATGACCATAAGTATTACATGTGTAAAGTTTGAAAAAAATCGGTTAGTTGGTTCTCGAGATTTAGGGACTAGCAGAATGGCCCAGCGTTGTTCGGGATTCTAAACATAGATTGGCATGTTTATCCCTCCTTTCTAAAACAGTACAGAGAAGTACGGAATACCTCAGCCTCAGGATGGTGTCTACATTTTGTGCTTATAAAAAAAATTTGTCGAAGATTACCACGGTTTTTTTCCATGCAAAGAAAATCAATACTTTATCGCAAAATAAATACTTTTGTTTATATTTTGTTATTGTGTATGCAAAAATATCTGTACACGAATATATAATTATATATATGTATATATATATTAAAATACAGCCTGCCCACCCAGCCAGTGGGATGGTGTTATCTTATGGCTAAAACAGCACGACGTGCTGTGACCAGCGGCGCCGATTGGCGCCTGACAGACTGGTCGGTCAAGGTGATCAAGGTGATATTAAAATAACAGATTAAAGTTTAAGCAAAGAATCTCTGCTTTCACCCTTAACGGGATCTTCTGAAGCTAAAAAATTCAATCTGTGAACGCAGAAGTAAATATTTCAAAAAACGTTACACACTATATATATACACACATTATATATACGTATATACACACATACACACACATATAGCGTCATAATGTCGTAATGCAGACAGACAGATATTATAAGGGCGCAGTGTTATATCTATGTATCTATCTAAAAAGAAAGACTAAGAATTATAGAGAGAGATCACTAAATCGCCTAATGCGGTCCCTAGGGCATTGAAAATTTTTCTCAAAACACTCACAGGACCATAAGTATTACATGTGTAAAGTTTCAAAAAAATCGGTTGGGTGGTTCTCGAGTTCTAGAGAGTCAGACAGACAGTCAGACATTCTCTGTTTTAGATATATAGATGAATCTGCTTAACATAAATGAGAAAACTATCTGGAAAAAAAAACAGCACAAAACAGTAAGTATTATATAACAAAAAAAAACCTATTAAAATTAGTGCAATATAAACAACTATCTCACATTCACTAAGTAACTCATACATTATACTGCTTCTTATACCAACCTACCTCTCTCAAGGAGTTCAATGGAGAGTATAAAAAATGTTTTTTAGCAGATCTGTGTATCATCTATTCTGCTTGATGTATCGTTATCTAACAGTATTCAATATTCATATGCAAGCTCCTGTAAGTTGATATCAATTAGTTAATCTTGCGATATATGTATATATGTATGTGTATGTATGTATATACATGTGTACATGTGTGTGTATTTATATATGTGTGTGTATACATGTGTGTATATATGCACGGAGACATAGAAATAATTGGGCTGGATACCTGATCGTGCAGTTAAACCACTGGGAGTGAAGGACCCCTAGCCTTTGTCAGGGGCTCAGTAGTTACTGATGATGTTGTTCTTTTCTTCTTTTCAGGTTATAGCTACTGTCGCTCAGAGAGTGGGATTGGCTCAGTGCAGTCTTTCCTTACTTTTAAAAAAATCTTCATGCACAAGCATTGCAAGATAGCATTAATTAATAATTATTAATAATTGTTTCTACTTTTGGCACAAGGCCAGCAATTACCCAGTGCATTACTGGTACTTTATTTTATCGACCTCGTAAGGATGAAAGGCAAAGTCAACCTCGGCGGGATTTGAACTCAGATCGTAAAGGGACGTAACTATGCTGGAAAGCATGGCGTCCAACCCTCTACCGATACTGCCAATCCACCGCCTTTAATAATAATTATTAATAATGTTATATCGTGCAATGGCCATCCTCGATAACGAGGAGCCAGCCATCATGTATGTATGTATGTGTGTCTGTCTGTGCGTGCGTGTGTGTGTGTAGTTAAAAAATAAACAAGGTAAACACAGATGAAAAAACAAAGTCTTATTCAGTTCACGGTTATATACATCACATTATATTACATTATATTGTATATGGTTGTTACTACTATATATATATATATATATATATATATATATATATATATATATATATATATATAGAGAGAGAGAGAGAGAGAGAGAGAGAGATAGAGAGATGCTATGAAACCAACCTTCAGCATGCACCAAACACTTTGTTGTTGCAGAACCATTAGCATTCTCAGCTTTCACTGATACAGTGTAACTGCCATGGCTGAAGTATCTATGGCTCATCTCTCTGGACAAGATATCTGGGCCATGGAAGTACTGGATGGTGCCGTCTCCGAAGTCTATAGTATAATTTGTAGACAACACAGAACCCTGTAGAAAGAAAAATGATAAAATACTTAACTATTTCTTTACCATATTTCTAAAAAATATACACAAATCATTTTGAAAATAATCAAAAATTTGGAGGTATTTAGTAATGTAATATAAGTTTTGCATTATTAAATTGGTGTTTGGAACATAACCTAATAAAGGTTCTTATATAAAATTATGATAAATATAAACACTTTAATCCTTTTGTTAATGTATTTCAAATGGAAGAGACTACCTATAATTTTTAATTAATACAAGTCATAGGATAATAAAAATCAATGAAAATATAAATTTATTGTTCTTATATGAGGACAAATTTTGTAGCCTGAATGATTGTTTCTATATCAGAAGTTTTGAAGGGGTTATAGTTTTGATGAAGAAAATAGCATCAGTATCTCTTTTGATACCAAACCACCCAAAATTGCCTCATGTTTTATGATATTAAACTTTGTTTTAAAGTGTTGATATTTATCTAAAAACCTTTCAACATAATTTATACAAGAACCTTTGTTAAGCTATGTTGCAAACTCCAAATGGCTAAATGTTAGTAGAAGAGCACTCAGGAGTCATGACTTGGATGTGGCCTGGTCCCCTTAGAATGTAAGAAGTTAAGGGATGAAACACTCGTTTGAGGGGGTTTCTTCTCTGAAGACTTTCTGCTGTCCAGCCCTCCTGAGAGTTATATTACTAAATCCATCTAAATTCTTGACTATTTTCAAAATTAGGTATATGGTAACGAAATGGTTAAAGATCGATTTAGTGATAGACAGCTAATTATCACATATATCAAATAGCAATATATCTTTTAGCAGACATTGAGCATAAAGAAATGTGAAATATTGTAGACCCATTAATTTTACCAATAGGCAACACTCCTTCCTCCCTCCCACACACTACTAAGTCCTATATACCTTTTATACAACTTGCTTTCATGCTTTTGTATTGTCATGTATAAACTGGATCAATAAATTTTTATTTCTCTTTTATGCAATGTGTTCTCTATTTATAGTTATTTTTTTTTATAAATCCAGTGTTTATATGTATTTCAATACCTTTTGTGTACTATAGTAAAAAGAAAATCACTGCACGTATTGTTTTTGCAATCATCATCGTCATCATTTAATGTCCATTTTTCATGCTAGCATAGGTTAGATGGGTTGTCCCAGGTGACTGTGTCTTGCTCATATAGTACTGTTTCTACGGCTGGATGCCCTTCCTAACACCAACCACATTTACAGTGTGCGCTGGGTGTTTTTTGTCATGATTCCTACACGAACACTTTACAGTATGTGCTGGGTGCTTTTTATCATGATACATTATATATATGGCCTCAGCCAGATGGCTGGAACAGGTAAAAGAGTAAAAGAGTAATATATATAGTAGTTAGGTATGTCATGGTAGTTACAGGTGGTTTGCCAGTCAGAGCACTCAATGCAGTTCTAAAAGTCCATCACGTGTGGGATTTATACTTTTGTATAGCTATGGGCTAAGGGCAGCTGTTACGTGCAGAGTGTAAATAACAGTAAGCAGAAACAATGTCTCAAGGTTGCATTATATACAAAGTTAACTCATATAGGATAATTATTTTGATATCGATTAACTCAAGGTGCAATCACATCCATGAAGAGTTAGGCTCCAGTTATCATGATGACACCTTGAGCTAACTGATATCAAAACAATTGTCATATGTGAATAAGGTTTGTATATGATTCAACCTTGAAACTTTGTTCTTACTTACTTTCACAGCTCTGTATATACACACACACACACCCTTATATTAACATACTTTAGTTCATAGCTTCGTACTTACAAGCACACACACACTCTTTTATTTACATATACACACATTTCTTCGTATGGACGTATAATAACACACACAGACACATACATGCATACGTACAAGTATAGCTCTTTATACAAAACGTTTTTTTTTTCTATTTCAGGTAGATATACTACATTCTCCACTTTTCTAAAAAAATATATAAATCATACACAAAACGCCAGCGTCAACAGTTCTCCAAGAGATGTCAACATGAATGGACCTGTTATTTTTATCTAAAGACATTTTTTTCCAATTCCACTCTGCCCATCCCTTCAATCTATTTTATTTCTCATTCTTTCTTCTGATGAAGGACTAGCGTCCAAAACGTTAAGACCCTCTGCCTGCTATTTCAAGTGTCAACCTAATATATTCCTTCCATATACTGTACTGATTGTGTTGTTATTTCTGTTTACCTTTTACATATATATATATATACATACACACACAAATACATACACACATACACACCCTATGTTTCTATGTGTAGTACAACTTTAGTATAAGACCCATGTTTCTAAAGCTAAAAGAAAACAGAAGAAATGATATCCTTGTGTATAAAACTATGCCAAAGTACTGCTATGTCTATGTAATATTATTTTCTGTAAGGCGGTGAATTGGCAGTATTGGTAGAGGGTCGGACGCCATGCTTTGACGCATAGAGTTACGGCCCTTGCCATTCTGAGTTCAAATCCCGTGGAGGTTAACTTTGCCTTTCATCCTAACGGGGGTCGATAAAATAAAGTACCAGTAATACACTGGGTTAATTGCTGGCCTTGTGCCTATTGTAGAAACAATTATTTTCTGTAAACAGTATCGGTAGAGACTCGGACGCCATGCTTTCCAGTATAGTTATGTCCCTTTATGGACTGAGTTCAAATCCTGCCGAGGTTAACTTTGCCTTTCATCCTTTCGGGGTCGATAAAATAAAGTACCAGTAATGTACTGGGTATTTGCTGGCCTTGTGCCAAAAGTAGAAACAATTATTTTCTGTAAACAGGTGGATTGGCAGTATTAGTAGAGCATCAGACACCATGCTTTGCAGCATTGAGTTATGGCCCTTAACGTTCTGAGTTCAAATCCCACCAAGGTTAACTTTGCCTTTCATCCTTATGGGGTTGATAAAATAAAGCACTAGTAATACACTGGGGTAATTGCTGGCCTTGTGCCAAAAGTAGAAACAATTATTTTCTGTAAACATGTACCATGTTATCCATCCAAATCTTGATCTCAAACATATATGTCACTATGTTGTGGCAAATATAGTGACTGTAACTAGTCTGAATTTAGTAATATAACTAACTAATATTTGGAACATAACTTAACAAAGTTTCATACCTAAAATTACAATGAAAGGTTTTTAGATAAATATTAACACTTTGACCTAACATTTCATTAACATTGCTAATAAAAGACCTTGCCCATGATTTTCAACTAATTTTGAAAATAATCAAGAATTTGGATAGATTAAAACGTTAGCATTTACATTACTCTATATATACCACTGTATTTTTGTGGTAAAGTCTTTACCTTACATAAATATCTCACATAATCTCGAAGCTATGAGATTTTGATATTATTTATTTTGAGAACAATACTTTAATATCAGTATGAGTGGCCAGTTAGAGCCAGTTTGAACAGAAAGAGGATATGGCCGGTTTAAATGCTAAAGGGTTAAGTAATATAGTTTTCTCGTTATCAAGCTAGTATTTGAAACAACCAAAGGTTCTTAGATAAAAGTATTTTGAAAGGTTTTGAGATAAATATAAATACATAAAAATAAACAGTTTAGTATCATAGAACCAGGTGTGGTTTAACCCTTTAGTATTGACATTACTCGATATTTACTATTATATTTTCATGGTAAAGGCTTTACCTCACATAATTATCTCACTTAATATCGGATTTATAAGATTTTGAGAACAATACCTTAACATCAATATCAGTGGCCACTTAAGGATGGTTTGAACAGAAAATAGTGAGGAAATTCTGGCAGGATATGACCAGTTTAAATGCTAAAGAGTTAATGTGGTTTGTAATCATAAGAGTTAAAGTATAAACAATTGCAAATGTCTACAAACTATACATTGACAAATGCTAATAATTCTATTGAACCATTTCCCAAACACACACACCATCTCGTCTCACCCCATCTTAAAAAACTATTTATTTCCTCCTTTCAACTTTAAATGGCTTTTAAGGTTCATATATCAACTCTTAAAGTCCTGTACAACATGAAACCACATTAGCTTCTAGGCATTTTGGGAAAGTACAAGCAGTGCTATAACTCTGCCACACTAGTAACTAGTCTTTACTCTAGCACTGCACATTTTGATATCTCCCTGTCCATTAGTAAAGATACTATAAGCATTTAATCTTACAAAACTACATGAAACCACATTTAACAAGACATTCTTGAAAAGTACAAAATAGCACTATGACTGTATTACATCAAAAATAAAAGATTTTACTTTAATACAGCAAGTTTTTACAACAATCTGTCTACTAGTAAAAATACTATAAACATTTTAATTAAGAAACCTGTTTTGGGATATTTTCTGTTAAATCCTTACATGTTAAGAGATAATACTCTTTTACCTGTTCCAGCCATCCGTCTGAGACCATGCTGGGGCACCGCCCTTGGATACTATACATTTTCACAACAATCTGTCCATCAGTAAAGTTACTATAAACATTTTAATCAACAAGCCTGTTTTTATATCAAATCATTACAGGATTTTAAGAGTTTATTTACAGTCCTCTCCTTAGTCTTTTCATTTTCTCTCACCCTCTCCCTTTTTCTCACTTATTCACCTTCTCTATTTGTCGGTCCTCTTGTGAGTATGTATGTTTTTGTGACTTCATCCTATGAAGGCATACACATACGTGTGCATATGGATATATATACGCATGGGTGTGCTTGTATATATGTCTGTGTGTCTTCATCTATGTAGAAAATTACTTTTGTGTATAAATGTATGTACATATGTGTGTATGCATATATGTGTTTGTGTGTGTCCACATATATCTGTGTGTTTTGGGATTTTCATCTGTGTAGACAATAACTTGTGTGTGTATACATATGTGTACATAAGTGTGCCTATTTGAATGCATATATGTGTGCGTGTCTGTGGATATGCATGCGTATGTGTCTCAGTGCCTATATATGTGTGCACATATGTGTCTTCATCAATATAGAATAATTATTTCCTAGCTCTTTTTTTTCCTCTCAGATATATTTTATATCTAATGTTCATGATTGGGTAGTCATATATTGACATTCTTGCATCATCTAAACCCTTGTGTACTGGGCATAATATTACCTCTGATGTTCTCTAAACACACATTTCACCAGAACACAGCACAGTACAGTTATAGCACAGATTTAACATCACACCAACATCCAACATATACGCTTCCTATTGAAATCAATACGACAGCCCTCAGGAGAGAAAGTGAAGGAGGTAAGGGTGGCGGTGATGTAAAAAAAACAGGATGTAAACATCGTAATGTACTTGATAAACCAGAGATGATATGGTAGATACCACACATACACACGTGCATGAGTGTGTGTGTGCATATACATACATATATGCATACATACATACATATATAGATACATATATATATACATATATATATACATATATATATATATACATATATACATATATATATATACATATATAATCATATTTATATATATATATATATATATATATATATATATATATATATATATACAGACATCTAAGTTGTCTGTTAATTCTGAAGAAATTTCTATAAGTTTGATTCCGCAGTAATCTGCTACAGAGAATATCTCACTGACTTTCTGGAAAGAATAGTGGCAACAGTTGAAGAATGGAATGGTTGTAAAACAAACCAACACAACTGTCTACTCGATCAAACAATATTATATGTGTGTGTGTGTGTCTATGTGTGTGTGTATGTATGTGTATATGTATGTGAGTGGGTGTTGGGGGGTTGTATCTGTGTGTGAATATGTATGAATATATATGTGTATATATAAGAGGAACCGCTGTGTATGTGTATGTATATATAAGGAAGAGATGTATACATATATATATATATATATTCTCATGAAATCTCTTTCTTGTATATATATATATATATATACAAGAAAGAGATTTCATGAGAATTTCTACATTCTATTCAAACTAACATGAAAAGAAACAGGGGTTCAGTGAAAAGACCATATTTCCAATAAAAGACACTGCCTATGATATTCAAATAATTTTGAAATAATGAAGGATTTTGTAAAATAACTTTCTCTCCAAATTGAGAGAGCACAGCTCCGATACTATGTCTCAGGAAAGAATCGCTGGACAGATTTTATGGGCAAAACCAACTGGCAAGATATCCAGGGGTAGACCCCGAGCAAGATGGTTGAATAACATCCATGTGCTTAGCAGGTCATGCTTGGGGATCCAGCCGGATCAGTTGGAGACGATTACTTTTGATAGAACCTGCTGGAAGGGGTGTTTGATGACTCTGCCCCAATGACCTTCTCAGGAATAAGTGGGAGGCGGAGGCAGGGGAGGAGGAAGAGGGGGAAGGGGGGAGGAGGAGGAGGAGGAGGAGGAGGAGGAGAAGAAGAA
>OZ024741.1:341233751-341287465 GCA_964016885.1 Eledone cirrhosa
CCGCCCTCAGGACTGCCGTTAGGTAACGATGGTCGACCCTATCGAAGGCTTTCGACTGATCTAAATTGATCAAAGACCCACCCGTGCCAGGTTCCCTAGCTACCCTCTCTACGATGTATCGCATGAGGTGGAGGTTGTCGTGGATGGATCTGTCGGGAATGGCGCATGTCTGTGCCTCTCCCACCAGACCACCAACGACAAGCGCCAACCTCTTTGCTAGCACCTTGGCCAAAATCTTGAACTCTGTGTTTAGCAGAGTTATGGGCCTAAAATTATCTATGTTATCCCCCTTGTTCGGATCCTTTCTCAGCAGCGCCACCGCTCCTCGGCTCACAGAGCTGGGAATTCTCCCGTTCTGTTGCCAGTTGCAGTAGACGTCCGCCAAGAGGCCTCCGAACAAGTCTGGCATTTGTACGTAAAGTTCATAGGGCAGACCATCCAAACCAGGCGATTTACCCCTTGTGCAACTAGTCATTGCATCCCGTACTTCAGCGGTTGCTATCGGCTTTTCGCAACACTCCGCCTCAGTGGCCGAAAGCCGCGGCAGTCCGTCGAGGTAGACACTAAAGTCCATCCCTCGATCCGGCCCGCCACTGCCCCCGAACAGTTGAGCGAAGTGTCGCTGAAAAGCTTCACACATTTGCCCGGGATCGAGTAGCATGCGCCCGTCGTGGTCCACTAAAGACCGGATCGTGGCTTTGTTGCCACGACGCGCCTCCGCCACTCGGGCCCATTGAACGGCTTTCGTCCCCTCGTGTCTGAGAGCACGCACCCTAGCTCTGACAACGCAGCCTTTGTGCTTTGCATTGAAGAATTGGTCAAGGGCCAATTTCGCCGCAAGTACGTCGGTCGCGATGCCTTTGCTAAGCGCCTCGTCTAATTTTCTAACTAATTCTCCCTCTGCTCTATTTTTCTCTATTGCTAAAGTCTTACTAAACCTAATGGACTCTATTCTAATTGCTCTTTTCAGAGCAAACCACCGCTTGTTGTTGACGATGGCCCCCGTCAACGCCCGCTTAACTAGTTCGCTAATCCGGTCTCTGTAGGCCTTGCGCGCTGGTAAGGACGCGTTTAGCTTCCAGTAGCCGGGTCCTCATCTATGAAGCCTATCTAAGTCAAGCACACAGATCACGAATTTGTGGTCCGTGTAGCTGACTATCTTTAATTGTGGACAGCCTATGCTAGACCTATCTATTTCCCTACAAAATACTCTATCTAGATATGATCTGGATGACCCTATGCGATTTGTCCAAGTCCACATTGGTACATTCGGGAAATCCATTCGGTACCTGTCAGACAGTTCAAAACGTCTGAGCAGGTTGGTGAGACTCTTGCACCCTCCTTCCCTATCCACTAATCCCACACAATCCCAGCATGCATCTAAGATCCCGTTCCAGTCGCCCACTAACACTAAAGAGCGGGACGTTCCAAGAAAGGTCTCCAGACGCCGGAAGAAATCAGGCCGCCCTGCTCCTGTCGGGGCATAGACGGCCACTAACCTGAAAGCTTGCCCGTCTCCGCTGGTCACGTCCAGCACCACCAACTTACCTTCTGGGTCCAGGAAGATGGCCCGTATGGCAAGATCCAAACCTCTCCGAAAAAGCACAGCAACTCCTCCCCCCGATCCCGGACGGCTGGGAGATGCGTACACATCGTAGCCGCCGAAGATCGGTGCGAAGGCTCGTGCTTCGGAGATTCTGGTCTCGCTGATGGCCACTACATCTATGTTTAGTGACCTGAGGTCGTTGAGCAGGTGGCCCTGCTTCCATGACGACCCCAAGCCACACGCATTTATGCTGCCTATTCTGAGTGAGGTCATGTTGAAAAGGAGTGGAAAAGATGGGAAAGACCACTTACCTTACTTCTCGTAGGGGAAGGACGGTTTTTCCATCCTTTTCACTGCTTGTGGCCTCCTCAGGAAGGATGTCCTTATAAATCCTCCTGGAGAGTGCTTGTCGGAAGTCTCCGATGTCTTTGGGGAATTTTTGTTTTAGTGTCATGTACGTTTTCTGTGTGATGCGAGTGATTTGTATGTGTGGAGGTGGTGTGAATTTTTGGGTTGTTGTGTAGTCTTTTTCTGTGATGCTGATGTTGTGTTGGATGTAGTGTAATAATTGCTTGTTGTTCAAATTTAATGCTGTGTAGTGTGTATCGTTTTGGTTGTTTTGTTTTGTTTGCGTTTGTTGTGGGTTTGTTTCTGTTTCGCATTTTGGTGACTTTTGTGGTGTAGGTGATGGTGGTGTTGGGGTTAATGATGGTGATGGTGTTGGTGTTTAGGTTGATGGGGTTGGTGATGCTGGTGTGGATTGTGGCATATCTGTCCTAACTTTTTTGTTTCTTAATTTATTTGTTTCCCTCTGTATTTTGTTTTTGGAGGGGGAAGGAAGAGAATTTTTTTCTTTTTTGGTTTCTTTTTTTTTTCCGATACCGTTTCCCACTCCTCGTTGTCACAATCTGTCTCCAGTTGTGATAGGCCGGGGAGTGGAAAATCCTTCACAGGCGTTAGTTTTGGTTGTGGCGTGGTGGATGGTGTAGGCGCTGGTGCTATTTCTGAAGCGTAGGGTGATGGTGGTGTTGGTTTTGCTGGTGGTGGAGGTGTTGGCTTTGCTACTGTTGCTGGGGTTGTTGCTGTTATAGTTGCTTCTGTTGTTGCTGCTACAGTTGTTGCTGCCATCTCTGCTACTGGTGGTGTTGATGGTTGTGTCACTGGGGTGGGTAGGAGAGGTGGCCTCAACCTTTTAGCCTGAGGGCAGAAAGCCCTTAGGTGGGTTCCTTCACCACAAACGACACACCTAGGCCTTCTGCCCTCGACAATTACGGTGAGGTGGCTGCCGTCAGTGAGGTATATTACCTCTGGGATCTCCTCAATGCTTTTTTGGTCCGCTTGGATCAGGAGCTCCATCCCAGATCCGGACCAGTTCTCCTGCTTTTCTTTTGTTATTGCTATTATTTTTGTGTTGGCTTCGATGCCGGCGAGGACGGCCGCTATTAGCCAGGGAATTTCGATGGCCGGTGGAACGTGGGTCACCCTGATCTTTACGAGTCTCTGGCCACAATAGCTTGAGACGAGTGTGAAGTCGTCACTTCTTAATGGGGCCGTGGAGTGTTCTCTAGCCTCCTCTGGTGTTTCAAAGAACACGTCCACGGTTCCATACTTCTGCCCACGTCTGATGTGGGTTTTTCTTGCCCACACATGTCCCAAAGCTTTTTGGATTTGGGACTCGGATGCCCGTTCCACTCGGCGCGATTTTACATTTATTGTTCGATACGACACAGTGCATAGGCGCCGATGCTCCATTTTATTAGGTGTGTGGGGGGGGGGGGCTGACCCTGTACCCATCTTTCTTTACCATTTGTTTGGCATTTTCTAAATCCTCCTGAGTTACCGTAAATGCTTCGAACTGTTTTGCTACTCTGGCAAAACTGAGGGTGGTTTTTTAATGTCATTGTTGTTGTTGTTGCTATCGTTATTTTTGTTATTATTAATTTTAGTTTCAGTTGTGGTGGTGGTGACGTCAGTCGTCTTTGGTGGGGAAGAGTCCATTTTGCTTGATTTCATTTCGACATCACGAGTTAATTTATTTTTTTCTTCTTTTGTTTCTGTTGTCGCGGTGGTGGTGGGGGTGGTGGTTGTCGCAGTGGTGGTGGTGGTGGAGGCTTTAACACCTGCAGTCATTGGTAATGGCGGGAAATGAATGTCTGCCTGAGACAAATTTAAAATATTGCTACTGCTTATATTTTTTTTAGTGTTGGCAAACGTAGTAACATTTACAATGGTGGTGTCGGTGTGAGGAAGGCTTTCAGCTGCTTGGTGCAGAGGTGAATTAGCCATTTTTTTTTCAAAGAAATTTTTTGTTAATCATAAAAGTTTAAATTTTGGGCACAAGGCCCCAATCTTTTTGGGTGTCCTTTTCGGAAAACAATGTATGTGCGCTTATATATAGTTAACAATAAAAATTTTCCATAAATGCCAATTTTTAACAAACGGAAATAACAAACCTTTGCGGAGCTCACGATGATACGATTTACTACGTAGGTCGCCAATAATAATAATAATAATTGTTTCTACTTTCTTTTTTTTTTTTAATAATAATAATAATATAATTGTTTCTACTTTTGGCACAAGGCCAGCAATTATCCAGTGCATTACTGGTACTTTATTTTATCGACCCCGTAAGGATAAAAGGCAAAGTTAATCTCGGCGGGATTTGAACTCAGAATGGCAAGGGCCGTAACTCTATGCGTCAAAGCATGGCGTCCAACCCTCTACCGATACTGCCAATCCACCGCCCTAATAATAATAATAATAATAATAATAATAATAATATAATAATAGTAATAATATGGCACATATATTGAGAAGAACACTTTCACTATGAGAAAGAAAATCATCTATGTAATTTTCTTTTTACATAACTTTAATTATATTCCATAATTATGTAAGTTGTAAATAATTGAGCTCTTTTATATGATTGATTTTCATTCTGTTGTAAATATGATTTTAAACAGGTAATGTGCACATGTATAAAGCAAATGCTATACATGTAACTGTGTAAAGTACATGATGTGAACAATTTGGTGTGTTTATTTTTGTGGCTTATCAATATATGCAGTGAGTTTCTCTGCTTAAGGTGTCAGGAAGATGCTTGGTAAGAAATGGAAACAAAACTAAAAGAAGAGGAACAACAACAGCATAATAATAATAATAAACGTTTAGCGATGACATTAGGATGGAGTTTGGACTTGACAAGTGTGCAAAAGCCACTTTCAAGAAGAGGAAGCTTGCCAACTCAGACTCAGTTGAATTGGATGCTGAAACAATCATAAAGGAACTTGAGCAGGAACAAACCTATAAATACTTAGGGATTAATGAGGGCTCTGGCATACAGCATGCAAGTATAAAAGAGAGTATAAGGAAATAATGTTACAGGAGAGTACATGCAGTTCTGAGATCAGAACTAAACGCTCGTAACAAGGTGCTAGCCATAAATTCCTTGGCAGACCCAGTTGTCACTTCGGTGTGTTGAACTGGAATATGAGTGAAATCAAAAGAATTGACACCAAAGTCCATAAGCTACTGACCTGTAATAGGATGCACCACCCAAAAGCAGATGTGGATCGTCTTTACCTTCCTAGAACTCAAGGAGGCCGTGGCCTGATCCAATTTGAACTTGCTTACAAGACCACCATCATTGGACTGGCCAAATACCTTGAAACAACTAATGACTGTATGCTGAAACTTGTTAAAAAGCATGAGAGAAGTAAGAAGCTTCATTCTATCTTGAAGGAGAGCAAAAAATATGCTACTGATCTCATGCTTGATACCCAGGCTGGACAGACTAAAGAAACTGTTGCAACTGATTCTGCTAGGCACATACAATCACTGGCAAAAGCAAAAGGACAAGGACAATTAGCCTCAAATTGGGAGCAGAAACCTCTGCATGGCAAATATGTGGCCCATAGCAAACAAGCTGATGTTGACCAAAAGCACACCCATCAGTGGCTATGTAGTTCAGGGCTAAAGGCAGAGAGTGAAGGCTTCATCTTAGCTGCCAAAGATCAAAGCTTATTGACTAGTAATTACCAGACCAATGTAATGAGAAATGGAATAAACCCAAAGTGCCGATTCTGCAATGCCGAGGTTGAAACAATACATGACTTAGTCTCTGGATGTAAAGTTTTAACACCAGTAGAATACAAATATAGACATGACAGAGGTGGCCAATATCTACACTGGGTAATATGTCGGCATTACAAAATCAAAGCTGAAGACAAGTGGTACAATCATCACCCTGAGGCTGTAGCTGAAGGAGAAGTAACAATTCTCTGGGACTTTCCTGTACATACTGACAGGACCATAAAAGCAAATAGACCTGACATCATTGTAAAAGATCAACATAACAAGGTCTGCTTAGTGATAGATATGAGCATCCCATGTGATCACAATATCGCGGCAAAAGAATTTGACAAGCGACGAAAATATAAAGATTTGCTTATTGAAATTGAGAAAATGTGGCACCTCAAGGCCGTTACAATACCAGTGATTGTGGGAGGACTGGGAATGATCAAGAAAGGAACAGAACAATATTTGCGAATGATTCCTGGTTTACCCTATCTGCACGAGGTGCAAAAAATTGTTTTGACTGGTACTGCACACGTATTGAGAAGAGCACTATCTCTGTAAGATTGATATCCCTCCTTGTATTTACATATGCACATGTGTATATATGTATACTGTTTTTTTAATTTTTTTTTTTTATTTATAATCATTGTGCTGTATTAACTGGCTTACCAACGCACACTGTGAATTTATTTGCACTAGGTGTCAGAAAGACACTCAGCATATATCTCAGAAACAATAATGAAATAAAAATAATAATAATAATAACATTCTGCATCACACTTATAACATTAAGTAAAATGCTCAATGAAACAAAACATGGATATAAAGTCTAATACAAATCCCTTAATCACTTGTTCTACATGGATGACCTGAAACTATTTGCAAAAAATGATGAGCAATTTCAAGGGCTATTATCCACTGTGAAGCAGTTCAGTGATGATATTAAAATAGAGTTTGGACTAGATAAATGCGCCAAAGCAAAGTTCACCAGGAAAGCTGCTGAGAAGTTCAAACATTAATGTTAATTGGGGGAATGTGATAAGAGAACTTGATCAAGAAGAAAATTAAAATATCTAGGTGTTTGTGAAGGAGACGGAATCAAGCACTCGACAATGAGGGAAAAGATAAGGAAGGAATGTTACCGCAGAGTAAGAGCAATCTTAAGAACGGAGTTAAATGCAAGGAATAGGATCGAGCCATAAACACACTTGCCATACCAGTAGTAACCTACAGTTACAATGTCATCAACTGGTCAAGCACAGAGATCCGTAGGCTCGATACAAAAATTAGAAAATTCTTAACCATGCACAGAATGCATCACCCTAAGGCAAATACAGATAGAATATATCTCCCTAGGAAAGAAGTAGGACGTCGATTAATCCAGTTAGATATTGCTTTGAAAACTGCAACAATTGGATTATCTACATATCTAAGGGAGACACATGATTGGATGATCAAACTCGTTTTGAAACATGAAAGCATAAAAAAATCATACTCCATTACAAAAGATGCACAAAGATACAGTAATGAGCTACAAATTTCAGAAGTTCCCTTTACTGCTGAAATGAAAAATACAGAAAAAGCAAAGCAGGTAAAAGTAACTGCAAAGAAAAACTACTACAGAAACTGGCTAAGAAATGGCAAGAAAAGCCTCTGTATAGAAAATACCCAGAAAGAACTAACAATCCTGATGTTGACAAAACTTTAACCCATCAGTGGTTGGCATCCTCTGGACTGAAATCGAGGACTGAAGGACTGATTATATCAGCACAAGATCAGTGTCTGCCAACAAAAAAATCCATTATGCTGTGTATGTAAAAAAACAACCAGAGACCATTGATCATATAATTTCAATGTGCAGTCCTATACCTCCAACTAAACAGGCATGACAGAGCTGCAAAATACATACATTGGGTAATGTGTAAGCATTTTGACCTGCCCCATCAAAAGATTGGTGGGAGCATCAACCACTTCCCGTACTTGAAAAAGGTCGCATCTCAATTTTGTGGGAGTTAAGCATCCAAACAGACGGAAAAATAGATGCAAATAGACCTGATATAATACTGAAGGACTTTAAAAAAAGGGTATGCCTGCTAATTGATATGTCTGTTCCTATAGAGAATAATCTATCTATAAAAACATTTGAAAATTTGAGCAAATAAAAAGACTTGGAAATAGAGATTGGAAAAATGTGGAAGTTGAGAACTTTAAATAATGGCAGTGGTTGTAGGTGCTCTAGGAATGATACCTAAGGGGTCTAATGATTACGTATCCCAAATCCCAGGAAACCCGTATATAGAAGAAATACAAAAGATAGTACTAATGGGAACTGCCCACATACTAAGGAAGATTCTGTCAATATGAGTACATCACAAGTCTAAACACCTAAAGATACATGTGTGTGTGTGTTCTTTCTTGAACATGGCGGACCTTGTTGGCTCTTGAGGTCACTAGTTGTGACTTGGTGCTAACTTGTATGAACATAAAGCAAGATAAATGAAAAAAAAAAAATAATAATAATAATTTCTTTATTGGCCATTATACCCTACATATTGGGGACAATACAAAAAGACAGGGACAGTGGAAAACCTATGAATCTAAGATTTGTAGACATAAAAAAGTTAAAGAGACGACAATTCAGGTAAATAGTGTCATCCCATACCTTCAGGTGAAGAAACTTCAACAATGCAAGAATATCCTCAAAACAGCCATAAATGTGGTGAAACAAATCATTTGGTATCAAAACAAGGGAAAACAGATAAGAAAGGACAGAACCTTGGTGGAAGAAGTGATTGAAGGTTCAAATCAAGGAAATAAGAAAGGACATCAGGAAACTTGAGTCTTTATTAAGCAGTATATCACAAAACATAGATACTAAGGATAGATTGACACAGAAATACAATACAAAGGGAAACGGACTAAATGTTATAATAGAGGAACTAAAGCAACGAGTCATAGCCAAAAGTGCAAAAATTAAAAGATATGAGAGCAGATTAGCCAATATAGACAAAACTGCATGTTCAACAACAACCAGAAGGTGTTATTTGAACAGCTTTAAAAGAAAGAAAGAGGCAACCTTAGCAAGATATTCTTGGAAAGTATAAAACAGCACTTCACTTTAAGAACTGAAATCTACTCTAATACTAAAACTTTTCACAATGCTCTGTCCACTAGTAAAGATAATATAAACATTAGAATCAACAAACTTGATTTTAGATAATTTCTGCTATATCATTACAGGATGTTAAGAGATAAAACTGCAAGTTTTCACAATAGTCCATCCACTAGTAAAGATACTATAAACGTTTGAATTAACAAACATGTTTTTAGATATTTTCTGCTAAATCATCACAGGATGTTAAGAGTTAAGAAATAAAAAAAGGTAATTTGAAAAATGAAAAATATATCAGTTTTATTTACCTCATTTTGAGTTAAGTT
This sequence comes from Eledone cirrhosa, assembly GCA_964016885.1. Lineage (NCBI taxonomy): Eukaryota > Metazoa > Mollusca > Cephalopoda > Octopoda > Eledonidae > Eledone > Eledone cirrhosa. Next base: position 341,242,813 of record OZ024741.1, read on the forward strand.
GAATCTTATAACAGACATCGTTGCTATAATAGGTTTTGATGTGGATATCTGTAATCCAGCTGGAGGTATGATGGGGCATTTTGTGAGGATGTGCTTGTATTTGCTTTGATTTGAGACACCACCTACACAATAGTCTCCACCAACTTTCCGATAGCTAGATTAACAAAAGAAAATGTATGTATGTATATATATATATATATATATATATATATATATATATATATATATATATATACTTACGGTAAACATTGATGCAATTCAATTCAAGCACTCGACGTATTTTTTCCACATAGGAAAACAGAGTATATTTAGAATGAGAAAATGCGAAGTAGCTTCAGATGATAGAGTCCTTTATTGATAATGCTGTGATACATATTTCAATGACGACAGTGGGACATGATTCTGTGTACCCAGTGCTATGATATCATAAAACAGCTTCTTATATAATAAGGTTATGTTCCCAAGGAAATCCAAACAGAAATGACGAGGGAACAGACAAGGCGTGTTTTCTTGAATCTCTCAGCCATTCCCCTGTCGATTCTGTTAGGATTGACTCAGGAACGTAATCTTATTATATAAGAAGCTGTCTGAGGATGTCACGGCACTGGGTACACAGAATCGTGTGGCCACTGTCACCTTTAAATATGTATCACAGCATTATCAATAAAGGACTTGTTATACTTGGGGAGGGTCATATTTGTGTAATATTGCCAGAATTAATAACAGAACACACTCACTGTTTGGTTGGTTTCCGCTTCTCGCTTCTGTGTCTTTTATATCGGTAATCTAATATACTCGGTCCTCAATGTTGCCATTGACTGACCGACGGTCAAAATTAATACAGATACAATATAGACACAAACACATATATATAGTTTATCATAAATCTTTCGTTGCACATCTGCAACATCGTCCGTGGTGCTACCTTTTCCTCCTGTTGTATTGTATGTCTACGCCATTTTTATTCAGTCTGTCTATATATTTATTTATTTATTTGCTTGTTTGTTTATTTTATTTTGTCTTCTTTGCGCATGCGTTTGCGTGTGTGTATAGTGTTATGTTTGCTGTGTGGCTAGTGTGTATAGTGTTGTGTTTGCTGGGTGGCTAGTGTGTGTTTATGTGCTTGTTGTTAGTGTGCTTGTGTATGTATTTATTTATCTTATTTTATTTACTTATTTATACTTCTCTTAGGTCAGTGTTGTTTGTTTGGGTGTTGTTGTTATTTCATTCATTCTTTCTGTTTAGTTTTGGTCTTCTAAGTTCTATTTCACTGGCCTCTCTGATTTGTCTATCTGCTGGGTCATTTCTATGTTTAGATATTATTCTAATTTCTATGTTGTCTATGTTACCGTCATGTTGTTGTCTAGCATGTTCGTATAGTACTGAACCGTTTTTTTGTCCTTTTAGTTCCCCCCAGTATTGGTCTATCCTCTCACCTATGCTACGAGCTGTCTCACCTATGTATGTTGTTGTCATGTTTCTGCAAGTACCCTCTGTACAACTTATGCTATAGACTACGTTTCTAGTTTTACAGTTTATCCGGGGGTTTACCTTACATATGATACATTTCCTATTGGTACAGTGGGTTTTCTTAAAAGGGTAGGTTTTGCTGATCAGGGATTTTATGGTGGTTCCTGGCTTTTCTACCACCTTAATTTTTAAGTGGGTCTTTCTCAGGGCCTTTCTACACTGGTTAGCTAATTTCCCTCCAGGGGTAGCGTCCACAAACATGACACTCTGGTATCTCTGGTTGTCGTACCATGAGGTGGCTTTCCCTATCTTATGTCTAGCCCTATCTAAGCTATTCCATGATTTGCTCCTGTATAATGGGCAAATTCCTTTCATGTCCAGTTCTATGAGGGTCTTATACTTCTCCATGGCTCCTTCGTATACTCTGACTCTGTCTCTTTGGTTGTAGCCAGAGAACTGCATGTGGTTGATGAAGTGTTGGATGTGTCTTTCCATTTCTGTTGGGTCGCACATGCGGGACACATTCTTCATCACTCGTACCAAATCTGCGATCAGAATATTAAACTTAGCACTACTGGACATTGCTGAGTTTTTGAGTATCAGGTATTTGGAGGCCATGGGTTTAGCATAGTGTAAGTGGAGAATTTGGGCTCTCTCGTCTATAGTGTTAATCCAGAGTTCTGTGTCTAATACAGGTAGTCTATTGTTAGGGTGTTTGGAAGGGAAGTCGATAGTTACAGTTATACTCTGGTGTATGGAATTAGCTATCTGCTGGATGCTTTCCATCGTGCTACGTTCTAAATCAAACTTGTTAGTGCTCTCATATAAAAAACCTTGCAAAACTAATTCATCGCCGCCATATATATATATATATATCTAAGGCGGGTAAAATTCCCCAGATCCATGGACGAGTTCTCTCCAGCGGTCTCTGTCCCTCATTATCGCTGCCATGTCCTGCGTCTCCAATAGACCAGTGTCTGTCCTTAGGGCATCAACATACGTTAACCTTGGTCTTCCTCTTCTAGTGTGTCCATGTAGGGGCTCCCAAAGGAGCACTGAATGCAATGTCAACTCTGGATGTCGGTGAGCATGTCCAACTAACCTCAGTCTCCTCTGTGTCACTTTTGAGCTGACTTTTGGGATGCTCCCATACAGCTCTGAGTTTTTCATCCTCAGTGTATACTGATTAATGTTCAGAGCCATCCTCAGCATTCTCGTGTAGCACCCATCCACCATCTGACAATGACCATGTAGCACCCATCCACCATCTGAAACTCACTCAGATATATATATACACACACACACACACATATATATATGTATATATATGTGCATATATATATCATCATCATCACCATTTAATGTCGATTTTCCATGCTTGCATGGGTTAGACAGACTGTCATGTTAAAGGACCAGATAGGTCAGGTGACCAATTCTTGCTCATACAAACTGTTTTTGACTTGGTTTGCTATGGTTGGTTGCTCTTCCTATAGTCAACCACACCACAGAGTTGACTGGGCGCTTCTTTTGTCATGACATCAGTATGACCTCTGAATCTATTTTTCTATCTATTTCTCTCTCTCTCTTCATATATATATATATATGTAAAAGTTAAAAAGAAATAACAACACAATCGGTACAGTTTATGGAAGGGATATTTTAGGTTGACGCTTGAAATAGCAGGAAGAGGGTCTTATATATATATATATATATCCATATATACATATATATTTATATATAAATCCATATATACATATATATATTGTTATACTTGGGGAGGGTCATATTTGTGTAATATTGCCAGAATTAATAACAGAACATACTTACTGTTTGGTTGGTTTTCGCTTTTCGCTTCTGTGTCTTTTATATCGGTAATCTAATTTATTCGGTCCTCAATGTTGCCATTGACTGACCAGTGGTCAAAAATAATACAGATACAATATAGACACAAACACATATATATAGTTTATCAAAGTTCTTTCGTTGCACATCTGCAACATCGTCAGTGGTGCTATTGTTTCCTCCTGTTACATTGTATTTTCTATGCCAATCACGAACACACATCAAACAAAACACTATACACACACGCAAACGCATGTGCAAAGAAGACAAAATAAAATAAACAAATAAATAAACATATAAACAGACTAAATAAAGATGGCGTAGAAAATACAATGTAACGGGAGGAAACAATAGCACCACTGACGATGTTGCAGATGTGCAACGAAAGAACTTTGATAAACTATATATATGTGTTTGTGTCTATATTGTATCTGTATTATTTTTGACCGCTGGTCAGTCAATGGCAACATTGAGGACCGAATAAATTAGATTACCGATATAAAAGACACAGAAGCGGAAAGCGAAAACCAACCAAACAGTAAGTATGTTCTGTTATTAATTCTGGCAATATTACACAAATATGACCCTCCCCAAGTATAACAATATTTGTTTCGACACACGATTTCATATCAAAAACCTCGCAAAACTAATTCATCGCCGTTATTACATATATATATCCATATATACATATATATTTATGTATATGTATACTTACATATACATAAATATATATGTATATATGGATATATATATATATACATATACATATACATAAATATTCATGCACACACATAAGCATACACCCATAGACACACACATATCAGAATGGCTGCAGCTTGTTGGCAGGAATGTGTAAAAGAGAAACATATATACTTAAACATATATCATGCACATATATATGTATGTACACCTAAATGCACACCATAACAAAACACACACACACACACACACACATATATATATATATATATATATATATATATATATATATATATATATATACACACACACTGATGTTTTATTGTTGCAGTATAAAAATTTATATTAGTTAATATTAGGCTTAAATAGAAACCTGCTGATTGTTGAATTGTATTGATATAATTGTATTGATATAATGATAACAAAGGCACAGTAGTAGTTCCCAGTACTTAGAATGACAACTATGGTTTTTCATAATAAACATTTCAGCTTAAGTGCCATAACACATTTTATTCAACAATTTTGGATAAAGAATTAACGAAAAATAAGCAAGACTTCATGAAAATCCATTGAACTGGATGACGTTCACTCAAAGTTGGTAGAATTGCTGTTGTCAAAGACTTCTCCAAACAGGAAGTCTAAATTTGGAACATCCATTTTGTATATGTACTTGTATACTTGCAGGCAACACATTGATTTTGGCTTCATACAGAGATAGCATTGTCACAGAAACCATTTCAATATATATATATATATGTGTATGTGTGTGTGTGTGTGTATACACACACACACATATAGATGTGTATATATATAACAATAAGTATGGTACCAGGAAAAACGGGAATAACTAGGCAGGAAAAGATGGTCAGAAGGAGAAATTTATTGAGAGTTCATTCGGTAACATATGTTTCTGTACAATAACCGTCTACATGCGCTGACTGCAAAGTCCCATTGGTAAGCAATCTTCCATATTTATTTGGTTTGCGCATCTGATCTACACAAACGAAATTTAATTTGACTTTGTGTGTGCACGTATATATATATATATATATATATATATATATATATATATATATATATATATATATATATACAAACACATGGCTTAGTGGTTAGACCATTGGGCTTGCAATCGAGAGGGAGTTCAATTCTCAGACCGGGTGATGTGTTGTGTCTTTGAGCAAGAGATTTTATTTCATGTTGCTCCAGTTTACTCAGCTGTAGAAATGAGTTGCGACGTCACTGGTGTCGAGCTGTATTGGCCATCATCATTGGCATGAAGAGGGGAGACAGGTATGCATGGGCAGCTGCTTGTCTTCCACAAACAACTTTTCTGACTTGTACCTCGGAGCGAAACTTTCTAGGTGCAAATCCCATGGTCATTTGTGACCAAAGAGGGTCTTTACCCTTATATATATATATATATATATATATATATATATATATATATATATATATATATATATATATATATATCATCATCATCATCATCATCATCGTTTAACGTCCATCTTCCATGCTAGCATGGGTTTGGACGGGAATTTTCACACTTGAGGCAAGATTGGTTGTCTTGCTCGTATAGGACTGTCTGACGGTTTTTCTACGGCTGGATGCCCTTCCTAACACCAACCACGTTTACAGTGTGGACTGGGAGGTTTTTACCGTGTTACCTACACAGCCACATAACAGCGTGGACTGTGTGTTTTTTGTTGTGACACCTACATGCCCTCATTTGTTTTGAACTGGATGCTGTGGTACCAACATAACTTTACATTGGAAGGGGTGGTGTGGATGGGGTGGGGGGGTAGTGGGGCCGGGGTGTATTTTGTTAGAGGTGCCTACTGACTGTAGGTTTCGCTTTGTACTTAGGCAAGGCTTGTCTTCTGTATTACTGTGTATCGCCAAAGATCTCGGTCCAGTGACATTGTCTTGGAGAGGTGTAGGTGTGTGAGGTCGGAATTTAGCAAGTCGTCCCAGGTTTTTCTGGGTCTGCCTACTCCGTGGCTACCGTCTATTTTTATTGCCCTGAACTTTTTTATACAGCTGTCGTCTTTCATGCGCATCACGTGACCGTACTAATATATATATAAAGTGACCAAGCTCAAACTTTCTACTCAGAAAATAAAATTTACACTCTACATGTTTCAATTTTTTAAGTATCATGGTATTTTTAACATCAATTCTAATATGTATGTATTATCAAAAACCCCTATCCACACAGTAAAGTGATCATGATAAAAAGCGCCCACTCCCCACTTAAAGTGGTTGTGTTGGTGTCATGACATAAAGCACTCAGACTACTCTATACAGTGGTCATTTTGTTGCGATGATAAACAGCACCCAGTCCAACTGTTAAAGTTAGTCACTAGGTTGTGGAGTTGTTATTCAATTCATCCTTTCTATTGAGTTTCTGCATAAATCCAGTTATATGTGTCACTTCCTTAAGGAGGTGAAAAATGAAGAGGATGCCATAAGAATCTGGAAGTACAGCAGATCCAACAGGGGCAATAGATGATGTGCAAAGGTGCACTTCTGAAGAGTCTCAACTGGAATGATATATGGAGAGGAAAGTCTGCACTGAAGGGCATCTGGGTGACCATCCAAAACAAGATTAGAATATATGAATTAGACATGTTCTCTTGTTCAGACTAGTATGTGACAGAGTGTGATGCAGTGTGACAGCCCATCTGGCCCAGGCAGGCTTAAGGGAAGTAAATATTTAACAATTATGTGGATGCACACACTTCCCCTCTCCTCCATCCTGGTACACCTTTCCTCTCCAGCACATGGAAAGTGGAACATGCTCCACACCTGCTCCCCCATAGTGTTGGTGCCCCTGACAAACTGCCCCAGTAAACCCTGTTAGACAGTTGACTAGGTTCTATGATGGAAAGTACCTAGTCCACTCTCTAAAGTAGTAGTGATGGTGCCATGAGAAAAACTCATTGTAATGTGGTTGGCACTATGAAGGGTACAAAGTCATAGAAAACCAAACCAAAAGTAGATCTAAATGAGCAAGATGTGGTCACCTGATTATATGACAATTCATCTAACCCATGAAAGCATGGAAAATAGACGTTAAATGGTGATGGTGATATATATACAGGGTGTCCCCCCAAAAAATGTATACATACTTTGATTACCTGTACAGGCAATATTTATTAGAATGCCATTGAAATGTGTATACATTTTGTGGGATATCCTGTATATACAGTATTGATGGCTATGAGAAAGAGTACTCAATACCAAAAAAGAGATAAATAGTTTTAAGTTTGACTCAATGACCGGTTACTCTAAAGTTTATCCTGAATGATTACAGGGCGATCAGACATTCATAAATAGTATACATACATATATATATATATATATATATATATAAATATATTTATATATTTTTTATTTATGTATTTATATATATATAGCTTAAAATGGAGTGAGAATAAGAAGAAAGCATGAACGGGGGGAGGGGGAGGTTTCCTCATCAGTTGTCTACTGGGGTTCTCGGATATTTCCACGCTTTAAAGACAAGATGTCTACTGCCCAGAGCGTTCAATAACTGGGTAAGTTATTGGGAAAATGGAGGAGGAAGGGAAGGAAAATAGAAGGGAAAAGGGAAGAAAAGAGAAAACAGCGAAAAAAAGAACAAACCGAGCAAAATGCGAGCAACTTAAGGTAAGAAAATCCAAGACCACAGCGATAACAGAACTTAAGTTCAAGAGCGTGTGGGCGAGCAAAGAGACACATCTGACCCCAGCGAGTGTAAGTGAGAAAAGGACTGCTAGAGGGTTAGGTGAGGGAAACAATGAGGTGGCTGACTGAGAGAGGATGAGTGAAAGTGAGAGGGAGAAAGGCAGAGGAAGAAAGAGGGGTAAGAGTAAAAAGTAACAAAATAGGTAGGTAGAAGGAGAGAGAAGACTGACACACACATACAGTGTTAAAAATGGATGCTTTTCATTTTTGAAAGAAACAATATAGATTGACAGAATAAAGAATTCATTACATGTATAGAGAGTATGCCATGAATAATTTTGTTGATAGTTAAATAGAAGTTTCCACACTAGTAGCTTATTGAAACTGTTATTTTGAACATATCACAATTGGGAAAACTTCAGTCACTATCATCATCACTTACATGGGCTGGAAAGAATATGTTCAACCCATGCAAGCATGAAAAAGTAGATATAAAAGGATGATGGTGACTATATATATATATATATATATATATATATATATATATATATATATATATATATATATATATAGGAAAATGTTTAACCCCAACGGCAGAGCTCAATCCGTTTCCACGGCTGTTTCTAGACTGAGCGTCCAGAAATAGCCGTCAAAACGGCTTGAGCTCTACTGTCGGGTTTAAACATTTTCCTATTACCCACTCTGCTACCCTAAGTATTGAGTACTCTGGTGCGTTATGTTCCATCTCATTACCACACTTCCTTCGTTATATATATATATATATATATATATATATACATACACACACACCCATATATATATGTAGAAATTGAAAATAGCATATATTTTCACTAGCTCTGACAGTTTGGCAGGTGAACAGTGAGCTGTACTGATGAAGGGTGATACCCAGAAACATTAGTATCTGCAGTTCTGTTCGCATGCCAACACAAGAGCAAGAATGAAGGGTTCATTCTACTAACATGGCTATAAAATTGAAGCTTGTTAGCATAATTGCAAACGAATCGAATGTTATTTTTAATATTAAAAAAACTCAGATTACATTTATTATATATATATATATATATAAAGAGAGAGAGAGAGAGAGAGAGAAAGGGAGAGAGAGAGAGAGAGAGACAGACAGAAAGATGAAAACATATATAAATGTCAATGTGCATGAACAACCAAGCATCGACGAGTTGAGAGTGAAACTGTGTATAAGAGGGATAAACTGTAGTGTGTGGGAGAGAAGACTACATTGTTATTGCCATGTGATGCACATGGAAGATGACCGCTGGGTGAAGAAATGCCAAGAAATCCTAGTGGAGGGAAGTTGGAGTAGAGGAAGACCACGAAAAACAGGGTGGAGGTGGTGAGAGCCAACCTCAGATCGTTGAAGTTCACAGAGGAGATGACGAAAGACTGTGACAAATGGAGAGATGCTGTTCTGTAGAGGACCCATACCACCCTTGTAAGCAGGGAAAAGCGGACGTAAAATGATGATGATGATGATATTGTATGTTTATATAAAATAAACATATGGGTAGCTTCACTATCAAAGAAAAATAAATTTTTTCGTTACGAAAAAATTATTTTTCCTATTTTCGTCTGTGAATATATCGCAGAGTTGCCAGTACGTTTTCAGAATGTCAGACAGTGCTGTTTCAAGAAATGTTAATATTTCATCAGTGACACTTAATCAACCCATACTATATAGATCATTATTATCATGATTTCTCCATTCTTACATGGTTCATGTATGAAAGTGGGTCGGTGAGAGGAATGATGAAAATGAACATGGAAAGAGATAGAGGAAAAGGAAACCAAGAAAAATATGATTAAATATGGTGGAAAGATGAAAAACCATGGTATTGTTGAGGTGAGGATGTCAGGAGTAGAGGAAAATGGAAATGCTTTGTCGTGGGATCCGCAAGGCTAACTCTTGTTTTAGCAGTGTAAATGGCCTTAAAATGGTTGTTGTTGTTGTTTAGGCATCTTAGGATGATCTTCAGCTCCCCCCACTACCCTCTCTTTTCCTCTTCCTCTTCCTCTCCTTCTACTCCCTCCTTCCCCTCTTCGTCACCTTCCTTATAAAAAATCCTTACTCACCCCTGTGATTTATTGAAATACTGGTTCTCTGGGCAATCAAATACTGGTCTCTCAGGATTATACCACCTTGCAGGTATACATTCATCTTCTTTTGTTTCACGCTCGTAACCAAAATCACTGCAAAAGAAACCAATAGTAATAATAATGATGATAATAATAATGGTTTATGATTCAAGCACAAGACCAACAATTTTGTGGGATGGAGAAAGCTGATTAAATCAACCCCAATTATGGTGCTTTATTTTATTTTATCAGCTCTGTAAGGATGAAAGGCAAAGCTAACCTCAATAGGATTTGAAATCAGAATGTAAAGGGCTGTAACTATACATGGGAAGACAAAGCTAGATAAAAAAGATGGATATTATACCATAGCCAGATCAATTTGATAAAACATGATATGAGTATAAAAATATTATAAGCAAAATAATTAACATAAGATATGATCGAAAACATTTAGAGTTACCCACTGACATATGGCTAGGAAGCCATTAGTTAAGTCAGAACCCCCCCCCCCCACACACACACATTATTAATTGGATGAGAAGAAGAAGAAGAAGAAGAAGAAGAAAGAAGAAAGAAGAAGAAGAAGAAGAAGAAGAAGAAGAAGAAGAAGAAGAAGAAGAAGAAGAAGACGACGACGACGACGACGAAGAAGAAGAAGAAGAAGAAAAAGCAAAAAGAAGAAGAAGAAGAATACTGTCTATTTTACTCTATACATAATTATCAAAAGGTCTGTTAAAAGTACAAAATAGCAAACACCTGTTACCCTTATTTAATTGCCATACTATCATTTTAGTACCAAACAACTACTTTTAAACAAGCTTATAATTTTCATATGTTTTGACAGACATTTTCTAGAATAATACTTTTGGAACCCAAAGTATACAATTAAAACACAAATCCCTGTTACCAAAATACATTCCAAAACATGGTAATTATCAACATTCCTAGTCATAAGGTCTGCTTGAACTTATAACTTGCTGTCTCTTGAGGTTTCTGGGTGGGATTTGAAGTCAGCTTGCACGAATACAAAGCAAAATCCAATCATTAATTGCACAGTGTTGGTTACCCGCAGGTGTGAGCCTTGCGAGCTGGAATGGCTCTTCCAGCGTATCTCCTCACCATCCTTTGGGGAAACACCTTCTCTATTCTGTCTGTCAGAGCAGTTTGGTGGCCAGTGCATGAGCTCCTATTTGCTCATAATAGTGAGAGATGGGGAGAGCGAGAATGACAGAGGCATTGACAATGGGAGTTTGGTTCTTTTGTGTTCGGACCTGGTGTATATGTATATATTTATTTCCCGCACCACATAAATAATTGTTTCTATTTTTGGCACAAGGCCAGCAATTATCCCAGTGCATTACTAGTTCTTTGTTTTATCGACCCCGTAAGGATGAAAGCCAAAGTTAACCTTGGTGGGATTTGAACTCAGACTATAAGGGGGTATAACTATATGCTGCAAATCATGGCGTCTGACACTCTACCGATTCTGCCAATCCACCACACCACATAAATAATAAAACTAAGAGGACTTCAAATCACAAATTACTCTCCTACAAAAGATGGTCCTGTTGGCTACTGCCCATTTATACCTAGGAAGTACTGTCTGCCTAAGCTCAGGTCCTAGTGGAGATTCAACAGACAGTAGACAATTCAGAAATTATCATATTTAATGTGCAAACTATACATAAAAACAATAATAATGATTTCTAGTATAGGCACAAGGCCAGTAATTTGGGGGGAGGGGAAAGTCGATTAAATCGACCCCAGTACGTTACTGGTGCTTTATTTTATCGACCCCGTAAGGATGAAAGGCAAAGTTAACCTTGGTGGGATTTGAACTCAGACCATAAAGGGGCGTAACTTTATGCTGCAAAGCATGCCGTCCGACTCCCTTCCGAAACAACAACAATAATAATGATAATGATTATTGGTCATAGAAGTTCTGAATGAAAATTACAAAGATGCTGGATGATCATAAAATCAGATGAGAGAGAAAGAAAAGGCCAGCAATTTGAAGAACATTTGCCTATTATTTGTGGCAGGTCAAGAGATTGTATAGAGCAGTATTTTCAAATTTTTTGTCTTATGCTCAACTTTGATTTTCAAAATGAAAAACAAAATATGCATTCCATCATGATCCAAGTAAGTTTATAGCATATCATATAGAATAGCATCAGGTGGTGAATTGGCAGAGTTGTTAGAGCATCTGATAGAATTATTTATGGTATTCGTTCTGGCTCTCTGCTCTCGAAGTTCAAATCCCGTCGAGATAAAGTTTACCCTTCATCCTTTTGAGGTTGATAAAAAAAGTACCAGTCTAGTACTGGGGTCTATTCTTCCTCTATATCTCCTCCTCATTTCCTCTCTCTCAATTTCTATCTTTCTTTGGAAGAAATCCGTTGTACTCAGGCCTGAAGAGGAGATGGGCTCTGCCAGGCTTAAAATGCCCAAGAAATGCCATATGTCAATATGGTGTCCCTATGACTCTATCATGAGTTACCAGACCATACATACATAGATTAGTATACAACATGGTACATAACATGATATATAGTTTAGTATAGGATAGAATATAGTATAGTATACAGCATGCTGCATAACACGGTATCTAGGATAGTAAAGTATACAGCATAGAATATAGTATACTATACATTGTTGTATGTAGTATAGTACATAGTATAGTATATAGCATAGTATAGTAAAATATATAGCATAGTATAGGATGTATCGTAGTATATAATATGGTTTATAGTATAGTATATGGTATAGAATATAACGTAGAGGCACATGGCCTAGTGGTAAGGATGTTGGATTTAGGATCATAATGTTGTGGGTTTCATTCCTGGGTTGCATGTTGTGTTCTTGAGCAAAACACTTCATTTCATGTTGCTCCAGTATACTCAGTTGAAAATGAGTACTAGCAATAGCTGGGGCTTTAACCCTGCAATGGACTGGCATCCTGTCTTGTACTCTCAGTCGCTTCACGCCATGAAACCGGGATAAGCACCAGCCAAATAAGCCTTCTGACTTAAGACAGACTTTAGACTTTAGATAGTACATAACATAATATATAGTATAGAATACAGTATAGTATGGTTTATATACTCCATTCTGCAGTTCCACGCACCACAAAATATTACCAAACCCCACCAATGAAAATACTAACAAGGACGCTGTACCATTGGCACAATTCCACTGTATAAAGTACGAAACTCACCATTCAAAATCCTGCTTACTACACTGACACACCGTGCTGTTAATTGGTCTCTCATAATCTCTGCCATTGTTACATCTGGAGAATTGTTTCTTCCTCTCAAAAATCAGTTTCCTACCCAGGATGCATCCTTTCGATACCTAAATGTGACAAATAGAAAACAGACAAACAAATAAACAAAACAGAACATTCAATACAATAACTCTTTCTAACATGAAAAGCAATGTGAAATGAAGAGTCCAAGTCATATCATATTGTTATTACAGCTCACTGTAGGTTTAGCTGGACTCCTACAAGGATGTATCTTACAGGAGGTTTCTCGGAATTTTAATGATAGGGGCTCTAGTCTTATCATGTTATTACAGCTCACACCAATGTAGGTACAAGGCTGTATCGTATAGGAGGTTTCTTAAATGTTTTAATGATAGGCGTCCCAGTCTTATATTGTTATTACAGCTCACACCAATGTAGGTTTAGCTTGACTCCTACAAGACTGTATCTTTTAGGTTTTGGGATGTTTTAATGATAGGAGCCCCAGTCCTATCCTGTTTTGTCACAGCTCACACCTATGTAGGTTTAGCTGTAATGAGATACAATGTCATCGGAGGTTTCTTGTTTATTTTAAATGACAAGTTTCCAGTCCTAACACAACAAGCAATGTGAAATGAAGTGAATTACTCAAGAACACAATGTGGTGTCCAGTCAAGGAATCAAACCTTTGACCTTATGGCTGTGACTCCAGCATCCTAACCACTAGACATATGCATCTTCACAATGATGGCCAAATCACTGACCATCTTTCTGGCTCTCAACTTATCTCCTCTCTCTTGCCCCATAGCCATAACCAAGATAATAATTAATAATAACTAATTTATAATTAATAATTCTTTCTAACTTCGGCACAAGGTCAGCAATTTGGTGGAAGGGGAAAGTCAATTACATTGATCCCAGTACTTGACTGGTACTTTATTTTATTGACCTCAAAAAGATGAAAAGTCAGGTTGATCTTAGCAGGATTTGAACTCAGAATGTAGAAAGTCAAAAACTAAATACTACAAAGCCTTTTGTCTAATACTCTATCAATACTACCAATTCACAATAAAGTATAACAACAACAACATGTTGTTATTATACTGCATTCAAGGGCACAACATCCTCCCTAGTACTGGTACCATGATAAAATGCACCTAGTACACTCTGTAAAATGATTGGTGTTAGGAAGGGTATCCAATAGTAGAACACTTGTTAAATAAAGGATCAAGAGAACTCTTCAGTTGTGTCAAGGGAACAACAACTTCCCAAATCCTAATGCCATGATAAAATGTACCCAGCACATTATGTAAAGGTGTTCCTGTTATGAGGGGAATCTAGCTGTAGAAAACCTGATAAACATAGTCAAGAGAGCCTTTTAGTTGTGTCAAGGACATGATAACTATAACTATGCTATTGCCACTATAAAATGCACCCAGTACACTCTGTAAAGCATAGGAGGGGACATAGTAGGATGTGGTTCCTGTTCTGTACTACAGTCTTTGTGCTATTGAAAAGGTAGGGTAGTCTACATGAAAGTGACATAAAGATTAGAGGTTGTTTGCTGAATAAAGAATAAAGGAATGGAGCCTGTTGAACTTGACTGTGGTGACGGTTGGTGCCCAGACAGGATAACCCTTTTAGCATTTGAGGGTGGTAAGTCAATAATCTGAGATACCATATGTTGCAACACATTTTCCATTGCTTTGGCCACAAACACTGATGTCCTTAGCAGACAGGAGGGGAAGATAACTAAATATAGAGGCTTTAATTGACTGATTTCTTTTTGTGCTAGTTGCCAGCATGGCTTCCAGTGTCCTTGATCCCTGAACTATTATTTACCTCTGAAAAATCAGAAAGATAGCATCTTGCCTGAGGAAGGAGTTCTGTCAAATGAAATGACTAATGTCACTACATTAGTCATATACAATATATCCAGAGGCACAGCAGAGATGTAGCACTAATCCTATTCTATAAAGTTTGTTCCCTCCCATTTCTTTTTCTTTATTTATATATTTTTTCTTCTCTTACTCATTCCTCTTATTTTTTCTCTTTTTTTCTCTCTTCCTGTTGGAAAATATATACAACACAATCATCATCATTGTTTAGCACACATTTTTCCATACTTTCATGGGTTAGACGGGTCATCCACATTTGGAGACAAGTGTGGCCAGAGTTGGCCACACCATTCCTTGCTCCAACTATAAATTTTGTCGAGTAATTTACAGTTGGATGCCTTTCCTAACACTAACCATATTTACAATATGAATCAATAATTTGTTTTATATTTTCAGAAATAAAATGTAGAAAGGAAGATGAACCAACTTCTTCTGCAGGATTCCAGCTTTCATAGTCTTCAGAGGAACAACGTCGTGTCAAGATAGAGGAAAAGTTAGCTTTCACAAGGATCCACCCTTTTGAAGGGAATTTGTGGGCATACACACTGGAATAGAAGCAATGGAAGCAATGAAATTAGATAAAACATTGTAGGCATTCAGTAATTAATGAAGAAATGAAATTATATTCTGGCAGTGATTAAAGAAAACTCTACACATTAACTCTTAACCTGCAATAATTTAGCAGAAAATGTTGAAAAATTGCTTTGATAATTCAAATGGTTATAGCACTTTTACTAATGGGAGGATTGTTGTGAAAATGTGTAGTATTAGAGTAATGACACTAATTTTTAATATGGTCCAGTGATAGTAGTTTTGTACTTTTCAAGAATGCCTTGATACTTTGATTTCATGCTCTATAGGGAATTAATAACTAGCAATGTAACATAAATTCACCTGCCACACAACAGTTGCAAGCATCATAAATAAGAGTACTATAATATATATAACTATGTAACTCAATAATGATGTGCAATAAAAATATATATTTATAGACAAAGAAACAAAACAAAGCATTCAATACAATGTGCTCTTTCTAACATGAAAAGCAATGTGAAATGAAGAATCTTGCTAAAAAACACAATGTGTGTGTATCCCCCCACCCAACCGTATTTCAATATGATATGAAAGTGGTTAATAGGAGCATACATTCCAGGATTGATATGAAAAGTTAGGGGTTTTCTCTCTCTTACCTGACAATAAGGGTATTAATTCCAGGTTCATTTAATACCCCATCAACATAAACATTTTCATCAGCAAATATATGTTTCTGCCAGCTCTGGCCTTCATCACAACTGAAACTGAACAATAGATAGATAGGTAGTAGTAGTAGTAGTAGTAGTAGTAGTAGTAGTAGTATGATGGTGGTGGTTGAGGTGGTGGTGGTGATGGTAATAGTGTTGTTAGTAGTAGTAGTAGTAGTAGTAGTAGTAGTAGTAGTAGTAGTAGTAGTAGTAGCAGCAGCAGCAGCAGCAGCAGCAATAATAGTAGTTAATTATATATATATTTGTATACATTTAACATAAAACTGTGATCCTTTAAAGTTCAGTAATGCACTTCTCTGAGGTTTGCACCCAAAGTGGATACCTAGTTGACCTTAATGGTAGCCCCAGCCCTGGGTCTAGGTTAACTTTCCTTGCCCCTGAATGAGGTCGTTAGTGTTGACCTTTCCTTCACTGACTAAATCGTAAAGAAAAGAGTGAGAGGAATGGAAGGTTTTAACTGTCCGAAGTGTTTGGTAATTGTAGTTCTGTTACTAACACTCAACATTCTGTAATGATTTAACTGATAAAGTGTGCAGTTAATGCCTAAGGTGTGAGGTGCAGCTGATTATCACACTTGGTGGTGAATTGCCCCCCACCACACCCTTCTTTTTTTCTTTATCATTTTTGTTCAATGAATTTATATTATTGCGTTATTATACACAGTTTAGACATTATATTTGTCCTTCTGAACAAATTACGAGCAAATTTTAATATTTTTTATGCATTTGTTATGTTATTTATGTATATAAAACATATTTGCAATGTTATTCTTGTTATACAACTGTAATAAAATATACACTTTAATATATATGGCTTTGTTAATACAGATGGTTGTGAAAAATTGTAGTATTATCTCACAACATCTTGTAATGAATTAACAGAAAATATGTAAAAACAGGCTTGTTAATTCAAATGTTTATAATATCTTTACTAGTAAACAGTTGTGAAAAATTGCAGTATTATCTCTTAACATCCTATAATGATTTAAAAAAAAAAAATGTAAAATCAGATTTGTTAATCCCAATTTTTCTAATACCTTTACAGGTTGACAGATGTGAAAACTAGCTGTAAACTAAAGGAAATATTTTAATTTTTCATGTGATGTGGTCATAGTGTTGTTTTGTACTTTTCAAGAATTGACCTGGAGGGAGGAAAAACAGTGTTGACCTCAATGGGGTTTGAACTAGTATCACTCAGAGACCAAACAAAATACTTCAACCATTTAGTCCATCACTCTACTCCTTTTCTCTTTCTCTAAGCTATTAACATTCTAAAGAGGTTTCTTCCTTCAAACTGGATTGTTTTAAAAAATAATTCATCATTTCTGGCAAGACTTACAACCTCTTGTCACAAACGCTATTCAATGAGAAATATATATATAGGAATGTATATATGTATATGTACTTATGTATGTATGTGTGTGTGTATATATATATATATATATATATATATATATATATATATATATATATATACGTATATATATATATATATATATATATATATATATATATATATATATATATATATATATATATACGTATATATATATATATATATATATATATATATATATCACCACTTTACATCTACTTTCCACGTTTGCATGGCTTAGACTATATATATAAATCTGTGTAAATGAAATGTGTGTGTGTGTGTGTATATATATATATATATACTTATGCATTTATATACATATGTGTGTGAGTGTGTTCATGCATGCATATGTATCCTTGTCTCATAAACTGACTTGTTGCAGTTGTCTTGTGTTAACGAGATCTTGATTGATGAGATGGTTCTGACAGGCAATCTCAGTTGAAATCTGTTGGAATATAACTTCCCGCAAATATCTGGCTCTGACATGGACAGGAAATTTATTACTGGCCAATCACTGTCAACTACAATACTTGTCAGGTTAAATTGTTACGCCACTGACCACTACTCGCATGTGTTCCTAATATCGAAGAAAAACAGTTGTTGAATGAAATGCACTACCACTTTACAGAGTGTACTGGGTGCATTTTATTGTGGCACCAGCACTACCACTTCACAGGGTGCACTAAATGGATTTTATAATGGCCCTACCACTACTACTTTCCAGAATGTTCTGAATGTATTTTGTTATGGCACCTGTCCTACCACTTTACAGAGTGTACTGGGGGCATTTTGGTGTGGAACTATCATTAACACTTTATTGGATGTACAGACGGCATTTTATCATGGCATCACAACTAACACTCTACAGAGTGTACTGGGTACTTTTTATCAATGTAAAATCAATAAAAAAATAACAAACAGAACAAATCATAAATTTTACATCTAAATTCGTAATCAAACAAATAAGCAAAGATATTTGCAAATACTTACTATATCTCCCTGGTCTTCCAACTGGCATTTAGTGCTGTGATAGCACTACCTTGGTCCAGAATATTCAACTCGTGAAGACCATGAAATGGTGCCTGAAATAAATGAAAGAATTCTTTAGTAAAGCAATTTATATTCCAAACTATGGATCTTCCTGCCTATTACCTCCAATAACATATTTTCCTTTCATATATAAAAAAGAGTAAAGACCTCCTTCTCTCACAAATGATCATGCATCTTGAAAGTTTCCCTTCCAAGGCACACGTCTAGACAAGGTGTTTTTGTGGAAGACCAGCAGTTGCCCATGCATACCAGTCTTCGCTCCTCATGCCACTGACATCCAAGGAAAGGCAATGGCCAATACAGCTTAGCAGTAGTGACATTGGAGCATGTTTGTACAGCTGAGTGAGCTGGAGCAATGTGAAATAAAGTGTCTTGCTCAAGAACACAGTACATCGCCTGATCTAGGAATTGAACTTACAACCTCATAACTGTAAATCCAACACTCTAACCACTAAGCCATATACTTTTACTCATACAGTCAATTTCACCCTTATGCCTGAAATTGCCCCAGCTTCTATGATAACATCAGTTGTTTTAAAGTGTTTATGTTTATCTAAAAACCCACTGTCTTAATTTTATATAGCAACCTTTGTTAAGTTATGTTCCAAACACCAGATTGATAATGAGAAAGTTAATTATTACTTCTTGATTATTTACAAAATTATTTGAAATATATTGGAGTGTCTTTCAATATAAATATAGCAACAAAAGGGTTACATTTTAGAGTTCTCTCCTTTGCATTCTTTTGTAATAATTGTCAATAACGTTTTTATATTAATTCTCTGATAAAAGTAGCCAATGCCAAGGTTACAGAGTTAAACCATTGGATTAACTCTTTAGCATTTACATTACTCTATATTTACTATTGTATTTTCATGGTAAACACTTTATTTCACATAATATCGAATCTAAGAGGTTTTGATGTTATTTATTTTGAGAACAATACCTTAACATAAGTATGAGCAGCCACTTATGGCTGGTTTGAACAGAAAAAGGTGAGAGAAATCTGGCCAGATACGGCTGGTTTAAATGTTAAGTACAACAGAGTGGACTCTGCTAAATTTAGCAAATGTCCTGACTGTGGAGATAAACCAGGCAATGGATTAAGTCTACCACCCAAGTACAACAGAGAAAACTCTACCAAGGCATTCAAGTTGATAGGGGATGGTGTTAAACTTTGCAATAGGTTAAATCAACAATTGAATTAGCTATCAGCTAGATTTGAACTCAGAATGCAAAGAGCCAGAATAAAAACATCGCACTGGTCACTGTTGAGACCTTAGGCGTACTTGGACTTTGTAATGCCGAGTTCCTAAAAAAAACCCAGAAAATCAGTGGGCCCATCTGAAGAAGGAGCTCCACGAAGTGGGGTGGCTGTTGCAGCGAGTGTTGCTAGCTATTGTTCGTGGGAATGTTTTTACTATTAAAAAAAAAAAATACATCTTATATAATAATTGTTTCTACGTTTGGCACAAGGCCAGCAATTATCCCAGTGTATTACTGGTACTTTATTTTATCGACCCCGTAAGGATGAAAGGCAAAGTTAACCTCGGCGGGATTTGAACTCACAAAATAAAGGGCCATAACTCTATTCTGCAAAGCATGGTGTCCAACACTCTACTGATACTGCCAATCCAGAACCCTAATAATAATAATAATAGTAATGGAACACTTACTGAATACCAATGAACACCAACATCTCTGGAGATGAAAACACTGACATCTTGAAATGAAAGCTGCTCACCAATAGTACCATGGGCCAAAATAAGGCCTGGAGCATTTTCGTCAGACAGTATGCGGGGAACATTGAAAAGCACTTCCATTTGTTGCAGATGTAGATGTAAAGAACATTTAGATAACTGAAATAATAAAAATAATAATAATAATTGTTTCTACTTTTGGCACAAGGCCAGCAATTATCTCAGTACATTACTGGTACTTTATTTTATTGACCCCGTAAAGATGAAAGGCAAAGTTAACCTCATCGGGATTTGAACTCAGACCGTAAAGGGCCGTAACTCTATGCTGCAAAGCATGGTGTCCGACTCTCTACCGATACTGCCAATCCACCGCCCTTAATGATAATAATAGTTATAATTATAATGATAATAGCAACAACAATAAAATAATAATTGTTTCTACGTTTGGCACAAGGCCAGCAATTATATCAGTGCATTACTGGTACTTTATTTTATTGACCCTGTAAGGATGAAAGGCAAAGTTAACCTTGGCAGGATTTGAACTCAGAATGGCAAGGGCCGTAACTCTATACGTCAAAGCATGGCGTCCGACCCTCTACCGACACTGCCAATCCACCACCCTACAATAATATTAAAAATTGTCGACAAGAAAACCAAACATTGTATTATAATAGATATTGCAGTTCTTGGTAACAACAGAACAGATGAAAAAGAGGGGTGGGGAGAGAAGATAAACAAGTATGAGGATCTCAAACGGGACGTTGTCACATTATGGTAAATGAAAAAAGTAGAAATAGAGCCTGTAGTAGTTGAAGCATTTGGAACGGTGTCAAGTAAATTAGGGGATTGGATTGGGAAGCGCAGAATAGAAATAAAAACATACACACAATAAAAGACAGCCTTGTTAGGAACAGCAAGAATTTTGAGAAAATCGAAGAGACTTAAATTGGAAGGATTCTTTGGAACCTTATTATTTGTTATGACCTACTTCCAAAGTCTAAATTTAGTTGAAGATCTGCCAGCATTCTAGAGATGATAATGATGGTGGTGAAGAAGAAGAAGAAGAAGAAGAAGAAGAAGAAGAAGACTCATTGTAGCCAATAAATAATGAAATAAAAAATGATAATTTCTTTATTGGCTGCAATAATTTCTCTTTTAATGTCAAAAAGCAGAATGAGGACAATAAAATGAAACTGTGGAAATGACAAAAAAAAAATTACCCTAATAAGGGGAAACTTCTCTGGGCTACTCATAGTAAAACCCACAAAAAACATGGTCACCCTGACCACCTAAGCAAGTGCCATCACTTGTATTCCTCCAATTTGTGGATGTATACTCCGAGTAGAACTGCTCACTTAAACCAAGCTCACCATCTTCATCCATCTTTCAATAAATTTGCTGGCAAATACCATTTCTCTCTCCATTCCAAGTGAAACTTGAAAAAGTCTATGAGAGTTTAGCCAAAGAGGAAAGTGTCCACCACACAACCTTTTTCACTATGGCTACCAGGCAGATAAAAACTGCCTGTCCTTCCTGACCAAAGGAAGATGGCAAGGCAAACTTCACAATGGACTCACCTGATGGCTGGATCTGTCCTGCATGAGATAGCAGCAGTTTGATATAATTCCCCATTAGCAAATGTAATGGAGGAAGCTACAGATGGAGAATGTTGAATTGGATCTTGGGAATGGTGTGAAGATGGAAGGTGTGAACACACTTTATTATTTTGGGACTTGTTGAATAGAAAGGTTGGATCAGACTCTGCAACAGTATCAAGAGTGAGATCTGCATGGAAGAAGTTCTGAAAACTGAAGGGTGTACTACTGATGAGGTGAGTGTCACTGAAACTGAAGGGGAAATGTGTATGTTGTATATGTGAAAAGTGCCATAATTCATGGGAAGAAGACATATATATGGAACTGCAGAGAAGGCGGGAAAGAACAAAAATGAAAATGATATGGTGGATGAGTGGAGTATTACAGAGAGCAAGGAAGGCGAAATAATGAATTGCAGTGATGAATGTTATGAAGAAAAATTGAATGAGATGGTTGAATCATGTGTTGAGGAAGGATGAAAGAGATTGTGTGAGAGGAACTGAGTCAATGATAAATGTTGTGAAGAAAAATGGAATGATAGTTGGTTCATGTGTTGAGAAAGGATGAAAGTGCCTGGGTGACAGGGGTGATGGAAATGAATATAGAAAAGAAAGAGGAAGCGAAAGACTAAGAAAGATATGGATGGTGATAATGGAAGAGGAAATGAAAGTCAGGAGATTGGTGATGGGGGATGTAGCTAGTAAGGCAAAATTGAGAAACTTGTCATGGGCCTTGTCAGAAAAAATGCCTTTAAAACACTTGTTGCTGTTGCTGGAAAGATGTATTAAAAACATAATCTATAGAATTGTTCCAATGGCTTGGTTTGTGATGAATATAACAACTCAGTTCCCAGTATAGTAGTATGCAACTAAAGCAAAGATAAGCTAATCTACTCACTTGGACATGGTATGAAAGGAATTGGTCAAAAGATTTATCAGAGAGAATATCTAGCGTGACAGACCAATGCAACAGTTATATGTATGTATATATGTATGTATGTATGTATGTATGTATGTATGTATGTATGTATGTATGTATGTATGCATATATATATGTATGTTTGAATGCATATATATATATATGTTGTATGTATGTTTGTTTAATGTATCTATATGTATGCTTGTGTGTGTATGTATGCAAAATGAGAAAGATTTATTGATATATATATACATATTAATAAATCTTTTTCATTTTGCACACACATACATATACATGCACATACATGCACATACATACATACATACATACATACATACAGAGACACATACATACGCATGCTCATAGAGACTTACATATATAGACACATAGAAGGACAGACATTGCTGATGCAGCAGATATTACCAAGAAAACAGTATTAGAAAGTTATAGTAGTGATGAGTTGTCTTGTTGGATGGTGGTGATGATGATGCTGATAATGATGATGATAAATACCACATTTATCCAATATAGATTATGAATTACACAATATTATCAAAATGATTATTTTTGTCAAGAACATTGTAGTATCAACAAGTACACACTATTAGGTACATGTCATCAACATCATCGTGTTCCTGCAACTAGGGCAGCCAGTTGTTGGGGTGCCACTCTAGATGCTTTTGCTGTCAGCCATCGCCATTGGTCTCTATTCTCTCTCATGCATAGAAGGGTCTTAGTATTGTGACTAATCCAGTCTTTGATACTGTCAGGCAAGGATTTTCTTTGTCTGCTTCTTCTTCACTCTCTTTTGACTGTGCCCTGAAGGATGGTTTTGGAAAAGGAGTTGTAGCAAAATATATGACCATACTATGCAGGCAAGTTTCAATCTCTTCACCATCGCAAGGAGTGGTTCCTGTCTGCCAGGATATTTGTTAATTTGCTGCTGATGAGGCTCTTTGTTTTGTACTCTGTGTATGGGATATGTAGCACATTAGCAAGACATTCTTGAAAAGTACAAAAACAGCATTATGACTGCATCATTTGTAAAATTACTGCATCATTTGTAAAATTTGTAAACTCTAATACTGCAAATTTTTGCAATGATCTATCCACTAGTAAAGATTTGAACTAAAACTGGTTTTAGATATTTTCTGCTAAATCATTACAGGTTGTTTAGAGTTAAATAGACTATACAGTCAAATATACTATGATTTAAGAAAGACAAACTCTTCTTCTTCTTCCTCCTTCTTCACCCACTGTTTTTTCCTGAGTTTGGACCATGTAGTGGAAAATGCAGGCTAAATAATTTTTTTAGTGTAAAAAACTAGTTTCATCAGCTTACCAAACTGTAAGTTGAAAATATTTTATTTGGGAGAATGTGGAGAAAGGGACACATATTTTATCACTAACCTAAGATGAAAAATACCCTGATACTGACCCTGTCACTCCCAATACTGAAATAAAGGAGACTGTTTATAAGTAGATTTTTACCTTGTCAGATTTACACTGGGATCTCAAATCACGGGGGACTGGAATTAGACTCCAGTTTCCCCCTTTATCAAAAGAAATGTAGGTTCTTCTTCCACTTTCTTTCAGATTCAGTTGACTGGGTTCCTGGTTGGCTAAATAGATTCCTGGCAGACCTTTCACCTAAAAACAACAAAACACAACACTTCAGGTTTTCATATATATATATATTATATATTAAATTTAAGTGAAAAAAACTCTACTTGTGGGAATACAACCCAGATAGACAAAAAATGTTTTTATCCATACTCTTTAAGTGATTCTACTTATTATGATGTTTAAGTATTAACCTTTAATTAATATATATATATATATATATACATGTGTGTGTGTGTGAATTTATGGCCTAGCAATATTAATACAATCCCAACTTAATGTACGAAATTGTATTTCCAAGGGTAGCTGAAGAGTAGAATCAATGCATGTATCTGTTTGTCATTTATGCCTGTTTTTCAATGTGCACATTTGCTTCTTATATATATATATGAAGCTGATCTCTCAGACTTTTATGAAGTACTGAGGAGATAAAGTTAATATAAAGAATGGTTAATATAAAAAGTTAATATAAAGAGTTAATGGAGATGCTATAATGTAGCTTATAGAATAGGATGAAGACCCTTAAAGAAGGAAAATTTAGTTTGCTACGAAGTTGCTATCTGGGAGATATGAGGTCCGTTTCCTCATAGCGGTTAATGGCAATGTCTTTTTCCGTCTTTAAAGGTCTGAACCCTATTCTATAAGCTGTTATAGCATCCCTGTGAATAAGCATGCCTCGCTTTATATATATATGTATGTATATATATATATAA
Organism: Eledone cirrhosa; assembly: GCA_964016885.1. Classification (NCBI taxonomy): domain Eukaryota; kingdom Metazoa; phylum Mollusca; class Cephalopoda; order Octopoda; family Eledonidae; genus Eledone; species Eledone cirrhosa. The sequence continues at coordinate 341,268,003 of OZ024741.1, forward strand.
ATATTTGACATAATTTATTCTTACAATATAGTCATCTCCTTTCTCTACAATGAGCTGAACAAATAAGAACTGGGGTTAATCTGATCACTTCAAACAAGGCAGTGCTCCAGCATAGCAACAGTCTAATGACTGAAACCAGCAAAAGAACAAAAGAGTAAAAGAATGGAAAATAGTGTATTTTTTACAGGCTACAGCAATGCAAATAGGGCATCAAATGTTAAAAATAAAGATAAGATGTTGGAATGTTACATTGGAGGTGTTTAACTAGTCCTTAATATTTGGGTGTAAATTCTCTTTATCGAAAGTAGTATTGGGAAAAAATATGTTAGAGCAGGATATCTTGTATTGTTCTTATTTTTAAACCTGAAACTGGGTTTTTTTTTCAATGCTGAAATTGACAAATGGATCACATGGTTTATGTTCTAAGCTATGGTTGTATCTGTTTTTGAAGTGTGGTAGTATGTCTGTCTATATTAGCTACTATTTGTTGAGTTCTAATCTCTTGTTGATAATAAAATAGATTCCATGGAGATTGCCAGTATTCCTATCCCTCCAGTATAACAACCCTCTCAGCAACAATGGTATTATTATTTTTAACATTTAATGTGCAATTTATATTGCTGTAGCCCTCAAAAAAAGACACTATTTTCTACACTTTCCACAATGCTTCAAGCAAACTTCAACACCCTCTTGGTAAAAGAATAATTCAATGTATATTTATAAATTTATTTATTCCTAAGCCATACTAATTTAGTACTCTAGAATATATTTCCAGTTAGAAAGAAAGCTTGTGATTAGATCTATAATAAATGGGGTCATTTTAATGACAGGAAATGAAGTCTTGTTGTGGCTATGGATTCTGTTTTCATGCAAGTCACATTATTTTACTGCTTTTTCTATTTAAGAGATATTTCTTCACAGTTCAGTGGTTGGCTTTAGGGGAAAAAAACTAGCCAACCATGAAATCTTCTGCTCCAACGATTCACACAACTGTTCAATTCTGTAGAATCCACACTTGTTTTGCTGTAATTGACAATTATCGATTTCCAGCTTAAGCAGAAGGCAAGAATTCTGTAAAAGAGGGAGTAGATGCAACAGTTGATTAAATCAACCCCAGTACTCATCTGCTACTTATTTTTAAAGCCCAAGATCCATCCATCCTCACACATACTTGATTATCAACCTCAGTGAGATTTCAAATTAGATGTTGAAAGAAATACTGCAAAGCATTTTATCCGACACTATAATGATACTACCATAATAATAATAATAATAATGGTTTCTTATATAGGCACAAGGCCAGCAATTTGGGGGAGGGGAAAGTTGATTAAATCGACCCCAGTGCATGACTGGTACTTATTTTATCGACCCCGTAAGGATGAAAGGCAAAGTTAACCTCAGCGAGATTTGAAGTCAGATCATAAAGGGCCGTAACTCTATGCTGCAAAGCATGGTGTCCAACCCTCTACCAATACTGCCAATCCACCACCCTGATACTGCCAAATAATAATTGTTTCTACTATTGGCACAAGGCCAGCAATTACCCAGTACATTACTGGTACTTTATTTTATCGACCCCGTAAGGATGAAAAGCAAAGTTAACCTCGGCGGGATTTGAACTCAGAATGGCAAGGGCCGTAACTCTATGCATCAAAGCATGGTGTCTGACCCTCTACCGATACTGCCAATCCATCGCCCTTCACTGCCAATAATAATGATAGTAATAATGATAATAATTGACCAAAGATATATTATGATAGCCCAGAGTCAGAGAGGGGTTGCTAAAACATCTGACTATACCTGGGATGTTACTGAAATCTTAAGACTACAAAGGGTATCAACAACTGCAATAGTAATTGTAATAATAGGATTAATAATTATGGTAGTGGTGATGTTGATGATTGTAATAATGATTTCTTTACCGATCACAAAGTGTTTACATGAAGAAAACATTATGGACAGCATTAATAATGATATAACACCTGGCACCCAGCAGAGACTAATTCTGTTTCACGGGCAGGACGAGCTCAAATATCTTGGTTGATAATCGTCCTAGATTATCATGAATATAAAGATCAGATAGACCAAACAAAACAAGAAATTCTCAATGAACTTGGAAAAATAAAAAATTAAAATTTGTATGGGTGAAAGAGAGCCCTTGCAAAAATTGACAAACTACTGGGACAAAACACTCATAAGAACTGGAAATCAGGCTGTTAAAGCAATAATTTAAGAGATGGAGCATGATATATCAGAACTGAATGAGGTTATTTATGCAGCAGCAATGGTAATAGAAAGGAAATGTGGGTTATGGAAAAAGCAAAAAAGACAACACTCACAAAAACCACCCTGGAAGTTAAAAATTGAAAAAGAAATTGAAATAATGAAGACAGAAATGTTGATCCTGGAAAATCTGTCAAGTCAAGAGAAGGAAGGAAAGTAATTAAAAAATATAATGTAACTTCAAAACCTGATATTCCATCAATCAAAGAAACCTTGAAACAGAAATTACAGCTGAAAGCTTAAAGAATCAGAAGATTTGAAAAATAAAATAAGTTTTACAGGCAAAATAAGCTGTTTGTGTCTAATGCAAAGAAGTTTTATGAGAAAATTGGAACACAGATAATTCAAGTAAAGGAACCCCCCTTCAATTTATGAAATTGAAGAATTATGGAAAACAGTATGGAGTACAGAAAAATGTCATAATGCAAATGCAAAATGGATAAAGAACATGGAAGAAACATATGATATGGAAATAGATGTGAATACAGTAATTAGGGAACTAGAATAGGAACAAGCCTACATATATCTAGGGATTAATGAAGGCCAAGGTATTCACTGTACCAGCCTGAGAGAATCAGGAAGGAATGCTACCGGAGAGTAAGTGCTGTCATGAAAACAGAGCTTAACTCGAGAAATAAACTCTCTCCCATAAATTCACTTACAATCCCTGTTATCACCTACAGTTTCAATACTATAAATGGGAATGTTAACGAAATTAAGAGAATGGACACCAAAATCAGGAAACTTTGACCCAAAAGCAGATATGGATCGCCTCTATCTCCCTAGACAAAATGGAGGTAGAGGAATGATCCAGCTAGAGCTTTCATACAGGATATCAACCAATGGACTCAAACAGTACATTAAAACCACGGATGATGAAAATGGTCGCAGATCCCGAAAGGAAGAAGTAGTTACATTCAGTCACAAAGGAAAGTAGGAAGTTTGGGGGAAGAACTGGGAATACAGTTAAAAATGATGGCAATTCTGCAATCAAAGTGGCAAAGAATTTCAAAGTGTTGGCAAAACATGAAGGCCAACAAAGACTGTGCACTAAATGGGAGCAATAACCACTGCAAGGGCAGTATGTTCTCCATAGAAAAGAACCTGATGTAGATCACACTCTCAACCATCAGTGGCTGCAGAGTTCTGGGCTAAAGGCAGAGAGTGAGGGCTTCATTTTGGCTGCACAAGACCAGTGTCTTTCAATGCACAACTTTCAATCCAATGTGATCAGGAAATGGAATTGACCAAGTGTTGATTCTGTGGTGAGCATTGACCACCTGGTTTCAGGCTGCAAAGAATTAGCTCCCTAGGAATAATAAACAAGGCATGATAGAGTGGGGCAATACTTACACTGGATAATGTGCAGGTTTTATGGTCTGAAAACGGGGTGGGGGGTGGGGTACAACCATCACCCAGATGCAGTAACAGGAGACAAGAACATAACACTCCTCTGGGATTTCCCTGTGAATACTGACAGAACAACCAAAGCCATCAGACCTGATATAATTGTGAAGGACCATAAAGAGAAAACATGTTTCTTAATTGACATGAGCATCTCCTCAAAAGAGTTTGGAAAGCTCAGTAAGTATAAAGATCTATCAATTGAAAAGGAGAAAATGTAGCATTTTAAGGCTTGTACAATACCAGTGACAATCAGTGCACTTGGAATGATAAAAAAGGGTACTGAAAAATATTTGGACCAGATACCTGGAAAGTCATCTCTGTAAGAGATACAGAAAATAGTGCTGACAGGTATTGTCCATGTCCTGAGAAGGTGTTATCAATTTAAAACCTTGCAAAGACATTTACTGATGTTTGTGCCCTTATAGCGTCATCTGTATGATTGTAAAATGTGCATATTTTGAAATTTTGCCTCCAGTGTCACGTTGACACTTGGCATGGTTTGGGAAAGAAGCAGAATTCAAAGGAAGTCTCAAATAATAAAAATAACAGGGAGATAAAAGCCAACTGAGCGGATATTATAGTAAAAGATCACAACAAAAAGAAATATCTTCTAATTGATATATCAATCCCCACAGATAATAATATATCTACCAGATAATAATATATCTACCATATCTACTATCCAAATATCATGATCTGGAAATAGAAATAAGCTTACTTTGGATGATGAAAACAGAAACAATACCTATAAATGCTCTGTGTATGATAGAAACACACATACAGATACAAACTCCAGCATAAAAAATAACGCTACTAGGCACTGCACACATATTATGAAGAGTAGTCTCAATACAATACAAACAACACAACAAAAAACAACACTGCACATACCCAAGGTACACAGAACTGTGCTCAGTAATGCAATGATGATGTGCAATAAAAATAAAACTAGTAATACTTATAATAATGATAATAATAGTAGTAGTAGTAGTAAAAGTAAATAGGAAAAGTATTTTGTGTGATGCTCAATCGATTCTCAAAAATCCATCCTTGTGCAGTTAGCAAACATTTCTTACAATAGAATTCTCTGTACAGTTTAGAGGTTATATCTATAAAACTATTAGCTGAGAGAGACTGTGTGTTTTGGTTCATACTTTGTGTTAGAGGCTATTCTTGAAGATTATTCAATAGTGTTCTGTATGTTCATACATATTTAGAGGCATGTGTACATATATATACATACATACATACATATATATATATGTGTGTGTGTGAGTGAGTGTATATATATATATATATATATATATATATATATATATATAAATACATATACACATATAAATGCTTCACCTTGACAGTTTTTGTCCCTTGTGATTTGAACACATATATTTATATATCTGTGTTCGTTTCGTTTCTCTTTATGGTGTATATATATATATGTTTATATATATATATATATATATATATATATATATATAGTAATAATGTATATATAATAATTGTTTCTACGTTAGGCACAAGGCCAGCAATACGCAGTGTATTACTGGTACTTTATTTTATCGACCCCGTAAGGATGTATATATAATAATAATGTATATATAATGTATATATAATGTATATATAATGTATATATAATAATTGTTTCTACTTTTGGCATAAGGCCAGCAATTACCCAATGCATTACTGGTACTTTATTCTATCGACCCCAATGTATATATATGTATATATATATGTATATATATGTATATATGTATATATATATATATAAATATATATATACATATATATATACATATATATACATTATTATTATTATATACACATACATATATATATATACATATATCTACACACACATATATATATACACCCATATATAGATATCAATTGCATAATATATATATCTATACATACGTATGTATGTATGCAAGCCTCTGTGTGTGTGTGCAGATTTGGTGCGGTAGTGAGGTTAGTGATACATGATATAGGACCTATGTGAGTATATTTCAACACAGTTTTGCTTGCTACACACACTCTGACAACTACAATATGTAGAGACTATATATATATATAGAGAGAGAGAGATGGAAATAGATATGTATATATATATATGAATATATATATACACACATATATATATATATGGAAATATATATGTGTGTGTGTATATATGTAAATATATATATATATATATATAAACACACATTTAAACATACACATGCATGCACACATAATATTGACATTAATACACACACATTTCACTTTGCATTCCAAAATCGTTACCAAGACTACCTAATGATTTATCTAGTTTACTCTCATTATTTTCGGGTGGATTGGCAGTATCGGTAGAGGGTCGGATGCCATGCTTTGAAGCATAGAGTTACCTCCCTGTATGATCTGAGTTCAAATCCCGCACAGGTTAACTTTGCCTTTCCTCCTTCCGGGGTCGATAGAATAATGTACCAGTAATGCACTGGGTAATTGCTGGCCTTGTGCCAAAAGTAGAAACAATTATTTTCGTTTTTTACCACAGACTACCTTTTATTTTCTGTATCTATCCTTTGGTATCCTGTCTGTTATTTTGTACTACTGAAGAAGGGCTAAAGACCCACACGCCGAACTTTCTTTATATATATATATATACATATATATTTTAACAGGGGCGAAGGGTCTGTGCAAGCAACGCATGCAGTGCATGTATTATAGAATCTTGAGTTGATCAATTGCGTCGGTTGAAGCAAGCAGAATTTTGGCTACTTACTAAAATGTATAGACACAAAAAAAGATAACACACACACACATACACACAAATACATACACACAAATACACGACAGCTTTGAAGCAAGCAGAATTTTGACTGCTTACTAAATCGTAGACATATAATAAGATAACACACACACAAACACTAGATAACACTACATGCAGCTTTGACCGAGAGGGTCATTTAGAGGGAATTGGGGGTGGGGGGAGTAAGGCTGCACAGTCCCACTTTCCGCCATGGCGATTGAACTGCATGCCCTGCTTTCCAGGTTACCCTTCACCACTGATATATATATATATATATAACAAAGGAAATGTGGTAAGGAACCAGATGGACCATAACGCACCAGAGTACTCAATACTTAGAGTAGTAGAGTGGGAAATAGGAAAAAGTATGACCCCGACGGCAGAGCTCAAGTCGTTTTGACGGCTATTTCTGGACTGAAATAGCCGTCGAAACGACTTGAGCTCTGCCGTCGGGGTCCTACTTTTTCATATATATATATATATATATATATATATATATAGTAAGAATATTTTCGAAACAGGGAGTTGGTTTGAAATTATTAGAAATGTAAGCTATCGCCGTATTTTGACTAAAGAAATTAAAGAAATTATTTAGCCTGATAGTGGGGTTAAGAACCCTCGGAGAAATGGAAAAAGATGAGTATTGACGTACATGTACGTCAATACTCATCTTTTATATATATATATATACACACACACACACACACATTTACATATACATACATATAGGCAGCGAATTGGCTGAGTTGTTAGAACATTGGATAGACTACTTTGCAGTATTCGTTTCTGCTCTCTGAGTTCCAATCCTGCCAAGGTCAACTTTGTCCTTCCTTCATTCGAGTTCAAAAAAGTACGAGTTTAGTATTGGGGTTGATTCTTCCTCTATATATCTTTCATTGTATCACTCACAATCCTCCTCTGAAAGAAATCTGCTGTATTGAGACCTAGAGAAGAAATATGCCCTGCCAGGTTTAAAAAATGCACTAGAAATGCCCTACGCCAATATGGTGCTCATACGACTCCCTCCTGAGTTAGGCACAAAAGAAAAAGTAAGATATATACATACATATATATGAATAAACATTGTTTTCTCTAGTCAAGATGAAGTGAGAGTATATTTGAATATATATATATACATATATATATATACACACACACACATCTTTGCATTTATATATATATATATATATATATATATGTGTATATATATATATATGTATGCATGTATATATATACATATATACGTGAATACATACATATATATATATGTGTGTGTGTGTATATATATTCTCATAAATTGCTACAAAGGTAAAGGGGATGCTCTGGAGAGGAGCAATTATAGGTGCATAAAACTGATGGATCAGGTTATGAAAGTGGCAGAAAGGATATTAACGCAACTAATTAGAGAAAGGGTCAAACTAGATGACACTGGTTTTGTGCCTGGGAAAAGTACAACGGATGCCTTTTTCTTAGTGAGACAATTATAAGAGAGGTTCTTAGAGAAGAATAAGCCACTATACTTAGCTTTTGTTGACCTAGAGAAGGCCTTTGATAGGGTACCCCTATCTGTCATCTGGTGGTCCCTAAGGAATCTGGATGTTGAGGAATGGCTTCTGAGGACAGTGCAAGCTTTGTACAGAGGTGCTGTCAGTAAAGTGAGGGTAGGAATGGAGTTTAGTGAGGAATTCCAGATACAAGTAGGAGTACATCAGGGTTCGGTCCTCAGCCCACTCGTGTTCATTATAGTCCTCCAAGCCATAACAGAGGAGTTTAAGACTGGCTGTCCATGGGAACTTCTCTGTGTAGACGATTGGGTTCTTATAGCAGAATCAGTAGAGGAGCTAGAGAATAATTCTGGCTATGGAAACAGCAGTTGTAATCAAGAGTGAACCTAGCTAAGACAAAAGTGTTGATGAGTAGAAAATAGGACAAAACTCTGATTCCATCAGGGAAATGGCCATGTTCGATATGTAGGAAAGGAACTGGCATAAATTCTATAAAATGTAAGCAATGTAGATCTTGGGTACACAAGAGATGTAGTGGGATAGCAGGCAAACTAACAGGTAGGGAAAACTATGTATGCAGTAGATGTACAGGGAAAGTTGGCAGTAATAATCGCAGTGATAGACACATTTTTCAAATGCAGGTGGGTTCTATAGAAGTGGTTGATAGCTTCCGGTACCTAGGTGATCAGATTAGCATGGGAGAGGGGTGTTCCGAGGCCATAGTATCTAGAATAAGGACGGGTTGGAGAAGTTTAAGGAGCTGCTTCCTCTGTTGACAAAGAAGGGTTTCTCCCTGCGTACAAAAGGATGGTTATATGATGCCTGTGTGAGATGCGCGATGCTGCCTGGTAGTGAGACATGGGCAGCAACTGCAGAAGATATGCGATGGCTGGAGAGAAATGAAGCAAGTATGCTCCGTTGGATGTGCAATGTCAATATGCATGAACAACCAAGCATAGATGAGTTGAGAAAGAAACTGGGTATAAGAGGGATAAGTTGTGGTGTGCAGGAGAGAAGGCTGAGATGGTATGGACGTGTGATGCACATGGAGGATGACCGCTGGGTAAAGAAGTGCCAAGAAATCCTAGTAGAAGGAAGACGCAGTAGATGTAGACCACGAAAAACATGGGTGGAGGTGGTGAGAGCAGACCTCAGATCACTGAGATGACGAAGGACCGTGACAAGTGGAGAGATGCTGTGAATAGGACCCATCCAACCCTTGCAAGCAGGGAAAAGCAGACGTATGATGATGATGATGATGATGATGATGATACATATATATATATATATATAGGAAAGCGCTTCAAGATGTGTATGACAAAAAAGAAGACGATCAGGATAGAATGTAGTGTAAATATATATATATATATATATGAGCACTAGAAGTTGATGGAAACCGCGGAGTGGGGAGACCCAAGATGACCTGGGATGAGGTGATAAAAGCCGACCTTACCCAATTACACCTCTCAAAGGCAATGACACACGACCGTGACCTCTGGCGTCACGCAGTAATACAGAGTACCCGACCTCCCATGGGTACAAGCTGAAGCATATAGACAATATGCCCCCACACCCCCCACCGCAAGGTGGTCGTGGAGGTGCCACGGCAAAAAAGCACCCAGCCCACACTGTAAAGTGGACGTGTAGGCGCCACGAAAAAGCACCCAGCACTCACTGTAAATGAGGTTGGTGTTAGGAAGGGTATCCAGCTGTAGAAATCAAGCCAAATCAGTTCCTGTATGAGCAAGGCATGATCAGCCGACCAGACACTGCCCACAACAGGACAACCCGTCTAACCCATGCTAGCGTGGAAGAACGGACGTAAAACGGTGATGATGATGATGATGATGATATTTATTTATTAAAATAACAGATTAAAGTTTAAGCAAAGAATCATTGCTTTCACCCTTAACGGTATGCGATTCTTTGCTTAAACTTTAATCTGTTATTTTAATATATATATATATATATATATATATATATATATATATATAAATGAAGTAACTCTGTCGGAAAGGTCCAGGAAAAAAGAGTGCTCTATGTAGATTACAGAGCTTATTAGTTATGTAATAAACAACATAAGATAATTATTTCATTTACCAGTGGTTTCTTGAAAGCAAACAAATTTGCTTTCAGTCATCAGAATGGAAAAAACTTTGCATTTATATATATATATGTGTGTATATATATGTGTGTGTATATATATATGTATGCATGTATACATACACACATCTACATGTATATATACATATATAAATGTATATATACATATATACATGTATACTTATATATATATATATATATGTGTGTGTATATATATATACATATATATATGTGTGTATATATATATATATATATATATATATATATATATATATATACATACATATATATATGTGTATATATATACATATATATATCCCCTCAATCTATTTTATTTCTCATTCATTTTTCTGATGAAGGACTAGCGTTCAAAATGTTAAGACCCTCTTCCTGCTATATCAAGTGTTAACCTAATATATACCTTCCATATACTGTACCAATTGTGTTGTTATTTCTGTTTCATACATATATATATATATATATATATGTATATATATGTATATGTATATATATATATATATATATATATATATATATATATATATATATATATATATATATATATATGTGTATATATATGTATATATGACGGAATCCATGGAGGCTACGGGTTCGGTACTAGAAATGAGGAAGGCTCCAGAATCCTGGAATTCTGCGACGCAAATAACTTAACTATCTGTAACACTAACTTCAAAAAACGAGACAATCACTTGATCACCTATAGATCGGGGGAACACACAAGCCAGGTAGATTATATCCTTACCAGAAGACGTGACAGAGTGTCTGTTGTTAACACTAAATCCCTCCCCCATGAAGAATTCACCTCCCAACATAGACTGATAATTAGCGACCTCATAGTCAGGACGAGACGTACTAGACAGCGGAAGAGGACTATCCTCAGGAGAAAAATATGGAAGATAAAGGACCCCATAGCCAGAAATAAATTTCAAAGCATATTACTTGACGCTTTCGACAGTAAGGAAGAGCAATTAGAGTCGTATAATATAGAGGAACGGTGGGAATTCCTGAGAGCAAACCTGCTGACGGCAGCAGACGAAGTCTGTGGCTGGAGCAGGCCTGTAGGTAGGAGGAGAGTAACATGGTGGTGGAACAGTAAGGTGGAGGAGTCAATTAAGGCCAAAAAGCAGGCTTGGAAAGTATGGCGGGATGGGGGAAGTAGAGAAGACTATCAAGTGGCCAGGAGGGAAGCTAGGAGACAAGTGTACTTCGCAAGAAGGGAAGCAGAGGAAAGAAAGTTCAAGCATGTTCTACAACGTGAGGACCAAAAACGTGAGGTGTTCAGGATTGCCAGGCAATGTGTCAAGGAAAACCGTGATATTGTCGGGGAGAAGTGTGTACTTAACGATGATGGCATACTTGCCATCACCGACGCTGATAAGAAGGTAGCTTGGAAGTGTCACTATGAAAGGCTTCTAAATGAGGAGAACAAATGGGAGAAAGACAGTCTCCCCCACATCGACCCAATAGAGGGACCAGCAGTGTTAGTCCAGGGTAGTACAATAAGCAAGGCAATCAAAGATATGAAGACGGGTAAGGCGGCTGGTCCTTCGGAAATAGTTGCTGAGATGCTGAAGGCATCTGGTTCGGTGGGACACACCATGGTCACCCGGATAGTTAACCAAGTCGTACAGAATGGGGTTGTTCCGAAGGACTGGCATAGCAGCATCATCGTTAACTGCTACAAGGGAAAAGGAGATGCCCTAGATAGGAGTAACTATAGAGGCATTAAATTAATCGACCAGGTCATGAAGGTCACGGAAAAAGTAATAGCGCAACTAATCAGAGAGAGAATTGATCTAGATGAAATGCAGTTCGGGTTTGTGTCAGGCAAAAGTACCACAGAAGCTCTTTTCATTGTACGACAACTACAGGAGAAGTACCTAGCTAAAAGTAAACCCCTATACTTAGCTTTCGTCGACTTGGAGAAAGCCTTCGACAGAGTCCCCCGTTCCATTATCTGGTGGTCTCTTAGAAAACTAGGTGTTGACGAATGGCTTGTGAGAGCTATACAAGCCATGTATAAAGAAACAGTCAGTAAGGTTAGAATTAACAACGAATATAGTGAAGAGTTTAGCGTAAAAGTTGGTGTCCATCAGGGCTCTGTTCTTAGACCCCTACTATTTATTATTGCCCTTCAGGCTATAACAGAGGAGTTCAAGACCGGCTGCCCATGGGAACTCCTATACGCAGATGATCTAACGCTCATAGCTGAATCAATGACCGAACTAGAGAAGAAATTCCAAACATGGAAGCACGGCCTAGAATCAAAAGGCCTTAAAATTAACCTGGCTAAGACTAAAGTTCTAGTTTGTAGGAAAGAAAATAAGGCGGCGGTCCCATCTGGGAAATGGCCATGCTCAGTGTGTAGGAAAGGCGTAGGTAGAAATTCCATTTTATGTCCCAAATGCAAAGTATGGGTGCATAAAAGATGTAGTGGGATCACAGGTAAGCTAACTAAGAACATAGATTTTATATGTGGCCGGTGCTCTGGTGCAATAAGTAACAGCAAGTGCCCACAAAATACTAGCTCCTTCAACTGCGCAGAGGGTTCTATAGAAATAGTGGACAGCTTCCGTTACCTGGGTGACAAAATCAGCAGTGGGGGAGGGTGCTCTGAAAGTACAGTAGCTAGAGTCAGAACTGGATGGAAAAAGTTCAGAGAGCTTATACCACTATTAGCCGCTAGAGGGTTCTCCCTAAAAATGAAAGGCAGGTTATACGATGCCTGCATACGAACAGCAATGCTGCATGGCAGTGAGACCTGGGCATTGTGTGCAGAGGATATACGCAGACTAGAGAGGAACGAAGCTTGCATGCTCCGCTGGATGTGCAATAGTAATATACGTGAATGGCAAAGCATAAACGAACTAAGGAAAAAATTAGAAATAAGAGGGATCAGATGTTGTTTACTCGAGAGAAGGCTACGTTGGTACGGTCACGTGATGCGCATGAAAGACGACAGCTGTATAACAAAGTGCAGGGCAATAAAGATAGACGGTAGCCACGGAGTAGGCAGACCCAGAAAAACATGGGACGAGCTGATAAATTCCGACCTCACACGCTTACACCTCTCCAAGACAATGTCACTGGACCGAGACCTTTGGCGGTACTCAGTAATAGAGAAGACCCGCCTTACCTAAATACAAAGTAAAAACCTACTACAGTCAGTAGGCATCTCTATCAAAACACACCCCCGTCCCACCACCTCCACCCCATCCACACCGCCCCTTTCAATGTAAAGTTATGTTGGTCCCACAACATCCAGGCCGAAACAAATGAGATCGTGTAGGTGTCACGACAAAAAAAAACACACAGTCCACGCTGTAAATGTGGCCGTGTAGGCAACACGGTAAAAACCTCCCAGCCCCACACTGTAAAAACCTCCCAGCCCCACACTGTAAAAACCTCCCAGCCCCACACTGTAAATGTGGTTGGTGTTAGGAAGGGCATCCAACTGTAGAAAACCCGCCAGACAGTCTTATGCGAGCAAGACAACCACTCTTGCCTCAAGTGGGAAAACCCCCGTCCAAACCCATGCAAGCGTGGAACACGGACGCTAAACCTGATGATGATGATGATGATGATGTATACAGATATATATATATATATATACAGTTGTACACACATTTGTAAGTTCTATTGTCAGTGTCTGTTAACGGAAATAGGTTTCATTGAGGTTGCTAGTTGAAAAATACTGAAATACACATGTATGTACACACACATACCCCCGTATGCCATAACAATGGACCATTTTAGGTATTCCAATAATGGATAATTCAATAGTTTGGAGACTGTTTCATTATAATATTATTACTGTTATTATTATTGTTGTTGTAATTGCTGCTGTTGTTGTTGTTATTTCTTTCTTTGATTATTGTTTAGCATTGGTGGCAGAGGTAGTGGTAACATTGATGTTTGTAGGATGTTAGTAGTATGATAATATGGTGGAAGTTTGAGGATGATGATAGTATAAGTTTTGGTGATGGTGTTGTGCTGATGGTGATAGTGATAGTGGTTGTGTTGGTAGTGTCAGTGGTGGTGGTGGTGGTGGTGGTGTCGGCTGAGATTGTGCTTAGATTGTTGGGTGTTCTGATGCGAGAAGACCGAAATATGATATTTTTCATTTACTCTTCTACTGGTGTCAGTCATTTAACTACAACCATGCTGAGGTACTGCCATGATTTAGTGAATCATATCCACCCCAGTACATATTTATCTGATCTGTTGCTTATTACATCAATACCCCTTCAAAGTTACAAGTCAAGAGAATTATAAACATATAATTACAAAGGCAAACAGAATTATAAACATACACACACATGTATATATAGTTTTTGAAAGCATTTTAACTTAATGTAAGCTGCTCCAATACAGAGCTTTGACTATGAAAAATAGTCAAACATGATAGGCATATAAGCTCGTAGATTGGGATAAAAGTGGATGGTGTTTTGCAGTTTCCATCTACCAAATTCCACTCATAATAGCTCACAGCTATGATACTATGTCTCAGGAAAGAATCGCTGGACAAATTTTATGGGCAAAACCAAGATATAGACTCCAAGCAAGATGGTTAGATAACATCGATGAGCTTGGCTAGTTTCACTTGGGGATCCAGCCAGATCAGTTGGAGATGGCTGCTTCTGATGGGACCCACTGCAAGAAGTGTTTGAGGACTCTGCCCCTATGACCCTCTCAGGAATAAGTGGGTGAAGAAGAAGAAGAAGAAGAAGAAGGTATATGTATCATCATCATCATCATCGTTTAACGTCCATCTTCCACACTTGCATGGGTTTGGACGGGAGTTTTCCGACTTGAGGCAAGAGTGATTGTCTTGCTCGCATAGGACTGTCTGGCAGGTTTTCTACAGCTGGATGCCCTTCCTAACACCAACCGCATTTACAGTGTGGGGCTGGGAGGTTTTTACCGTTTTACCTAGACGGCCACATTACAGCGTGGACTGTGTGTTTTTTTGTCATGACACCTACACGACCTCATTTGTTTCGGACTGGATGTTGTGGTACCAACATAACTTTACATTGAAAGGGGTGGTGTAGATGGCGGTGGGGGTAGGGTTGGGATGGGGGTGTATTTTGGTTAAGAGGTGCCTACTGACTGTAGTAGGTTTCACTTTGTACTTATGTAAGGCGGGTCTTCTGTATTACTGTGTAGCGCCAAAGATCTCGGTCCAGTGACATTGTCTTGGAGAGGTGTAAGTGTGTGAGGTCGGAATTTATCAAGTCGTCCCAGGTTTTTCTGGGTCTGCCTACTCCGTGGCTACCGTCTATTTTTATTGCCCTGCACTTTTTTATACAGCTGTCATTTTTCATGCGCATCACATGACCATACCAACGTATTCTTCTCTCGAGTAAACAACATCTGATCCCTCTTATTTCTAATTTTTCCCTTAGTTCGTTTATGCTTTGCCGTTCACGTATATTACTATTACACATCCAGCGAAGCATGCAAGCTTCGTTCCTCTCCAGTCTGCGTATATCCTCTGCACACAATGCCCAAGTCTCACTGCCATGTAACATTGCTGTTCATATGCAGGCATCATACAGCCTGCCTTTCATTTTTAGAGAGAACCCTTTAGTGGCTAATAGTGGTATAAGCTCTCTGAACTTTTTCCATCCCGTTCTGACTCTAGCTACTGTACTTTCAGAGCACCCTCCACCACTGCTGATTTTGTCACCCAAGTAACGGAAGGTGTCCACTATTTCTATAGAATCATCTGTGCAATGGAATGAACTAGTATTCTCTGGGCACTTGCTACTACTTATTGCACCAGAGCACCGGCCACATATAAAATCTATATTCTTAGTTAGCTTACCTGTGATCCCACTACATCTTTTATGCACCCATACTTTTCATTTGGAACATAAAATGGAGTTTCTACCTACTCCTTTCCTACACACTGAGCATGGCCATTTCCCAGATGGGACCGGTGCCCTATTTTCCTTCCTACAAACTAGAACTTTAGTCTTAGACAGGTTAATTTTAAGGCCTTTTGATTCTAGGCCATGCTTCTATGTTTGGAATTTCTTCTCTAGTTCAGCCATTGATTCAGCTATGAGCGTTAGATCATCTGCATATAGGAGTTCCCATGGGCAGCCGGTCTTGAACTCCTCTGTTATAGCCTGAAGGGCAATAATAAATAGTAGGGGGCTAAGAACGGAGCCCTGATGAACACCAACTTTTACGCTAAACTCTTCACTATATTCGTTGTTAATTCTAACCTTGCTGACTGTTTCTTTATACATGGCTTGTATAGCTCTCACAAGCCATTCATCAACTCCTAGTTTTCTAAGAGCCCACCAGATAATGGAACGGGGGACTCTGTCAAAGGCTTTCTCCAAGTCAACAAAAGCTAAGTATAGGGGTTTACTTTTAGCTAGGTAATTCTCCTGTAGTTGTTGTACAATGAAAAGAGCATCTGTGGTACTTTTACCTGACACAAAGCCGAACTGCATTTCATCTAGATCAATTCGCTCTCTGATTAGTTGCACTATTACTTTTTCTGTGACCTTCATGACCTGGTCGATTAATTTAATGCCTCTATAGTTACCCCTATCTAGGGCATCTCCTTTACCCTTGTAGCAGTTAATGATGATGCTGCTACGCCAGTCCTTCCAAACAACCCCATTCTGTATGACTTGGTTTACTATCCGGGTGACCATGGTGTGTCCCACCGTTCCAGAAGCTTTCAGCATTTCAACAACTATTTCCAAAGGTCCAGCCGCCTTACCCATCTTCATATCTTTGATTGCCTTACTTATTATATTACCTTTGATGTATATATATATATATATATATATATATATATATATATATATATAGAGAGAGAGAGAGAGAGAGAGAGAGATATAGTACAGAGATTGATATGGTCAACTAAATCAAGGCAGTGCTCCAGCATGGCCTCAGTCTGATGACTGAAACCAGTAAAAGAATAAACATTGTTTTGTGTCTCAATAAAATACATTTCTGTGGTTGTTTCTGCTTGCATTTCATGCTTGAATGGCTAACAGAAGGAAGGCTAGACAATCATAAAGCCATTCACAGAGACTATATGGAAATGATGATATTTGCCGCCATAAAGAAATGGGTGAAAATATTTTTTAATTAATAAATAATTCTAGATGAAAATTTCGAGGGAATTAACTATAGAAAATATATTTTTATTAAAATTCTTTAATTTATAGTGATTATTATTAAATCAGATTTTTAAAAAAAAACTATTTTTTTTTCATTGTTGTTGTATCTAATAGATGAAATGTTGTTGTTGTTGTATTTGACTGATGTGATTGTTGTTGTTGTATTTGACTGATGTGGTTGTTGTTGTATTTGACTGATGTGATTGTTGTTGTTGTATTTGACTGATATGATTGTTGTTGTTATTGTTGTATCTGACTGATGTGATTTATGTTGTTGTTGTATTTGACTGATGTGATTTATGTTGTTGTTGTTGTTGTTGTATTTGACTGATGTGATTGTTGTTGTTGTTGTATTTGACTGATGTGATTGTTGTTGTTGTTGTGTTTGACTGATTAGATTTATGTTGTTGATGTATCTAACTGATATTTATATTGTTGTTGTTGTATATTGTTATGTTTTGAGCATATTTTGACCTGGTGGAATCCATCCCTCTCAATGACTGTGTTCAACAGTCAATTTCTTTCAAGGAGAGAAAATAGAATTTACCCCAGTACTAGATTAACCTCAAAAGGATGAAAGGCAAAGTTGACCATGGCAAGATTTGAACTCAGAGAGCGGATACCTGGAACAAATACCACAAAGAATTTTATCAAACGTCCTAATAACTCTGCCAATTTACCACCTTAGACTAAGCATACAGTAAATAAATAAAGCAAAAAATGAAGAGATATGAGTTGATGACAGATATAATATTATTTTATTGTATCTCTGAATATATTTGACTTTGTAATGTCTAAATAATGAACTATACTTTCACTGATTTCATTATTAACTATCGTGGGCACAATAAAGCAATCAAACCATAACAGAGATATAAATATATACAAAACAGAAAATGTCCACCTTTAAAGATAAGGTTAATGGCTTGAAAAAAAATTATGTTTTTACAACTTATTTCAGATACTTAGATATTGGATAAAAAAAACAACTAAATTATGAAAATAATAAAAGATAAATAAATAAGGAAAAAAAAAGAAAGAAGCTTATCATCAGATCAGACCAAGGTAAAAATGTTTCCATTGGTCTTTCTATTGCTGATACTGTGTGCTGGCACAACTCCAGAAAGAAGAAAGAAGCTGATCATGTGATCAGGCCAAAGAAACAATGTTTCCATTGGTGTTTTCATTGTTAATATGATCTGCTGAGTACAACACCTGGAAGAAGGTGCAGTGTGAAATAAATCTGGTTGGCTCAAGAACACTACATGCCATTTAATTCAGATTCATTGTGACACAATATGTGACAAAGTCAGTCCTTTGAATTAGCGGTACAGTCCCTCTGATCAGCTTCCAAACAGTGTCTGTTAACCCAATTTCACACATAAGTCTTGGATCAACAAGAGGTTATGGTAAATGATTCTTGCCCAAGATTTCACATGCCAGTAGGATTGAACCTGTGACCTAATGATTGTGAAGTTAACTTCTTAACCATTCAGTCATGGTGCATCCACACACAACAACAAATACATAGAAGCTGAAAAGCAAAACAAACAAAACAAAACAACCAATTCCATTCCAATAACAAGTAGCTAAGTGAGGGGAATATCCTGAACAACAAAAGTCTATAGGAATCTGTTAACATGTCGCTCTTTTACTCTACTCAATTCTACACAATGTTCACCTCCCTGCTATCTCTACCCACCTCCCTCTCTCTACTCATACCCCACTCTGTTAAACCCCTCTCTCTACTCATACCCTCCTCTGCACACTCCCCTCTCCTCATCTCCCTCTCTCTACTCATGCTCTGATCTGCTCACCTCCCTCTCTCTACTCATACCTTCCTCTCTCTCTACTCATGCTCTGATCTGCTCACCTCCCTCTATCAACTCATACCTTCCTCTGCTCACTTCCCTCTTTCTACTCATACCCTCTTCTGCTCACCTCTCTCTCCTTCTCTCCTCATCTGTCTCCTCACCCACACTGCAGCTCTTCTGGAAGACAAACCACTCCAGTATGTTTGATATTCTCCAACATAACATTTTGCTGAAGGCTATCTCTGTTAAAAACCACTTACCTTAATTGTCTTATAAATCTACACCAAAACACAACACAGGTAACTCCCAATGTGCATGTATTTTATACACATGCAAGTATGAATATATATATATGTATAATGTATATATATATATATATATATATATATAT